>CM062805.1:1259587848-1260138686 GCA_031772625.1 Pinus tabuliformis
GGGGAATCCAAGAGGATCTTTCTCATTGTCATCATCTCCATCCATTTATTCTACCTTCTTTGCCACCTTTTCTTCTACTACTTGCAAAAAGTGGATAGTGATGTGGTTCTTACTGCACCACATGATCAAATGGGGGGGTTTGGTGTTGGATATGTAGTTTTTTATCTTTTATAAAAAAGAATGAAGAAGAATGTTAATGCAATGCAATTTTTCTGAAATGAAATATTCCTAATGCAGTTTTTTTATATAGAAATGGATCAAATAGGGAAGAAAAAAATGCATACTTTGTCACCTCCCTGGAAACGATGCCAAAAAGTGATGAGCCCCAATATTACAACAATAATTTGCAACTCCCAAGACTATCGACTTAAATTATCAACCCTGGGTTTTTACAAACCTAATAGGTGTCGACACTATATCTGCAACATGAAATGTGTCCTTCCTTCATTGGTATGATGTAATGGAATGAATGTCATCAAATCAAAGCCTAAACTAATTGTGAAATGGAAATGTCACTCTATTTGCAAGAAATGGAAATATTTATTTCTCAAATGTAAATTTTGATCCTAATTCTAGAAATGTAAAGGCTATACTACTTTCAAAAATGTAAACATTAAGCTATTTGAAAATGTAAATGTTGCATTGAAAACAAACCTAGTCTATGGAATGGAAACAATAGTGCTTGAAATATAATCCCTATCTTAAGAATTAAGAAAGAAAAATATTCTAACTTGCATAAAGGAAAGAGCATGTAATTACTCATTTCATTCCAAATAGGTTAGATCCATTGATAGACTTCATTAGATACTTCATGTGGCAATCAACAAAATCTTTATTGTGTTATGCAATTCATAAATCTATCCACTAACCCAAATTGCAGAGGTAAATTTCAATGGAGAAGAGTCAAGGATTAAGATGTATTTTGTCTTACTAGAGCCTAGGGGTCATGATTCAAGCCTAAGAAACAAAAATCAAGCTTTTGGAGAAAATCTGGTCAAGTTTACACGTGTTACGGAACTGCTACAACACTGCTACTCCTCGAGATAACTTGTTGAATTCCCAAGAAAATCAAATGAAAATGAGATGGGAGATTTTTTTTTATAAAGTAGGATTTCCTAGGACTCCATTCCAGGTGGAATCACTCAAAAATACCTTTGTTAACATGTGCTAAAAATAGTAGAAATTACTACTCTAAAAATTGGAAATTCAAGAATTAGTGGGCTAGTTAACCTGCCTAACCTAATCAAGTGAAAATGCTATGGGGTAATTTTTTTATTAAATTGAATTTTTTTATGACCCAATCCAAGTGGAATGAACTCACATGAAGCTCATTAAAATGTTTCCAAAAATAGAAAAACGCTACTACTATTTTGCTACAAGGGACTTCCAAAAATTCTAGATTTGTGAACTAGTAAACCAATCCAAGTAGCTTAATAATGAATATGACTTTTCAAAGTTGTTATAAGGATGCATCATGGCTGTGACTCTATAAATATCTTAGAAAACAACTTACTTCAATCATTTAAAAATATAACCTACAACAAAAGAGGCATGAATAGTAAATGCAGAAGTAAGAGATGCAAGAGAAAAAGACATTCAAAGGACATAAAGAAATTGTACAAGAGGGCTCTGAGGCTCCTGGGATGGCCAAGCCCAAGGATAATCAGATTCCTATGAAGGAAACCGGCTTTAGAAGCTAAAAATGACACCAAAATTCATTATTTGAACCAATCCAATTACATCTCTGCTACAAACAAAAGTGGTGCTACTAAATAACAAGTTTTCTCCACATTAAGACTTAGAAATGCATGTGCCTAGAGAAAAAATTGAATTGGTACTTATACAAAGTGATGAGGAAGCATTCTCCTTGAAAGTAAACATCTTTCCCCTCCAAAATCCCTCAAAAAGTGGATCTGGTTCCCAACACTAGGAATCTTTATTAAATGACAGGGAACACAATTTTAGATTTTCTCAATTAGTGGAGCTCCAAAATTTGTCAATAATTTTATTATATTTTGTTCATTTATTGTCCAATATTAGTCCATCCTGTAGCAGGGAGAAATTCCCTAGATTATCTCAACCTCCAAATCTTCATAATCTGCCCAATATTCTCACAATATTCTACAAAAATAAATAATATTAGGCACATAATATGAAATTATCTCTAAACCTTCCTAAGAACATTTTATATCTAAAAATACATTATTAAATGTATAAGGAGAGATTTAATTTAGCATTTATGTGCCTAACAAAGGTTAGATGGGCCTTAATTTGTGTCTAATTTGGAGGCCCATCAACTACCATCTCTAGGATGGGTTACTCTATAAGCTAGAAACACAATGTGTTCCTAAAGGTGAGCAATTGCAGCTGATTAGAAAGGCTCACACCTCCAAGGTTGCGAGTCACTTTGGTGTAGGGGAGACCATGATTAACTTGCATAGGTATGTGTATTGGCTCAAGATGTAAGAATAGGTAGCCAGGTTCATAAGAGGATGCATGCTTTGTTGTATCATCAAGCCTCGCAACAAAAAACTAAGTCTATATCATCCCTTACCTGTACCTACTCATCCTAGGGAAATCATGTCCATGGACTTTATGGGAGGTTTACCAACAACCAAGAAGGGACATGACTATTTGTTCATGGTAGTTGACAGGTTCAAGAAGATGTGTATTTTTTTGCCCTATACAAAGGCCATCAATAGGAAAGAAGCAGCAAACTTGTTCTTTGGATAGGTTTGGGTGCACTTCGAATTACAAAGGAGCATCATTTCATATATGGATAAAATATTTCCTGGTGCATTTTGGACTACATTATAGGAGAACATGGACACAAAGTTTAAGAGATCTACAACATTCCATCCACAGACTGATGGGCAAACAAAAGTAGTCAATAGAAATTTGGTGTTACTTCCAAGGGGCTATAACTAGAAGAATCTGAAGACCTGGGATGAAAATTTGGTATATATACAACATTCTTACAACATAGAAATCCACACTTCTATAGGAAAGTCCCCATTTGAAACTATAGGAAAGTCCCCATTTGAAACTTGTTTTGGATATTTTCCTCTTTCACCTTTAGATATTGCATATGGGTAGCAAGGAGGAGTGAGGGAATATATTACACGAGATGATTTGAGGGCTACAAATTTTATGAAGAAGATTAGGTAGATCCATATACAAGTACAAGAAACACTGCAGAAGTTGCTGGAGAAGTATAAGGCCAGGGATGATCACCAAAGAATAGAGAAATTGTTAAAGGTGGTAGACAAAGTATAGCTATATTTGAACAAGAATAGGCTATAGGGGCCTCATAATAAAATAAAGGCTCTGAAGTATGGTCCCTTTGAGATATTGGAAAAGGTGGGTGATGAGGCCTATTGACTCAATTTACCACCATATCTGCAAATTTACTCAATTATGAATGTAAATAATTTGAAACTCTATGAGCCTGCCATCCTAGATCAAGAATAGGAACATGTCCTACCTTCTATGGAGGATTTGGCACCAGATGCTCTATCAAAGTTGACAAAAGATATAATTTTTACAAAAGAGGTCCAGAACTACAAGATAGAGGATGCATGACCTTTGGCAGATTGGGTTGAGGGGACAATTCCAGGCAAAGCTCAATGGTACACCAGAGAGAAGGTGCAGGAAAATTTTTCTCACCTCATTCAGTAGAATATTTTGGGGACCAAAAGCCTCCCAAATATGGGGAGGTGGGATCTTGTAGGTAGCACAAGAAGGTAGCATAACAGTAGAAGAAGGAACGCCAATAGGGACTCTCTCAACTGGCTGAAAAGACACGTCAGGAACAAAAGGATACCTCATAGCAGGAGGTTACCAAGAGCCCGACAGTAGAAGAGACCCTGGCAGATCAAGACATGGACTTGGAACAGGACCTGCCATAGGAAACGAAGATGCAAGACCACCAGGACCATGTCAAGCGGCCACATGATAAGGAATCACTGCCCGCATGCAAAAAGTCCAAAACAGCGAACGCTCTGGAGAAAGAATTTCTTCACAGCAGCCATCCAACGAGCAATGTCCACACTAGTGCATTAACATAACTAATCACAGAGCATACAACTGTGTTGGGGGGGAATCCGATCGTAGTTGCTGGCATTACAGGTGTGACCCTTGGACAAGGCCACCCTACACCTAGTAGCAGATATAGCCACAGCCGAGCTGATGGTGCGCATGCACACACCAAACACCTTACCATTTCCAACAGACGTTGTCCTAGCCAAAGCCACAGGTGAAGAACGTCGTTGGGGAATCAATCTGGTTGCCCTACCAAGGGAAACACTATACCAAATACAAGAGGGAGCCACTAATGAGCTTTGTGCCAAGGAAGGTCGCACCCTCCACACCTTTACCGAGCAGAAGGCACAGTCAAAACAGGTCACTCTCCAGCACGATGACTTGGTCGCACACTCTCAGGAAGTTGAACAAGTTGTGACAGAGGTATCCAGTATGGTACTAGAGTTACCTATCCCCACGGACCTACCACCAGTTACCAAGATTCAGCACATGGTAGCAGTAGTCTGTACAGCCCAAGAGGCGATCGCAAAGGCCCAGGGGGAACTAGATTTACAAATTGTGGAGCTCAGACTCAAGGTACAGCAACCCACACCTCCGGAACTTTGAGAACGGTGCCACAGTGAAATTCAAGCCGGACTTGAAATGATGAGGAGCGTTGTCCACGAGTGCTCAAGACTATTAGATCAGTCTCTGGTTACGCTCACATCCCTCTAGGAAGACCCAACTATACAATGAGTAGAAACTGAGGCGCGTGAGTTGCAGCAAGCCTATGACGCATCTCAAGGGGCCACAAAGAACGCATCCAGCCCTGGCTCGATGAAGAATTTGGCATCTCTATAACTATTGAAGGCAAGTTAGTGCATATGTAGGTAGTATGTGATACTAAGCAAGAAACTACAAGTGATATGGATGCATCATCGGCTCGCTTGGAACAGGTACAGAGGCTCGCAGCAGAGTTTGTTGAAGGTACACGTGACATATGGAAGTTGTTGACCGATCTACGCGCTAAGATCACCACAACCGCTGTGTGACTCAGGACGAGTCACGATGATTGTGTTGGGGGACTGTTGGGTAGCAAAAGCCCCACGTAACGGTGAAGGGGCACAAAGCCCAAAATTTTGTGTAGAGATAGGGTAAAGACTTCATGGGATGCGCGGAGCGCAAATTGCAATAAGTTAAGTCAAAGGGTTGACTGCCCAAGGATAATGTAAAAGGATGTCAGTTGAGTCATCCTGCCCATTGTCCGCAGACCATGGAAAGGTATAAATAGAGAGAGGCTCTATGGGTAGGAGATATTTATTTTTTGGTATGAATGATCTGAATTGTAATGGGTTCATGAGCTAAGAAGTTTTGGGTGCATTTTTAAGTCCGAGTTGAGGGTATTAGTGAGTAGATAGAGGCTCTGCAGCTGTGTGTGTAGAGGCCTGGTAGAGTCCGCAGCTATGCACGCAAACCCCTGTCGCTGAGTACGTAGGGCAGATCTGGATGTATCGGTGATAAAGTTGAAATAAAGATAATTTGATTTTGAAACACTGTGTTAAATCTGGACTATTGTGGATCTAATTGATTTATGATTAATATCTTTGTTGAATCTATATGCGTATGCTTACGTTCTGGGTTAATGCAAATCTGTATCTCTTCTGAGTGCGCAAATTGGTTAGCTTGATTAAATGTTTGCTTAAAGACCGTCATAAATAGATCTAATCTATAATAACTCATTAAGTAATTAGAATTAAGGAATCGATCTGCACGGAAGCAGAGCAGTGTGAGGCCACAGAACAATGCGTGAAACATCCAGAGCACATCAAGACATCCCAAGGGTGCAGAAACTTGGTTCCAACACCCTCCCTTGCTACCTCGGGTGAGACCTCAGTCCGCGCTCCGCGAGCTGTTGCCGAAAGGGCCAGTGGCTGCAAGATTTGTTTGGCTGAAAAATTCTTCTGAACCTGGGTCAGGCCCATATAAGCCAACAAATGGTTCTATTGTTGGGATCAGAATCTGCCTAAGGGGTGTCTAATGTGGGAACGCTGGAACTTTATAGAGAAAGAAGTTAAAAATCGAAGGGATCAATAGCAGTAGTAGTTCAGAGTACATCGATGCCGAAACTGGAGGTGTAAAATGACAAGCGTGATCCAACTGTCGGTATTCAAAGGAGCAGGAAGCGAAGATCCAGAATAGTTTTGGTTCATACCCCTTCTCTTAATCTCCCGTCACCCACTCGCGATTGCCATGATGCTGACATCGTGTCATGAATAGTGACAGCAATGGTCACCTCTCTTCTTGGCAACACATCAGTGTAAACACATATTTCATTAAAATTGGAAATATTTTATTACAAGGATATCACTATAATTGAGCTTTTTGGTTATTTTGAAATTCTAGATCCACTATTTACTTCCAAATTTAATTAAATATGAGTTTGTAGCCGTTTCCGCACAACCATGACTCTTTCGATATACCAGAGCTACGCGCACCCTGGTGGTCGCACAACTACCCACCAGACTGCTTTATCATCCCGTGCTCTCTTTCAACTAGCTGGAGCAGTGAGACTATCGTATGTGCAGTTAGTCAGGAAGTTGGCCCACTCATGTAGGGCTTCAGGTGATTTCCATTCACTCTTCCCGGGAAGCAGTATCCATTGGGCCTGACCCAGGTTTGGAAGAATTTTTTAGCCAAACAAATACCACAGCTACCACCCCTTTCGCCAATATCCTTGGGAGCGCGGACTAAGGTCTCACTCGAGGTAGCAGGGGAGGGTGCTGGAACCAGGTTTCCGCACCCTTGGGATGTCTTGATGTGGTGTGGGGGTTTTGCACACCATTCTGGGGCCTCATGCTGCTCTACTTCCACACAGATCCAAACCAGCGCTATTCCTTAATGCTAATTACTTAATAAATTATTATAGAACAAATCTACTTATAAGGGTCTTTAAGTAAACATTTAATCAAGATAACTAGTGTGCGCATTCAGAAGAAATACATATTTTCATTAACCCATAATATATAGATTAAACAAAGATATTACTCATAACTCAATAAGATCCACAATAGTCCAGATTTAACACGGTGTTTTAGAATCAACTTATCTTTATTTCCACTTATCACTGATACATCCAGATCTACCCTTCGCATTCAGCTATAGGGGTCCGCACACACAGCTGTGGATTCTACCAGACCTCTGTGTACACAGCTACAGAGCCTCTATCTACCCACCAATACCCTCGACTCAGACTTACAGACACACATCCAATCTTCACAGACCCATAGCACTATTGTTCATTCCAATTCCACAAAAAATAGCCTTCTACCATTAGAGCCTCGCTCTATGTATACATTCACTCCCTATTTTTCTATATTATTTCTTGGGAAAACAACCCTTTGACTCAACCTTTGACATTTTGCGCTCTACATATTTTGGAATTTTACAATATTTTTATCCTAACTTATAGACTCTCAGCCCCAAAACTGTTATGCGGGACCTCCGCTACCCAACAGTCCCCCAACACAATCATCATGACTCGTCCTGAGTCACTCGTCGATGCTGCAAGATGCACTGCCCTGGCTTCGCAGTTCACCTCCCTCTGAGTGACGTTCTTCATCCTACTGCTCCTTTTTTGTCTCCTGCAACGCTCCATTCAACTCCTGCTTCGTTGTTTCAACCAGTTCTCATAACTGATGATTCTCATTCTACTCTGCTCGGTTAACACAGAAAAACCCCTCATAGGATTTTAACTCTAGTAGGGGAACCGCATACGGGACCTCCTCGTACCAACACATATACTACTTGTCTTTGTATCTTCTCTTCGCACTGTCCGTTGCAATTTGTGTTGCAATTTTGCAAGACCCTTGTTGTTGTCCGCGAGATCCCAATCCTCAAAGCACATCAGAGATAACTTATTAATTGCACCTATAGCATTGGTCTCCGTCTTTTCGTCGTTTCCCTTATCGTTTGTGGTTCGCCAACCAACCTTTGGGCAAGACTGTGAAATCTGGACCAGTTGTACTTCGTGTCGACCCATTTCTAATACATCCCATTCCGTCGATGCTGAGCTCTGTGCGATGCCCTCAACTTTCAACACCATATTCGTCAAAAACCCCTACATCTCCATCAGCCATGTCACAACCCACGATCATCCTCCTAGTGTATAAGTAATGAAGAGTTCCCTAGGAAGGCACAACAGTTGATGGTTCTCAGACTTGCAGCTCGCTCAGTGGATGCCCCCTGTGATCTATAAGCATTTCAAATTTCAAATTCTCTAGCTCCCACCTTTTCTAGTGACCGCATGTTAACCCTGTGGTAGATCGTTCCATATTTGGTTCATACCCCTTCTCTTAATTGCCCGTCGCTTGCTCCCGATTACCATGATGCAGACATCATGTCATGAATATTGACAACAACGTTCACCTCTCTTCTTGGCAATGCATCAACATAGTTGTTTCCGTGCAACTGCGACTCTTTCGATATACCAGAGCTACACGCACCCTGGTGGTCGAGCAACTGCTCGCCAGACTGATTTATCATCCCGCACTCTCTTTCAACTGGTTGGAGCGGTGAGACTATCCTACGTGCGGTTAGTCCACCCAAGAAATAATATAGAAAAATAGGGAGTAAGTCCGCCTACCCATGGTCTGTGGACCATGTGAATGTATAAATAGAGTGGGGCTCTAAGGGTAAAAGGCAGTTTTTTGTGGAATTGGAATGAACGATAGTGCTATGGGTCTCTGAAGATTAGATGTGCGTTTGTAAGTCCGAGTTGAGGGTATTGGTGGATAGGCTCTACAGCTGTGTGCACAGAGGACTAGTAGAATATGCAGTTATGTGCGTGGACCCCTGCAACTGAGTGCGCAGGGTAGATCTGGATGTATTGGTGATAAAGTGGAAATAAAGATAAGTTGATTCTAAAACATTGTGTTAAATCTGGACTATTGTGGATCTGATTGAGTTATGAGTAATATCTTTATTGAATCTATATGTTCTGGATTAATGAAAATCTGTATTTCTTCTGAATGCACGCACTGGTTATCTTGATTAAATGTTTGCTTAAAGACCCTTATAAGTAGATCTGTTCTATAATAATTCATTAAGTATTTAGCATTAAGGAATAGCACTAGTTCGGATTTGTGCGGAAGCAGAGCAGCGCGAGGCCCCAGAACGATGCACGAAACCCCCAGACCACATCAAGACATCCCAAGGGTGCGAAAACCTAGTTCCAAAACCCTCCCCTACTACCTCAGGTGAGACCTCAATCCGCATTGCGCAGGCTATTGCCAAAAGGGCCGGTAGCTGTGGGATTTGTTTGGCTGAAAAATTCTTCTAAACCTGGATCAGGCCCATATAAGCCAACAAATGGTTCCATTGCCAGGACCAGGATCTGCCTAAGGGGTGTCTGATGTGAGAACGTTGGAACTGTATAGAGAAACAAGTTAAAAATCGAAGGGATCAGAAGCAGTAGTAGTTCAGAGTACATTGACGCGCAAACCAGAGGTGGAAAATGACAAGCGCAATCCATCTGCCAATATTCAAAGGAGCATGAAAAGAAGATCTAGAAAAATTTCCGTTCGCGGTGACGTCGGTATGGGACGCACACAAAATTACAGACGATAATATCAGAAAGGCTACCTTAGTTAGTGTGCTACAGGACCGAGTGCTGACATGGTACATAAAGTACTCAAGCGATCACCTGAATGCGGATAGCAGAGATCCGGACTAAATTGAAGAAAGAATTTAGCTGGAAAAAGATAGAAACGTAGTTGATCATAGGGTTCAAGGAGATCACGATGATGCCCAGTGAAACCCCATGGGATCTGGATCAAAGACTGAAAAAGTACCATCCGCGAGGCGAACATGACACTGTCGAATGTGCAGCATTGTGCTTGGTTTGTGGCCTCATTAACACCGCATCTGAGGACAGCTTTGTCACAACAAAAGATCTCAACCTAGGCTAAAGCATTAGAGACGGTGATGAGGTTACACGAAACTCCATTACAAGACCTGGGGTTGGGAGTTCAAAAAATCCAGGTACAGATATAAAAAATGTGTTTGGAAATGAAGAAGTTAAAACGGAAACAGGCACCGCGCCCAGAAATCCTAGAGGAAGTATGATGTATAAAGTGTAGAAGTCAGGGGCATGATAAAGATCACTGCTTGGCCTTTGCGAATTATGTGGCAATGGGGGGACCAACACCATTGCGGCCAAAGGCACAGGTAGGGTAAGCACAACAACCTTGCTCTAGTGTGCAATCTGTCAGGTGGGAGGGAAGCATAACACAGATAACTATCATCTACTGCCAAAATTCAACTAGACCCCCCAGCATCTCTTTTGCAACTTTTGCATATCGGTGGGCCACGAGGAAAGAGACTTTCACAGCAATCAATTATTGATGGACCAGTCACCTACCTACATAATGGAGACTGAGGCATGAGGTCAGGATCCCACTGCGGAGATTACGCGTGGTGGGTTGCAGGGGCGTGGATGAGGATGGGGCAGAATGGGGCCAAGAAGGAGTCGTGGGAAGCTAATCTGTTACAACTTCAGAGGACCAGGACATTGCGTGCGGGGTTGTACCAACCCAACCAGAATATCATGCACTTATTGTGAGCAATTTGATTATGAGCTGATAGATTTCCCCACACTGATAGCACTGATTCATGAAAAAAGGGCAGCACAGCCTACGGCGAAACAGAACATGCAAATGATGAGGGCCAAACCCCATGATGAAGACCCCAAAGTAGAAATGGTGCTAAGAATTGGCAAGGCCACAAGAGAAGATAAAGGAAACCTGCCTAAGAAGACGCGTAGGTTGGCTAGGAGACATATCTGGAAGCCAGGGAGAGCTTCGTGGAGGTCTCTATCCCAGGTAGTAGGGATCGACCTGAGCCGATCAGGGATCCCTCTATGTTGACCACCTTTTTCGAGACATGCATAAAATTGCTTCGCGACAATAGGGTGGTTATAGGCTTACAGGAATTGATAAATAGATGTGCGAGGATGAGAGAACCTAGCATGGTCTGGAAATTAGGAAAACACACAACACGAATGGGGTGGGAGATGAGATTAATGGCATAGATTGGCAACTATGAGATGGATAAAATCATTCTGGATTTGGGCTCAGATGCAAATGTACTACCTAAAAAAACTTGGGAGCGCATGGGTAGGCCTACACTAAAATGGTCTCTTATTCAATTGTGGATGGTGAACCAATAGAATATCCTGCCCATGGGAAGACTGTAAGGAATTACCGTAGATATAGAAGGCACAAGCACCAGGATAGACTTTGAGGTAATAGAAATCGTGGATGAAAGTAGCCCTTATCCTACGTTGTTCGGGATAGATTGGGCCACTGACGTGAATGGGGTTATTAATTTAAAGATGTGGAAAATGATATTTGAAAATAAGTTTCTCCGCATAGTCATTCTGCTAGATCCGGCTGAAGGACTGCACTACATTGAACCTGTGCGAAGTAAACAAAGTGACAGTGAATTAGATTGTACCTACAAAATTTATGCACAAAGGCAAGAATGGGTCAAGCCAATGGAGGAAAGGAGAATATCACGGGGCTATGTAGAGTCCTACACCAACGATTTAGATGAAGAAGATGAGTAGTGGCATAACAGGTTGAATGGAGTAACCACGTTACACTGCAATATGATGACTAAATCTTTATACTGCGTTAGGGCTCAAGATTGCAAACTACCGATGTATGATGGACTGACAATAGTAGATGAATTCCTGACCAAGTTTGAGAGCGCGGTACTAGAGCACCAACGGTTTGATGCATTGTGATGGGTGTTGCACGCGACCCCTATGCAATGGTGGGGCACACATGAAGGGACTTTCGCAGATTGGCGCGGTTGCAGGCGCATGATGCAGATAAGATTTGGAAAGCCGGAACTACGAATAACGGATAAATACGATGGACGTGATGATCCGTGCATGCACCTTACTAGATGGATCAAAGCCTACAGAGAAGAGCCTCAACTAGAGTGGGTACACCTATTTTATCATACATTGGATGTCATTCCCAAGAACTGGTATACTGAAAAAGAGCTTCGGCATAGCACAGGGGAGTGAAATATCTTGCACGAAGGGTTTCTATCGACATTCCTCTTTGGAGATCAATGGATGGATAATGTGGACGCCGTGTTATAGCATGTGAAGGCTGCCATTTTCAAAACACTGTTGGAACCAGAAAAACCCATGCAGCTGGATTGGTCGCGACAGTTGAGCCCAACCCTGGAATGTTATAATGTGCAGGTAGAAGATGATGATGACGATCCTAGAAACATCAATATTCCGGAATCAAAGGGGAGTCGCGAGGTTCCTAGACCAGCAATTGAAGATCCAGACATTACCTCGCCATTGGAAACAAAACAGGTAAATATCGAAACATAGGAAGAGTCTAAGTATGCAACACTTAGGGATTATTGGGACGACACCATGGTGGAAAAGGTTGTCAAATTGCTTCGAGAATATCGTGATTTATTCCCAACAAACTCATGGACCTGGGAATGATGAAGATAACTTTGAAGCTAGATGTGAAGTCAATTAAGCAGAGGCCTTACCAATTGAATCCAAAATACAAAGCAAAGGTCCGTGAAGAATTGGACAAGATGCTTGCAGCAGGAATAATCGAACCAGTCGAGGAGTCCGACTGGGTAAATCCTATGGTTGTGCAAGAGAAGAAGCAAAAGGGTGAAATTCACATCTGCATGGATCTTAGGAAGCTCAATGATGCCTGTGTTAATGACCCATTTCCAACACCCTTTATAGATGAGGTACTGGAAAATATGGGTGGACAGGAAGCTTTCTCCTTCACGGATGGGTTCTCGGGGTACCACCAGATCAATATTGCACCCGAGGATAGGAGTAAGACAACTTTTGCCATGGAATGGGGTTGTTTTCAGTATACGATGATGCCTTTTGGACTCAAGAATGCGCCGGTGATATTCTCACGCATTGTGGTAGCTGCATTCAAAGAATTTATACATAAGTTCTTAGAAATATATCTTGATGACTAGACCATCTTTGGGATGGTTAAGAAACATATCGTGAGCTTACTTTTAATGTTGGATACTTGCCAATGGCACCAGATTGCAATAATCCTAAAGAAGTGTACGTTCCTGGTACCCTTCGGGAACTTGCTCGGCCATGTCGTTTGTAAGCAAGGTCTGATGGTGGATCTGATGAAGATCATTGTCATACTCAATTTGCAAGCATCGCGAAGTGTCAAACAATTATGCGCCACACTAGGACACACTAGTTATTATCAGAAATTCATTAAAAGCTACGCACAGATCACGGTGCCAATGGAACAATTGCTCAAGAAATATGCTACTTCTTGATGGAATGAGGAATGCAACAAAAGTCTGGAAACACTTAAGGAAAAGATGGCATCAGCCTCGATATTGGTCTTTCCCAAATGGGACGTCGAATTTCACGTGCATGTCGATGCGTCATGTATCACGTTAGGTGCAGTACTCACTCAAGAAGGAGCAGAGGGAATTGATCACCCGATTGCATTCGCCAGTCGACGATTATCAAAATCTAAGAAGAATTACTCCACTACTGAGCGTGAGGAATTAGCGATGGTATACACGCTTCAAAAATACCACCACTATCTGCTCAGGGGACACTTCAAGATGTATACTGACCACTCTGTGCTAAAATACCTAGTGAATAAGCCTATGTTGGGGGCGGCGCCTTTTTAGATGGTCAAGAATATGACTTCGAGGTCGTCGTCAAGCCGAGATGTCTCAATGCAGGCCCGGATCATCTGTCCCAAATTGAGAATGGTTAAGAGCCCACAAATTTGGACGAACGACTCCCGGAAGCACAACTATATGCCATGCGCATCGTGGATGGCCATTTTGAGGACATAATCCACTTCCTAACCACAAGAACCGCGCCGCATGAATATTCCACTCAACAGAAGAAAGAATTGGTGATACATGCAACAGAGCTATCGTTATTGCAAGGCACCTCTACAAAATGGGAAACGACGAAATCTTACGCAGATATGTGCCTAAATTCGAGCGCAGCTAGATCTTGGCTGAAGCACATGGGTGGGTGGCTGGAGGACATTTTTCAGGCCATGCTACAACACGAAAGATTCTTCTTGCAGGGCTATGGTGTCCAACTCTACATCAGGACTCGAAAGCGTACTGTCAGACCTGCAACATTTGTCAAAGGACTGGGAAACCCTCGCGAAGGGATGAACTTCCACTCAAACCATAGATGATGCTATAGCCATTCAAGAAGTGGGAAATCGACTTCGTAGGACCTATCGCACCTTGAGGAAAGACGGAGGTGCGCTATATCATCACCGTGACAGAATATTTGACTCGGTGGGCAGAGGCACAGCCGGTTAAGGACTACACGGCTGCTACAGCTGCAAAGTTTTTGTTTGAAAACGTGTTGACAAGGTTTGTATGTCCCAAAATTCTCATGAGCGATAGGGGCATGCACTTTTTAAATGAAACGATCAATGCACTCACTAAGGAATTCCATACATATCATCAACAGAGTACGCCATACCACCCAGAAGCAAATGGTACCATTGAAGCATTCAACAAAATTTTGGAGATTGTGTTGACTAAGGTCTGTAATGCGCAACGAAACGACTGGGACTTTCACATCCCTGCTATGCTATGGGCATACCAAACCACGTGCAAGAAGTTGGCAGTCCAGACACCTTTACGATTAGTTTATGGCAAGGACGTTGTCATGCTTATGGAATACATTATACCTAGTCTACGAATAGTGGCAATAACAGACATG
This sequence comes from Pinus tabuliformis, assembly GCA_031772625.1. Lineage (NCBI taxonomy): Eukaryota > Viridiplantae > Streptophyta > Pinopsida > Pinales > Pinaceae > Pinus > Pinus tabuliformis. Next base: position 1,259,602,667 of record CM062805.1, read on the forward strand.
GAAGACCGCGAGGCTTTGAAGGAACATCTCACGCAACTAGAGGAATTGGAGGAGGACCGGTTTTTAGCTGGATTCTATCAGCAAGTACAAAAATAGTGAGAGAAAGCGTGGCATGATTGTCATATCAAAGTGCGCACTTTCAAGGAAAATGATCTAGTATTACTATATGATAGCAAGTTTGAAAAATTCCCTAGAAAACTCTCAATGCATTGGTTGGGACCCTATGTCATCAAGGAAGTTACCAATGGGGGCATGGTTCAGCTTGCCAAGCTCAATGGAGACACCTTCCCGAGAAGAGTGAATGGCAGTCGCCCTACATGGGTGGGTCGACTACCTGACTAAATGCACTTAGGATAGTCTCACCACTCCAGCTAGTTGAAAGAGAGCGCGAGACGATAAAGTAGTCTGGTAGGCAGTTACGCGACCACCAGGGTGTGCATAGCTCTGGTATATCGAAAGAGTCACGGTTGCGCGGAAATGGCTGCGTTGATGCATTACCGAGAAGAGAGGTGACTGTTGTTGTCACTATTCATGACACAATGTATGCATCATGGCAACTGGGAGCAGGCAGTGAGAAATTAAGAGAACGGGTACAAACCAGATATGGAACAATCTGCCATAGGGTTAACATGCGGTCAACAAAAAAGGCGGGAACTAGAGAATTTGAAATTCGAAATGCTTATAAATCACAAGGGGCATGCACCAAGCAAGCTGCAAGTTTGAGAACCGTCAACTGTTGTGCCTTTCTATGGAACTCTTCATTATCTATGCACTAGGAGGATGCTCGTGGGTTGTGATATGGCCAATGGAGATGCAGGGCTTTCTGATGAATATGGTGTTGAGAGTTGAGGGCATTGCGCAGAGCTTAGCATCGACAGAAGGGGATGTACCGGATATGGGTCGACACGAAGCAGAACTAGTCTGGATGCCACAGTCTCGCCCAAGGGCTAGTCGGCAAACCAAAAACAATAAGGGAAAGGAAGGAAAGATGGAGACCAATGGTAGAAGTGCAGTTATGATGTACTTTGATGATTGGGATCTCGCAGACAGCAGCAATGGTCTTGCAAAATTGCAACACAAATTGCAACGAATAGTGCGAAGAGAAGATACAAAGACAATCAGTAATTGTGTTGGTACAAGTAGGTCTTGTATTCGGCTTCCCCACTAGAGCTAAAATCCTATGAGGGGGTGTTTTGTGTTAACCGAGCAGAGCAGAATGAGCATCATCGGTTGTAAGAACTGGTTGAAACAATGAAGCAGGAGTTGAATGGAGCATTGCAAGAGACAATGAAGGAGCAATAGGATGAAGAACATCACTCAGAGGGAGGCGAACCGTGAAGCCAGGGAAGTGTGTCTTACTGCATCAACGAGTGATTTGGGATGAGTCATGATGATTGTGTTGGGGGACTGTTGCGTAGCGGAGGTCCCGCGTAATAGTTTTGGGGCTGAGAGCGTCTAAGTTAGGATAAAAATATTGTAAAATTCTGAAATATGCGGAGCGTGAAATGTAAGATTCAAAGGGTTGTCCACCCAAGAAATAATATAGAAAGATAGGGAGTAAGTTGGCCTACCCATGGTCCGCGAACCATGGGAATGTATAAATAGAGCGGGGCTCTAAGGGTAGAAGGCAGCGTTTTGTGGAATTGGAATGAACGATAGTGCTATGGGTGTATGAAGATTGGATGTGCATCTGTAAGTCCGACTCAAAGGGTATTGGTGGGTAGATAGAGCCTCTATAGCTATGTGCACAGAGGCCTAGTAGAATCCGTAGTTGTGTGCACGAACCCCTGCAGCTGAGTGCGCAGGGTAGATCTGGATGTATCAGTGATAATGTGGAAATAAAGATAAGTTTATTATAAAACACTGTGTTAAATCTGGACTATTATGGATCTTATTGAGTTATGAGTAATATCTTTGTTGAATCTATATGTTCTGGATTAATGAAAATCTGTATTTCTTCTGAATGCATGCACTGGTTATCTTGATTAAATGTTTTCTTAAAGACCCTTATAAGTAGGTCTGATCTATAATAATTCATTAAGTAATTAGCATTAAGGAATAGTGTTGGTGCGGATCTGTGTGGAAGCAGAGTAGCGTGAGGCCCCATAATGGTACAAGAAATCCGCGGACCACATCAAGACATCCCAAGGGTGCTGAAGCCCGGTTCCAACACCCTCCCTTGCTACCTCGGTGAGACCTCAGTCCACGCTCCGCGGGCTGTTGCCGAAAGGGCCAGTAGCTGTGGGATTTGTTTGGCTAAAAAATTATTCCGAACCTGGGTCAAGCCCATATAAGCCAACAGATCTGAATTGGTTCATTATATTTTTTGCAATCCATATCGATGCATTCATAGTGGAAAAAGTGGAGGAATAATCTCACGGGGCCATTTTACCAATGCGACCTAGTTTTGCAAAATGTGGTGTGAAATATTCCAGGAGCGATTTGAGCGATCAAATGATCTTTTTGAGGGGTAAACCTTATTGCTTTAGCATAACACCTTTTACTACACACAAAGATATTTCCAACGGTGCAAGAAGTATGTCAATCAGAGTCTATATGTGAATGTGATGCCACTCAGAAGTTGACCTTCATGTTTTTACCACCATAGTTTGAGAGGATGTCACGTCAGCCCCCATTATTCATGGGAAAATGGTTTTCCACGTGATTGTGATGTAAAATACTTTAGAAGAGTCCATATTGTAACTCTGGTTAAGAGTTGAGGTAGTCAAACTTAACCACTAGTAGGCTATCGGGTTGTGTTATAACTGGGCGAGTAGGAAGAAGATGCATTCCATTCTTTTGAGTGCATTTGTTCTATAGCTAAGAAAAAATATCAAAGAGGGATAGGAGGTAAATCACACAGAGAGGATTTGTGTACCATAGTAGCCCATAAGCCATAGGTCATACTTCTTTGTACTTGCAGCTATATTTCCAAACAAAGAAAGGGAGTGGAATGGTCTCACCATCTAGCTGGGTTTTCTCCCAAAAGGGTTTCCCAGAGAATATCTTGTGTCTTATGTGTGTGAGAGAGAGATTTTATTTTTCCATTATCTATTTTTTGTATAATTTCCATTCGCATGCATGCACTAATTACAGTTAAATCTACAGATCTAGAAATTTAATAAAATTGTAATAGTGTATAATTTCAGGTTTCTAATATAATATTATCACATTTGTTCTGACAAAATGTCCAATGGAATATCCAAGAAAATTTACAGATCAGATGAGATGGAATACTAAAAGAAAGATCCACTAATAACTGAGTGTGTAGTGAAGGGAACCTGCTATAAAATTGTCCTTGTAGATAGAAAGACAATATGAAGATTTACAATGTTTAGGAGGGTACCATTGTCAATGGTGTAGTAGTAAATGTACCTTGAATATATGTAGATGTTGAGAATTAGCAATTGGACCACTTAGTAGTAGTGGTGGAAATTGAAGGTAGTTGACCTATTTCAATTTCAATTTAATTTGCTTTAATCATAGTTATATAACACCACAAGTTGTTGAGGGATGCATTTTACAACAAACAAACAAAAACACATGAAGTCATTGTTGGTTCAGTTAGGTACATGAGCCAAGAGGAAAGTGAATGCAGTTATTAAAGCAGGTTAGTTGATATGAGGGGTTTGCACATGCAAGCAATATTAAATGTGTCACCCCTAGGGTCATACGATATGCTAATTGGAATGAATTTCTTTGTAGCACATAAAGCTAAATTGGACTACTCTAGTAAAACCTTGGAATGTGAGGGTAATAAAGGAAATAAATGAGTCTTACAAAGTTGTTGTAGCGGTTACATCCACCCTCCAAAATTTTTTCTTAGCTTCGTTTTGGAGCCCCCCTACCAACCTTTCACAACAGCATATCTTGCTTCGTCAAGTACACAATCTTCGGTGATTTTCTTGCAAAAAGACAGCTTGTCTATCAAATCTTGATGCATTCCCCTCACCCGATGTTTCTCCGGACTTGGTCCAGTTGTAAGCTAAGAAGCTCCCTCAAGAAATTGTAAAATTATGGAGGGAAACCAACCTTCCCTCCACAAATTTCCTAATTCAATCTGGCAGCCTGTTGGGCTCCATAATTGCGCAAATCTGCTAGTCAAGCTTCATCCAGAAAATTGCACAATTCCTCCCAACACGACTGCTCAGCCCAGGGATTGCTTAATCCTAGGCAAAAGTTAGCTGCTCTACCGAGAAATTGCACAAATCTCCTAAGCAGCCAAACCAGCTACCTTCCAGAAATGCACATTTTCTCCCAGTAGTTGAGCAGGCTCTTGCATGTGCATTTGAGTTGACCGATTCCCTCCTGGACCGAGAAAAATTGATTTGCATGCATGGGATGCTCCTCACAAGGCAACATGAAAATGCATCCCTTGATTCATGGATCTATTTTTAGCGGTTGGAGGTTACATGCAAGGATCATCTCAGCAACCTCCCACTAAGTGTCACTTTTCCTAGATTTGTGGCATGTGTGTCACCACCTCGATCTTATCAAAACTCATCAACTGGATGTTGTAGAGGTCATTTCTCACATCGACATTGCAGCTCTGGCATACCACATTGTATCTAGGAGTCGTCGGTACATTCAACTCAGTTGTCTTGGGGTAAGCTCATTGTTGATGACTTGCGCTATATTTCCATCGCTTTTTTTATTTCTCTTTGTATGAGTGATTTATGCTTGATTTCAGTGAGCGCTTGTTGCCATTTACATGCATAATATCTTGTACTAGCACCATTTTTGTTTTCTTTTGCATCTCACTATTGTCACATGCATGGAACTATTTTTTCATGGACGGTCATCGTTGTGGCAACTCCCTTCACACACTTGCATGATTTCCTACTTCCTAAATCCTACACTTGTTGTTTTCATGAATGATCATTCACTCTTTTTTGCACTCATCTCCTCATGCATTCACACTTCTCATATTTTCCGTCGCTCATCGACCGAACTGGGTTTCCTTGACCCGGACCGTGTCTTGCCTGGTTAGCACTGTGCATTTCCAGAAGAGAAGGTGCTACCTTCCCTCCAGAAATTGTGCAAATCTAGTGAGACACTGACCTTTAAGCTTGTATTGCGCAATTCTTGGAGGCAGTGTCCTGTTGGCCCCAGAAACTGCATAACGTAGTTTGCTAGTTGCATGTCACTGCTGACTAAAATTGTGCATTGCACAATTTCAATCCTCAGCAAGCCAGGATGGACTGTGCATTGCAATGTTCCAGTAGTCAATCAGCTTCCTGATAACTCAAACTATGCCTTGAGCAGTTTTGGCAGTCAGTCTCCCGACCTCTTAGTGGAAATTATGCAACCTTAATGATCAGTCACACAGGTATGTCGCAAGTCACTTCTCAAGTTCGTTTTGGTTTTCGACTAAACATATTGATATCCATGAGTGTTTCCATGTATCTAGGTATTGCAGGTGTTCATTTGTCTCTTAGCGGCATAGGCACAATGGCTTCCAGGAGAGCAGATTAGAAGACACCATTCAGAGCACACTTAGGGATGCAGTCAATCAAGTGTCCATGAACTTGCCTATGCACGAAGACATCAAGTTGTTCGTAGAAAAGGACATCAAGATATGACAACAACAACAACATAGCAAGCAACACCATCAACAGTAGTTAAAGGTAGCATATTAGATATAACGAACACAAGAGGAAGGTTGTTGACAACACGGAGACGGAACAAAGTTGCAAGCTCAAACAGATCCACTCGTGATGAAAGCAAATTTGGAGACTCAAGCTATGAGGTGATGACGTGACATGAAGATCATGTAAAGGTAGAGAATGGAACAAAGAAGGAGTTTCATGTACTGAAGCTGCAACTCAAGAAAGAACAAGAGTTGCATAGATGAGAGAATGAGTTGTAGCAGGAACAGGTACAACAAGGGGCGCAACATGCACTCACAGATGAAACTGCACTCGTACAAGTTATAGATCCATCCCAGCAGCTGGCATGGAGTAGACAAGGTGAGCAGTGTTGTTTATCGCATGCAAGGGAATGCATTAGCATGCATGTCATTGTGTGCACGCATGCGATCCCACCCATTCAACTCACTCACCGAGGAGAAGACAAGAAGCAAACCTGAATGGAGTTGAAGATGTACCTCGAGAAGTTGATGCACACGGCCACTAGCACATGCTTGGAGAGTAGTGTAGACACCATGCATCAACATGTTGTTGGTTCAGTCACGCCAGGATGACCATGCGCATGCTATCAGACGAGTTGGACATAGGAGCCATATTAGTGCACCTGGATGCAACGAAGGAAAGAGTTTGCTTTAGCAAGATGTCACCATTGAGCACATGGACACCATTACGAACAACCAATATTGGCATCAAGTCATCACCTTCGACCATCACAAGAAGGTCAAAGATTTGGTATCACCACAATGGTCTAGGTGTGAGTGATGTCTTCCATGGCCTTCTCAAGCCATTTTGTCTCACATGGGCACATGTGCATTGTAATGTAACATCTTGTCAAGTGGAATTTCAAGTGTCGATAGTTGAATGTAACAGTCATAGAGTAGTTGAAGAGTCATGAGTATGAATGGTCTCAAAGGGGAATGTCAAGGGTCACCCCACCCTTTGCTATAAATAGCACCTCATAACTCATTGTAGAGGATTTTGGTTAGCCAAGCTTCTGATAGGACTATCTTAGAGAGAGCTTAGACAGTATTGTAACGAGCCTTGGCTTCTCCACTGTGCAGAGCTAGTACATCTCTTTGGAGGAGCAAGCAATTGTGGCTGTAATGTTCCACAGAACTAGTGGTTGGACATGGATGTATTGTATGATTGGAATTTACACTTCTTAATATAAAATAGCCAACATGTTTCATGCATATCTCATATTGTATTCCAGCTATGTTGTTTACACTAAATGGTATACGCATATGTTTGCTTACGCATGCATATATGCACTATTCTGTATTAGTATGTATGAATCTTACTGAAATGTGTTGATTGGTTTAACCATCACTTTAGATTGTTAGCTAACTTTCTTTCCAGTTTGTGATGCATCTTCTCTCATGTGCCACCATAGGTTTCCAAGGGGTGCACTCACCCAACTCTTCGTGTGTTAGAACCGTTCATGCACCTTTCTTGTCTTACTGCAGTTGTCACACCCTTTCTACCAACAAAGTTATCTTACTTGCCTCTATGTGAAATCACGGTCAAGACATTACCTTACGACCCACTGCTAGAACTCTTACACCGAACGGTTTGAGGTCTAATTGGGACTTCTTATCGGGGAGATCCACTGACATGTTGGCGGGTCTAGCATCAACAACATTTCTAGTGCTAAAAGGAGGGACAGATGACAAGTTGTGTCCTCTCATCCTATTTTGAACCTTTGCATATTTTTCATGGATTCTTGCACTCTTCTCCCTTCGCGATGTTTATCGAATTGCAAATATGTTACCATCATGAGGAAGTTTTCGATCACTTGTCCACATACATGTATAATGGTGAAGGCGAAGTGACCTGGCTTGAGTTCTTACATGACTTTCTCTCCATGCTTCATGAGGAAGATGGATGTTCTGATGAATAGGCTAGTTTGTTGCTTGCATACACACTTAGAGAATCTCCACATCGATGGTTGTGTAGCCTGCCGGCTGATAGCATGCACTCACTTGAGTACTTCTGTGATCTCATGGAAGACACTTTCTATCATTTTGAACTAGACCATCTTGACCAAAAACTATTACAACAATGGAAGGCTCCACATGAATCGCCTATGGATTTTTGGCAGCACTTCAATGATTTGTAGTTTCAAGCTCCGAGGAGCCAGATGAAATTTTTCTATCTTTGGGACCAATTCGAGTATTGCGTTAAGAAATCTACTTGTCCCAAGAAGAAGTTTGAAATCAAGCCTCACTCAGTATTCTTCAGTAATGGAGTTGCACAATCACAGACAAATGCGGTCACTGTAACAAGTGACTCTCTGTCGTCCACTCATCAAACAACTCCACCACTGCATAGTGATGCGGGAGATCATGCTCACACATTTGTTCAACTATCACATCCTCCCAATATCACTTCGCTTAATTTTTGTGCATATTTGGTTGTGATTCCATCAAGGTGTCATATGCATTTTGTTCCACAACCTCCGTCTTTGTACTCGGCTAATCCTCCGGATGATATTTTCCTGTGTTCTTCAATTTTGGACTCTACACTTCTTGGGAACAAAGATCAAGCCATCGACAGAGTTTCTGTTGCACAACCAACATGCGTTGTCATCGATGAACAGTATGACTAGGAGCTTGAGCATTAACACTCAGTGAGGGATGACTCCCTTTCATCTAAGCCTCCTCCATTCTCCCCTGGCATCTTTGGTGAACCTGTTATCCATGATTTCACATGTGTATCTTCATCTATGGATGCACCCATTGTTGATCATTCGCAGGACACACCAGATGTCAGTCCATCATCCGAAAATGGAGAGGATAAGTAATTCATTGAAAATCAAATTGATCTTTCATCTTCCCTTTCCAGAAACACAGAGGATGAATTTGTTCGCTTTTCATCTACCCCTCTATTTGATTCATCAATGCATGAGGATTCATATGAAATCATTGATTTTTCTGGTCGTGGATGTCGTGATCCATTTACTCCCATATTCGATCACGATCATGATTCTATCGTAATCAATTTTTTGACACCACTGGTTTATGATGATCTATCTGACGATGAAGTCGAAACATCCAAGACTTTCAAGGCACTTTAGCCCAAGCTGATGGTTATGTCAGGCCCTCGCTCTCTTGGGGCTAGTTTCATTTTCGATCAGGAAATTGTTCAATCACCCGAGGCTCCTCATCTCTATGTGTTGAAGATCAATCTCACACATAGATCATGCTTATTCCACTCAAATTACACAATCCCATCACTCATGCATTCGAGGAATCTTACGTTGCAAGCACACGTGCACGATGCAAGCTGTCTATGTTCCTTTCATTTTCTCGCATGTCACAGTCAAGAATATGCGTATGCTTCAAAGCTGCATGCAATGTCGCACAACACCATGACAACTCCATGGACCACATGTCATGCACTTGCACTCACTTATGTCTCGTGGAAACTTTTAAACATGAAGTGGTTCGCACAATCGAGTTGCTTACGGACCAATTATTCACCAACATGGGTCAACCAATGCGCAGTGGATGCATTGGAAACATCACTTCACATGATCAGGCCCCTGCACCGTTAGCTTAGGAGTAGGAGTAATTTTTTCTTTCAGTATTTTGCTTGCATGCTTGTTGTCTTACTTGCTTTCCTTATTTGTTTGCTTACTTTTCTTTCGCTTTTGCTTTTTCTTTTGCTTTTCTTTGTTGTTATTTGCTTGTTTTTTTCATAGGTTAGTGTTGCATGAAACCATGTATGACTCTTGAGACAAGTTGGGTAAAGTAAAAGAGGCCTTGTACTGCTATCACTACTTGGTTATCTGTCATCCTGTCTCTATATGATGAAATTGTTACCTTTAGTCCATGGTACATCGAAGAAAATACGTACTATTCGAAGTGAACCTTGGTGAAAACATAATGCTTATGCGCTAACTAGTGTCACCTACTCTAGTCAATTGTGTTTGGGTTAACCCTTGTCAGCTCAGTCAAGTAGAGTAAGGTGAAGGGGAAAACCTTAACAATCACGTCAGAGGTATATAATAAACTATTTCTCTGAAGGAACAACCTATTCTACTCTCAATAAGTTGGGATCCCTCTTTCGCCTCTGAAATGAATAAGTGTTATCCACAGTTATAAAAAAGATGAAAAGTGAAAATAAAAATAAAAAAATGAAAAATGAATAAGGTGAAAGAAGAGAAAGGCTTCCTGCGTAGAGAGGTGATGCAAGTAAATCTGTCGGGGTACTGACCAGGCTCTTTAGCAGCAGAGCAATGCTTGTGTTCCCACGTGACTCCGTCAGGGTACTGTCCAGACCTATTGGTAGCAAAGCAACACCAGAGATGAAACTAAGACTCTAATGAATACACTTCTTTTACACCAATATACCCCTCAACCCCAATTGAAACAACTGTGTTTCCTTGTCTTGGAATGTGTGTCAATTGACCAAGAGCTTGGTAGATGCTACATCTTACAATCAAGCTAGTGTGAAACCAAGATGAACTTAGAACTGAAAAATACTTTCAGAGGTGTTAGACTTGCTTTTCAAGAACAAGGTCCATTCGAAGAGCTGGAGTTCTTCTAGTGTGTCACCAAGTGTTGTGGCAGCTATAACCACCCTCCAAAATTTTTCCTTAGCTTCGTTTTGGAGCCTCCCTACAAACCTTTCACAACAGCATGTCTTGCTTCGTCAAGTACACAAGCTTCGGTGATTTTCTTACAGAAAGACAACATGTTTATCAAAGCTTGATGCATTCCCCTCACCAGATGTTTCTCCGGACTTGGTCCAAATGTAGGCTAAGCATCTCCCTCAAGAAATTGCGCAATTCTGGAGGGCATCCATCCTTCCCTCCAAAAATTGCATAATTGAGTCTGGCAGCCTGTTGAGCTACAAAATTGCACAAATCTTCCAGTCAATCTTCATCCAAAAAATTGCGTAATTCCTCCCAACAGGACTTCTCAGCCCAGGAATTGTGCAATCCTAGGCATCAGTGAACTACTCTGCCTAGAAATTGCGCAAATCTCCTGGGAAGCCATCCCAGCTACCTTCCAAAAATATGAATTTTCTCTGAGCATTTGAGCAGGCTCTTGCATGTGTAGTTGAGTTGACTGGTTCCCTCCGGGACCAATAAAAACTTATTTTCATGCATGGCTGCTCCTCCCTAGGAAACATGCAAAGGCATCCCTTGATTCAAGGATCTATTTTTAGTAGTTGGAGGTTACATGCAAGGATCATCTCAGAAACCTCCCACCAAGTGTCACTTTTCCTAGATTTGTGGCATGCACATCACAACCTCGATCTTATCAAAACTCATCAATTGGACACTATAGATCTCATTCCTCACATCAACCTTGTAGCTCTAGCATCCCACATTGCATCTAGGAGTCGTCGACACATTCATCTCCAGTTGTCGTGGGGTAAGCTCATTGTTCATGACTTGCACTGCATTTATGTCACTTTTTTTGTTTCGCTTTGTATGAGTGATGTATGCTCAATTTTAGTGAGCGATTGCTGTCGTTTACATGCATAATAGCTTGTAATAGCATGGTTTCAGTTTTCGTTTTCATTTCACTAATGTCACATGCATGGAACTATTTTTGCAAGGACAGTCACTGTTGTGGTGACTCGCTTCACACACTTGCATGCTTTCCCCGCTTCCTAAATCCTACACTTGTTGTTTGCATGAGTGATTATTCAATCTTGTTTGCACTCATCTCCTCATACATTCACACTTCTCATATTTTCAATCGCCCGTCGACTGGACTAAGCTGCCTTGGCTTGGACCATGCCTTGCCCGACTAGCACTGCTCATTTTCCAAAGTGAAGGCTCTGCCTTCCCTCCAGAAATTGCACAAATATAGCCAGGCACTAACCTCTAGGATTTTATTGCACAATTCTTGGAGGCAGTGTCCTGTTGGCCCCAGAAACTGTACAATGCAGTTTATTGGCTGCATGTCACTACTGACTGAAATTGTGCATTACGCAGTTTCAGTCCTCAGTAGGCCAGGCTGGACTATGAATTGCATAGTTCCAACAGTCAGCTAGCCTCCTGACAGCCCGAGTTGTGCCTTGCGCAGTTTTGGCAGTCAGTGTCCCAACCTCCCAATGGAAATTGCGCAACCTTCATGTTCAGTCACACAGGTATGTTGCAAGTCAATTCACAAGTTCATTTTTGTTTTTGACTTCCAAATTGCTTACCATGAGTGTTGCCATGTATCCAAGTATCACACGTGTTCATCTATCTCTCAGCATCACAATTATAATGGTTTCCAGGAGAGTAGAGTAGAAGACATCGTACAAAGAACACTTGGGGATGAAGTCGATCAAGTGTCTATGAACTTGCCTACCCATGAATAGATCAAGTTGTTTGTAGACAAGGACATCAAGATATGACGACAGCAACATAACAACAAGCAGCACTATCAACAGCAGCTAAAGGCAACATATCGGATGCAACGAATGCAAGAGGAAGGTTATTGACAACACGAAGGAAGAACAAATTTGCAAGCTCAAGCAAATTCACTTATGATGAAAGCAACTTTGGAGACTCAAGCTATGAGGTGATGACGCAACATGAAGATCACACAAAGATAGAGAATGGAACAAAGGAGGAGTTGCATGTGCTGAGACAACAACTCAAGAAAGAACAGGAGCTGCATAGACAAGAGAATGAGTTGCAGCATGAACATGTATAGCGGGGGGTGCAACATGCACTCACAAATGAAACTGCACCCGTACAAGTTATAGATCCATCCCAACAGCTGGCATGTAGCAAAAAAGGTGAGCAATGTTGTTGTTCACATGTAAGGGAATGCAACAACATGCATGTCATTGTGTGCATGCATACAATCCCACCCATTCGGCACACTCACCAAGGCAAAGACAAGAAGAAAGTCTGACTAGAGCTGAACATGTACCTCAACAAGTTGATGCGCACGACCACCAACACATGCTTGGAGAGTAGTGTAGACACTATGCATCAACATGTTGTGGATCCGGTTGCACCAAGACGACCATGCGCATGCTATCAGACGAGTTGGACAGAGAAGCCATATCAGTGCACCCGAATGCAATGAAGGAAAGACTTCGCTTTAGCAAGTTGTCACCATTTAGTGCACAGACACCATCACAGACAACCAAGCATGGCATTATCTCATCACCTTCGATCATCACAAGCATGTCAAAGAGTTGATCTCACCACAACAGTCTGAGTGTCAGTGATGTCTTGCATGGCTTGGTCAAGCCATTTTGTCTCACATGGGCACATGTGCATTGTAATGTAGCGTCTTGTCAAGTGGAAGTTCAAGTGTCGATAGTTGAATGTAACAGTCATAGAGTAGTTGAAGAGTCATGAGGGTAGATGAATGGTATCAGAGGGGAATGTCAAGGGTCACCCCACCCTTTGCTATAAATAGCACCTCATAACTCATTGTAAAGGCTTTTGGTCAGCCAAGCTTCTAATAGGACTATCTTAGAGAGAGTTTGGACAGTATTTTAACGAGCCTTGGCTTCTGCACTACGTAGAGCTAGTACATCTCTTTGAAGGAGCAGGCAGTTGTGGCTGTAACGTTCCGCTGTTGGAACTAGTGGTTGGACATGGATGTTTGTATGATTGGAAATTACACTTCTTAATATAACAAAGCCAGCACATTTCATGCATATTTCATATTGTATTCCAGCTATCTTGTTTACTCTAAATGGTATATGTATCTATTTGCTTACACATGCGTGTATGGGAATCTTTCTGAAATGTCTTGATTGCTTTAACCATTTGAATTGTTAGCTAACTTTCTTTCTAGTTTGTGATGCATCTTCGCTCATGCGTTCCCTCCCAAGCCATGTGCTACCACAGGTTTCCAAGGGGCACACTCACCCAACTCTTCGTGTGTTAGAATCGTTCATGCACCTTGCTTATCTTACTACAGTTGTCACACCCGTGTTACCAACAGAGTTATCTTACTTGCCTCTGTGTCAAATTGCGGTCAAGGCATTATCGTACAACCCACTGCTGGGACTCCTACACCAAATGGTCTGAGGTCTAATTGGGACTTCTTACTGGAGAGATGCCCTGACATGTTGGCGGGTCTAGCACTGTCAACAAAAGTATACAAAAACTCGTGCGAGTAAGGAATATTTTTATGCTATAGATAAAGAAATACTACAAAAAAGGATATCCATTCTATGCCATACATGTGTTGTATTCAACAAAAATCAGAAATTGAAATTTGAGACTACCTAATGTATAAAGAATATAAGGATGTGTTTCGACAAGAAATATTAGGATTACCTCCTACAAGGGATATTTATTTCTCAATAGAGTTCATGATAAAAGAAGTGCTTGTGTCCAAGGTACCGTGTAGGATGAGCATATTTGATCTATAGACTATTATGGATATTCCTTTGGAGAATTCATCACAATAATAAAATTACTAAAATCTATACAACATAGTTAATATTTCCTTTAGGTTCTAGATTCTTTATTTTCTATTTCTTATGCTTACCTAAATTAGCCAAAATGTGAGAAATATAAATAGAAAGAAATGGTGTTGTCTACATAGGCAACATTTTTTCCCAAAAAGACAAACTTTATTTTTCCTAAAAATTCTGATGGTAGGAGTGCTTGAATCCTGTTTTTGATGGTGGAAATGGATTCAACACCATCAAAACCCCTGGGACACCCAAAATCTTAAAGCTTGACAGATCTATAATCGGGATTTCCACAAAATTTCTTTGAATTTTACCAAAATCATGCCAGAATTTCCATTATTTTCCAGGCAAATTTGCAACCTCATTAAACTACCTAAAAAAAATACAAAAACCATTAGCAAATCTTGCCATAAAAAACCCTTACTCAAAAAAACCCATATGAAAAATGAGGTTGTTTTTCTCTCTTTCTTTTACAAAAAATTATGATATACTTAAAATTATATAGCTAAAAAGGAATTAACTTTATAACTCATCAAACTATAATTATTACGGAGTGATTTTCTTAATATTTTTCAAATATAAAAATAAACTCTAAAAAATAAATAAATTAATAGTGTTATTATATATTAGGTAAAATATAGATTCAAATCCGTGTGAGGGATATATAATTCACTTAAAAGTTATAGGCTTAAGCGTTATTAGCTACTTCATACCCATTAAGAACTCCAATATTCTATATATAAATCAAATATTTTATTTTAAAAAATATAATAAATCAAATAGTAAATATTAATCACCATTATCATTATATTTTAACCCTATCAACATAAATATAAAAGCTATGTACTATACGATATTAATAGATTATTTTACCTTTAAGATGCATTGAATTAGACAAAATAAGCCGAAAGAGCAACCAATTATAAATTGACAGGTTATATAATACTTTATGTAAATCATCATAATAATGACACCTAGCTTCAGCAGGTCCGCATGCAAGAGACAGTAAAGTGAAAACCGTAAGTTTCTGTCCTATCCTTTCTTTTTCAACAAAATGCACCACGAATTTTAAATGCTGTACAACTTTATCGGGAACAACAAACAAGACAAAAAGAACCGACTTAATAACATATATAATTTACAAAATGTTGCCGGTGAAATATAAAATATTTCATATATTATTATTAATATGCTAATTTAGTTTAATATTTTTATTGAAATATATGTTTTTCATATAAAAAATTTAAAATTATTATTAAAAATATAGTTAAATTTATACCATATGAGAAATATTAGAAATGGAGAAAATATAATTATTTAAATAATATGTATGTAATATTAATAATATTTGCAATATTAATGAAAATTTAACTATTAAAATCATATGGGAATGTTTTTTATTAAATTTATATAATATTAATTAAAATTTTAAATATATGTTTTTTGGTAGTTCAAAGGGGAAATAAAGTCTCATCGAATTGAAAATATTGGGTTCAAATTTTGTGTTATCTTCCCTTTATAAATGGGTGAATAATAAATATGTAAATATGAAAATCGAAGATAATATATATATATATATATATATATATATTTTAATTAAAATGGTTAATTTAATATAATATGAAAATAATGATTTAATTAAATAAATATTTTTGTATATATAATAAATTTATAGCTAAATTTTATAATCCTATTTTATATATTTATTTTAAAACAAGTTTTCGAAATTTTATTTAATTATCTATAATTATTAGATAGATGGTAAGGATTTGATCTCTAATATATTTAGTATTATACACAATCTAAAGGTTGAGATTTATCTCCAAACTATTTATGTCTTCTTTGTTTTTTAATTATATAATTAATTTAAAAAAATTATTAATTAACAAAAATTATTATATGAACAAGTATCATATGAAGTGAGTTATGCTTTTTTTGACATGAGGTATGGTGATCAATATTTCTGGAGTTATAGGTCCAATAATGCATGGGGGCAGTATATGCCACCATTGGATTTTAGCAAGTACAAAATGCTCCAAGTCTACTTTAGGAAGTACAAAATCCAATGGTCGGTGGCATATACTACCTCGTGCATTAATGGAGCTATAGCTCCAGAAATATTGGTTGCCATGTGGTATTGATAAGTTATGGTATTGGTTCATAGTATTATAACAAAACACATTTATAAATTAAGAATCTCCATTATAAAATGGGCAAATCTCCATATTTAAGAATGTGGTTCAATGTTTTTCAATAATCTTATTCAATGTTTTTCAATGCATATATGTTTAATTTCTATAATAATAATAAAGTTATAATTTAGTCAATTTTTATGATTTTTTCAATTTTAGTAACTTAAGATATATTATGAAGTGTTTTGATGTTTATTATAGATTGATTCTTATACATGTTTATCAACTATTTTTAATTTATATGGTTATGCTAGTATAAATGGTTTTAAATGATTTTATTTTATATGGTAATCCAAGTTTAAAAGTGAAACTATATCTCAAATCCACCTATCCTATAAATTGGGGTCCAATAAAAGTAATAGAGAAGAAGACATTTTCCCTCATAATTTGCGATACAATTTTAGACAAGATTGTGATATCTTATTGGTTAAAATATCCTTTTAAATGACTAAATAAATTGATCGCCCTAAAAATCTCTAGGGCACTTCAACCTTGCAAATTAAAAAACTTAAACATGTGATTCTTACAAATATCTATAAAATTATGAAAAAATTTAAAAAAAATCAATTTATCTATTAATTAAATTAAGCTGAAATTTTATAAAACTAATTTTAAATTAAAAACACCAATTTATCAACAACAACAAAAAAACGAAATTATATATATATATAGATATATACTTATTCTTTAATTTCTTTTACGAATAACATTTTAAATAAAAATAAAGTTTTGATTTATTAAATTAAAAAAATGATTGAAGTTTTTGCCTCATACAAATGAAAATGAAAATAAATATTAAATCATTCTCTAAACTTTCTAAACAGATAAAAATTAAGATGAAATTTGCTATCATATGATACATTTTTCTCCAAGGAAAAGTATCAAATTTCCAAAACTAATTATGCAATTTCAAAAGTCCAAATCATTTTATGAATGAAAAAAACTGGCTGCAAGGACGGCAAGTTTCACGTTGTGTCTTTGGATAAGTGTCGGTGGGGAATCGAATCTCGCACGCCTCAAGTGAAATCCTTATAAATATCACGGGGATGGAGAGACCTAGACATCCAGAGGGAGGTAACTCATCCCCTATCCAGAAGCGAACGAACTTGTTGAAAGGAAGCAGCGGGCAGCAGCGCATTGTAGTTAGTGAAGAAGAGTGTGGTGTAGTCCGGGAAGGGCCATAATATTAAGTATGCATCCGGGCGGTCCCCCTCCACCTGGTGGCCCTCCTCCTCCGGGCGGACCTCCGCCTCCTGGCGACCATCCACATGGGCATCATCATCCGCCACCGCCCGGCCCTGGAGGGCCTCCGCCTCCTCCTGGCCCTGGAGGACCTCCGCCTCATTGCGGCCCCGGTGGCCCTGGAGGGCGTTGCTGTTAAATTTCGCAGTCTATATGCATAACCCTCCCTATAATGCATATCTAATAAATAAACACTTGCATCTGTTAGTGTAGTTTAACTCTGCAATGTATAACATCTATATCTGTCATTTGTTCCAAATGTCTCGTTATGTTTTGCTAACTATAGTGTGTGGTTGATAGGAGATGTGGTAGATCTCATTATTGAACAGATCTAAGTAGAGTTCAGCTTGAAGGTTTGAAGATCCATACCTATATGTAAAAATATTTATATAATCCATGACTATGCTTGTCTTGATCTCTAGGGTTATGAACTTGTGGCAACAATTTCTGCAGTCTTTGGATGCCCAAATATTTATATAATCCATGACTATGCTTGTCTTGATCTCTAGGGTTATGAACTTGTGGCAACCATTTCTGCAGTCTTTGGATGCCCTTGTTGGATGGGTTGCTTGCCTTCTCTCATAAAAGTTTAACTTTAATGATTACCTTTAACAAGCATTTTCATTCACTTGCTTACAATTCTGCATTCCACTTGTTAAATCTGACAGATTGTTGGTTAATGGATACTTGTACAGCATGATCTTTTCTACACTACTTTTGACATTAAGACACATTATATTAGTTAGTTTGAAAAGTGTACTAAAATTTAATAATATGATTAAACTGAAAAACTATCTCATTGTACACAAAAATTTAAGATCTAATATGAATTGTATTAATTTTTCACTTTTATAAACAATATATTTAATTAAATAAAAAAGAAAAGATAGAGAGAATACACAAACTGTTTGTTTGATTCAACTGTGTTGACTTATATTTTCCTGGGAAAAGAGCTGGGTTGGTTAAAAAAGGATTTGGGTTTAGAATTAAACTTGGACCTCTGTATTGTTTGGGTGTAACTACCTGCGCTCAAGTGTGTTCTCGTCTTAGCCTGCAGGATTGGTTGCAACTGTAGCAATAGTTTTAAAGTGAATATAATACCTACAAAAGCAAAATTTTCAACCTAAAGCTAAGATTGGACAGAGTAATTTTTATATAAAACATTAAAGTTTTCAACCTAAAGTTAAGATTGGACAGAGTAATTTTTATATAAAACATTAAAGTTTTCAACCTAAAGTTAAGATTGGACAGAGTAATTTTTATATAAAACATTATTGGGAGATGACTAACCATAAATTTATACAAGAGTGTTTGCATTAGATGTTAATCTTGTTTTGTGGTTTTATATAAACAACTGTGTCTAGTTTCTATGAATATTTGCAATGGAAGAATAGTTTTCGCTAAAAATAAGTAATTTGTTATTGGGTATTAAATAAGTAGGGGTTGTATATGCCCAGTTAGATTTTGGTAGGCCAGTCATTTAAGGGTCGACATATATAGCCTTATTTATTTAATATCTATTGACAAACTGTATATTTGGGCAACAAATATACAGCGTGCTATAAGGCATTAAATGCACAGAAGCTTATGGTTTGATTTTGACAAGGCTAAAAGAAAACAGTGGGCATATACAACTCCAACTCATTTAATGCCTTACCCTATATTTATTACCATTTTCAATGTAATAAATACATGTTTAAATATATAAATTCTGACAAAATTAAGCTTTCAAGATAATAAGTATATGTTTTTGATAAAACTGTTTGGGAAAAAATTGTGATTAAATAAATATTTAAATTCTCATTAGTTAAATTGATTTATGACTTAAAAATATGTGATTAAATAATATTTAAATCATTAGATTACCCCATTTATAGTTTAATTGAATTTTAGGCGTCTCAATTATCACTCGGTTTTAAATTTAAATCATTAGGAAAAAGAACCTTTAAAACCAATAACATTAAAGAACCGATCACATTAATTAATTGTATTAAAAAATCCTCTTAACTAGCACTTAAAACCAATTACATTATTGAACCAATCACACTAATTGACTGTATTAGAAATAAACAATCTCTTAAATGAAAATTTATATTTTGACACAGTTTCTCAACGCTAAGAGAGTACTGAGATTGGCTCGCAAAAAAAAACATGACGTGTATCACATGAGCTTCACCATCTTTTCAAAGCTGGAATATCATAAACTTCTTGTAAACAGATCTGCACACTGATTCGCTTTTCAGGCACAGATCCATTTTTCAGATTAAAAATAGCATAGACAAATCTGCTCTTTAGTCAATCGAAAGTAAAGAAAAAATTGACTCTTACTAATAATTACAGCATTCTTTGTCTAATTTCAAACAGTTCTACGGAATATAGGTGTTGACTACATCTTCAATCTATTAAGTAGTTTAATTAGCCAATAATTTTGGTATTCCAGTGCATTCAATGCACACATATAAGGTGTTAGATGGAGTCAAACAAATACAAGTGCATTATTGTGTTTTTTAATCTTTTTTTTCCTGAATTTCAATATGGTATCACACCGTAGTTTAATTCATCAAGCTGAAGAGAGCTTCTAAAAAGGAGGTTGTTTGAATTATGTTTTTTTGTATTGGAGTTTTTATGTTTGTTTGGAGGACATCCATTTACCCAATAGTAGTTTTTATTGATACTTTTCGCAGGGGCCAATGTTTGTGTTTTAACCACTAATAAAATGATGGCAAAAGAGGAGAAGCTCCCATGTTTTGCCAAGGAGAAGCTCGAAAGGGGCTACCAAAGCCATAAGCTACCCTTGTTGAAGAACCCTTGCAGAGGAGTCTTTTTCAAGAGATGGACCTTATATGCAAAAGCCAAGCCAAGTTTTCTTTGTGGAGTTGTACCTCCATCATAATTCCAAGTTTCTTTGTGGAGTTGCCACCATATTTGCTTGCACTAATACTTTTTTGTGGAGTCATCATCATCCCATTCTAGGTCTTATAGGATGAAACCCTAATCACACTAAGGTTTCTTTGTAGTTCTCAAAGCCACCATTATACATTAGAGAAATTTTGATGTCTAAAATGGGCTTCAAAATAAAAATGTACAACCAAAATCAACTTTCTAAGAACTAATAGGATTCAAGATGATGATTTCAACCATGGGTATGATTCATGAATTTTTGAGTACAAAAGTAAAAACATCAAAAAATAAAAATAAAAATAAAAAAATAAAACTATTTTTTCAACTTATCTCCCTATGGTTTTATTCAAATTTTGAGTGGGAACACTCATTAGATGTTGAATTTAATCCCTCATCCAAAGAGTACATATGTTACATAATTTCGATGAACATTGCCATACGAAAAATGAGAAATACATGAAAATCATGATTGAAATAACTTCTTTTCATGTATTTCTCATTTTTCATGTGGTAGGTTCCATCAAAATTACGCAAAATGGGTACTCATTGGATGAGGAATTAAGTTCTATTCCACTTTTGTCAACTCCTCTTGAAGTGTTTGTGTAGTATTCATTCTTTGATATGCTAAACTGATATGAAAAATTGAGTCAAACTTCTAATTTCCAATATTGAACTTTAGCTAGGCTTAGCTCGTGTCTTGTTCTCTTCAAGTCATTCTCTTGTTATTTTCTATTCAACCTGTTTAAACATAAGTTCTGCATGTGTGCAACTCAAGTTCCATCTTTGCATGTTGTTTTGATCTCAATCTCTGAGTTAATGTAATTGTTTTAGGGAATCTAGTAAGTTACAAGTTTTAGTTATGAGTTTATCTCCGGTTCCAAACTCACTAACTACCAGATTTGACAATATTTTTAAATATACCACAGAATATAACATTTTATGCCAAATTAACCAATTGTCAGTTAAATGTGGCTAAACTATTCACCATCTATTTATGAACTACCAATTATGGCATAGTCTGCCAAAATCTCAGTGAATTGGCTCCATTCACCACCAACTTCTAGAGCACCTGTTTGTTAACACCTTCACCCATGAGACCAGGTGTTATGGCCAAATTATTTAATGCACTCGAGGGATGGATGAGGTTGGGTTGTATCTAATTGTTCCACTCATAGTTATCTCTATCTCCTTACATGTCCACTGAGCCCCATTGCACTCTTTGAAATTGCACCCGAAACACGTTTTCTCAAGGAAATATTAACATGGGAAAAATTCACTGAACATGAAAACTGATGCGACTTTCAATGTACTTCCACATCATCATGTTGACGTCATACATGTGCAATTCATGTCACATGAGAACTCTTGAGTGGTGTTAGGTGTCACCTATATTTTTCCCACTTAGGTAACCAAAAAGTATAAAAATTCTTGCCACGTGTCACGTGTGCGGAGTGTGCCACATCGCTTATTGACATCAGTGATGTCATTTTCTTGTATTGTCTTTCCATGATGTCCTCCAAATTGGCTCCCTCTATACTTTCTGTGTCATCATCCACCTGGTGCCATGTCATACTCCTCTCTAATTATATCGTTCCATGTGTCACTTTGAATACCCATTAGGTGTTGGAAACTTGTTAAATCCCTTACATGTTGTTTGCCCAATGTGATCCTAGTCATTAGATCTGTATTTCCTCCACTTGATTGATAACTCTAGTTGATTTCCTTTTCCTATGTCACATTTCCCATATCAATTGCAAGTTAGCCGCATCTTGGATCTGTGGTCCCACATATGTGGTCACATGCCGTGTTGGAAACTTGTTAAATCCCTTACATGTTGTTTGCCCAATGTGATCCTAGTCATTAGATCTGTATTTCCTCCACTTGATTGATAACTCTAGTTGATTTCCTTTTCCTATGTCACATTTCCCATATCAATTGCAAGTTAGCCGCATGTTGGATCTGTGGTGCCACATATGTGGTCACATGTCTACAGTCATATCGGAGAAAACCATTGGGCACATCAAAGAAAAACTTATGGTTTTGTGTAGACTCCCCCATAGTGATTTTGAAATTGGGGCGGGGGGTTCACATTTCACCACAGTCATTGTCAATCATATCACCAACATCAAAGATAGATAACCACAACACCAAATTTGGCTCAGCAACTTGAACATTTTGGCTTACAACTTGTGACTGCTCATGTCTTTCCCTCCAAGGGATGTTTTTCAAACTTCCACATACCATTGGAAAGATCTCTTCAACACCTATCAATATGATCAGTTTACAATTTGATCTAGGTCGATCTGTTGATCCAAAGATTAACCTAAAGATGCTACTTCATAATTACCTGTTTGACCAATTCATTTTACTAACTTTAACAATTGATATTTTCCACTCAATGACAGATCCTTTGACATCCTTTAACATCAATGCCAATATGTTTATGATATTATCCCCCTTTGACACTTATGGCAACACCAAAAACATTGGAAATAATCATAAAAGCATATGTCAAGCAAGAAAGCATAAATAAGCATGTGCATAATAATTCTTAGAGTTTCAAGACTTGTTTTAGCACTTGTACTTAAATTTTTTTATCTAAATCCCCTCGGTGTTTGAATAATTAATTTTTCTTATCTTCCATTCAATGTTTGTACTTACTTCTCCCATAATTCTGAAATGATTTCTTACTTCTTTCCCTCTGGTAGAAATGGTAAAGATGATCCCCATACAACCAATATCAACCTATCATGCTAATCCTATGGACCTGACATCTCTTTTTGATATGTTGAGTGTTTGTTAGCTACCTTTCTTCCTCTTGGAGAATGTTTATTGGAGGGATGTAAGAGAGACTACTCCCAATCTTTGCATCAAGTACTCAAATCGATCTCTTGGGAGAGGTTTAGTGAACATATCATCTACCTATTATTTTGTAGGAACATACTCCAATTTTACAATATGATTTGTAACTTGATCTTTAAGGAAATAGTACTTGATTGGAATATGCTTTGTCTTTGAATGGAAAATAGGGTTCTTAGACATGTTGATTGCACTTGTGTTATCATAGATGATTGGAATTGGCTACTCATATATCACTTGCACATCTTGAAAGGTCTGCTTCATCCATAATAGTTGAGTGCAACAAGAAGTTGTTTCTATATTCTACTTCAATAGTAGAGAGAGACATTGAAGCTTGCTTCTTGCTCAACCATGAAACAAGACAATTCACCAACAAATAAATAACCACCACTAGTGGTTTTTCAGTCATCTACATCACCTACCCAATCAAAATCAGTGAAAACAATTACTAAGAAATCTTTTCCTTTGGGGTACCAAAGTTTATAGTCTATTGTGGCTCTTAAATACCCGAGAATCCTCTCTGCTGCTTGGAGATGACATTATCTGGGGGATGCTTGAAATATTCGAACAATGCCAACTACCTGCATAATGTCTGGTCCATAGGCTATGAAGTATAAAAGGCTACCAATAATAGATCTGTATTAACTTTGATTGACCTCTAGTGATTGATCATCAACCTTGTTGAGTTTAAATCCATTGACCACTGAAGTGCTTACCAAAGAGCATTCTTCCATGCCAAATTTCTTCAAAACTTCCTTGAGATACTTTCCCTATGAGATAAACATAAATTTTCTTGTTTGAGTGATCTGTAAGCCAAGGAAATAAGAGAGTTCGAACCAATTATTGACAGTTTAAATTTGACTTCCATATTCTCTACAAACTAGAAAGATAGATGCTTTGTACCACTTGCAAATATTATATCATCAAAATAGACAACCACTATAAATATTTTCTATCGTACGCTTTCACATATAAATTTCTATTATTTTCACCTCTTTTAAAATGAAGCTTCCATATTTAACTATCCAACTTTGAATACCAAGCCCTTAGGGCTTGCTTAAGACCACAAAAATCATTTTTTCAGCTTGTAAAGATAATCTGATTTATCTCACAATTGAAAATCATCAAGCTGCTCAATATAGACTTATCTTGCAGCTATCCATTTAAAAGGGAATATTTTAGATGGACATCTGTTATATTTTAAATTTCTTGAAACTAGATGAATCCAAAAACATTAAAATTGCTTCTAATAGTGCAGTAGAAACAAAAGTCTCATCAAAATCCAAACCTTCAATTTGTGCATAACCCTTACACACTAGTCTTTCCTTGTTTCTTACCACTTCACCATTTTCATTCAACTTTCTCCTAAAGACCCACTTTGTGCCAATAATTCTCTTATCTATTGGTCTTGGAACAAGTTCCCACGTCTAATTCTTCTTAATATGATCAAGCTCTTAATTCATGACCTTTATCCAATTGTCATCTTGGTTGGCCTGAGAAATATCCTTTAGTTCTATAATGGATAACAAAGCTACATGTGATTTAATAAGGGGCTTGATTAGTATTCTTCTTGTTTGAACACTTGTATGAAAATCACAACAATTTGATCAGCAGGGTGGTGTTTTTGCACATATCTTGTAGGATCTTTTGATGGTGGACAGAGGGGCTCTTTAGCATATTCATAAGTAGTAGTTTCATCATTTTCCTCATCATGGATGACTTGATCATTGGAGTTGATATCCATCGACTAATTGTCTTCAAATCAATGTGCTTATCAACTTTAACATCTACACAATCAACTATTTTCCTTTAGTTCTTGTTGTAGCATATATATCCTTTGTTATTTTGATAGTATCAAGGAAAAATACCTTCATTAGATCTTGCATTGAACTTACCATGTTTTTCATCATTCTTATTTATATATCACTTTCTTCCAAATACTCTGAAATGTTTAACTGTAGAAATTCTTCCATATTGTAGCTCATATGGGGTTTTGTCATCATTTGGTTTGAAGTGTTACTTGTCTAAAATTACCACTACTATGTTTATTACTTGAACCCAAAATATTTGTGGTACACTTATTTCTCCCATCATGGCTCTAGACAATTGTTGGACATATTTTTTTGGCTTTCTCCACTACTCCATTATATTGTGGAGTCTCTGTTATGGTAAATTGTGTTTTGATGCCTTGTTCTTTGCAAAAATCATCAAATTATTCAAAGGTAAGCTCACCACCATTATCATACCTTATGAATTTGATTTTACAGTATATCTTATTCTCAACCATGGCCTTAAAAGTATTGAACTTTTCAAAGGCCTCTAATTTTTCTCTTAAAAATGCTACCCATGGCATTTTACTAGAATCATCAATGGTAAGCATGAAGTAAAATTTACTTGAGGCTGATTGAGTTCTTGAAGGACTACACAAATCCATATGTACTAATTGAAATGGCCTAGTTGTTGAGTTCTCCTTGGATTCGAATGGTACTCGCACTTGTTTTTCAATATGACAAGAATTGCAAATGGTATTTTCTAGCTTAGATAGTTTTGGCATATCTCTGATATCATTCTTCTTGCTTAGATTGACAATATGATCAAAGTTCAAATGTCCCAACCTTTGATGCCTCAAATATCTCTCATATATCTTTTTTAGATACCATTTCTCTAATTGTTGTTTTAGAATATATACATTATTATCTGTCCTTACAAAATCATCTACTACCTCTCTTGTGACGACATATTTTATTTGACAATTATTTGATCTAAACAACACATCATAGCCTTGGTCATACATATGGGAAACACTGAGAAATTTGCGCTTTGGGCCATCAACAAATAATACATCCTTGGCCGTACCTTTTCCACTAATCTTACCTTACCTCACCTTACTTATATTTCTTCCCACAATCTTACCTATTGCATTACTTCCAAAAGTTACATTAGGTTTGCTAAATAGATATAGTGACAAAAACTTGCTTTTATCTCCTAACATGTGCTTTGAACAATCATTGTCCACATATTATTGAATTCCACCATTCTAGGCATATAAAACCAAATTGTAGTTTTCTTCATTTTCCTTTTTCTTCCATGCCTTTGGTTGTTGGTTTGATTGTTTAATTTCAGGAGATGACCTTTTTTTTTAAGTCCACAAACAATTGCTCTTTGGCAAAAATTTTGATAGATGTAGTTGCAATGAATCAAATTATTCAATGGAGAGAATGAACCATTGAATCTAGTTTGGCTTCTCCCTTCTCTCGAAAACTAATTACCAGACTAATAATTTCTTGTTTGTGGAATGATATGCCTAAATGTTTGTTTCGCCTTGCAATACATAGCCTTATGCCCATAATTTCTATAGGTAAAACAATATCTTGGAAATACATCCTTGTACCTGGGAGTAAAACAATTTCTAAAGCTTGGGATACTCTTTGAGGTAATCAAAATTCTTTGAGGCTTATATTTCTTTGAATAAGATTTTGATTCATTTCTCCTACATTGTTTGTTTCTTGCTGAGGCGAATTTGACTTGTTCTTTCTATCTTGTGACTATTGATTAGTTTGAGAGTTACTTGTGCTGGTTGACTTCTTCACAACTTCAACAAATTTTATAACCTTCTTACCTTTCACATCAGTGGTTGAGCTTGACTCAGCCTCAAATCATAGGCCTATTCTAATATGTGATGGTATTTGTGCATCAAGAATCACATTCAAACAATTAGTCCCTTTGTCAAAATTTCCATTGAATCTTAGCTGAGTTTTAGCATTTTCAAGTTATTTTCTGAGAGAAACAATTTCTCCTTCAAGCCTTTCACATGCTTGATTTTTCTCATTGAGTTTTTGATTCATATTTTCTTTTATCTTTTTACCTTCTTCAATTTGCACAAGCAGAGTTTCAATAGCTTCAACTTTGTCCTTAACCAACAATTCCTTTTGTGCTTCATTCTTCTTCCTCAACCATTATATATCTTCAAGAGAACTAATCAACACGCATTCAAGTTCAACTTCAGCCTCTCCTCCATGAGACTCAAGAATTTTTATTTCTAGTTTATCTATGGCCATGAGCATAAATTCTTTAGATATTTCCTCAGTTTTGTCCTCATCTGATGATTGGTTTACTTAACTCTCATAGGAGTTGGATTCTTTAGTAAAAAACGTTTCTTCTTAAAATTCTTCTCCTTTTGAAGCTTTCTATACTTATTCTTCAATTCATGCTAAATCCTTCTTCTTATCTGAACACTTAGATCCATAGTGACCTATGTTTCCATATTTAAAGCACTTAAAATGTAGCTTACCTTTGTAGTTTCCTAAACCTCTCTGGAGATTACTCACAAACTTTACCTCCTCTTCATCTAAATCACGTCACGAGTCATTATTTTTTTCCTTGGGCTTCTTGCGTGCCTTGAAGGATGACTCTGTTGATGTATGATTTCCATTAGAAATGCTCATCTCATAGGCAATAAGACTGCCAAAACATTCATCCAATCTGAGGGAATTGAGGTCTGTCACATCCTCAATGCCTGAAAGTTAGGATTAATTCTCTCAAGGAGAGATCTCAACTAACACTGGACATGGTAAATTTTTTATATAAAACATTATTTTGAGATGTCTAAAATAAAATTTATACAAAAATGTCTACATTAGATGTTAATTTCATTCTATGGTTCCAAACAAATAGGTGTATGGAAAAATAATTCATTTTAATTGTTGTAGTGATTCCCCCAATTTGTACAAGGAAAGGCTCAATCACCTTTGATATCCTCCTATTTTTCCCAGCAGCTAGCTAAAAAAGCCATAGTTCTTCATGGAATTTCTCTAGAAATTCATATTTTTCCACAATCTTAGGGTTAATATAGCTAAAATTAGATGTTGAGTCAATTAAAATTGAAACCATATAGTTCTTGGTTATACCTTCCTTTTGAATGATTGTTGCTTGATGGTCTACCTTCCTATTGTCTGATGTAGCATATATTTTAGGGATGCTTTGGGCCACATCGTCCATCGTTGATCCCTTTTGTATGTTGTGCAAATTTGCACCAGATTTATACAACTTTGGGAAATCTCTCGTCAAATAGTTTTCTCGACACTGCTAACACTGATAGGCCCATTTCATATTTTCATTCTATGATTTGCTAGGGTTCGTTTCTATTAACTATGGAGTTTTGTTTTTGTTCACTTCTAGTGAAGTTATTAAACCTTCCACCCTTTCCTCCTTACTTATATACTGAGGTTCTCTACCTCCTCCTTTTCCTTTCTTTTTACATTCATCCCATACTTCAATCTTATGCTTAGACTATTCATAGTAGTGTTTCATCTTCTGCATAACCTCCTCATGATTCTTAGGTTCATTGAATTCTATTATGTATCGGTATGCTTGTGGTAAACCATTGACATACCTATGGATATTAGTCTTCTCATCCTTGATGTAAGGTACATATCTTTGTAGCTCCAAGACTTTGTTGTTGTATTTTTTAGGTGTCCTCTACCCAAATTTGTATTCATATGACTCCTTGGATCTACTATCATAAGATTTTTTGGACAAGTACTTTGCTTGGAAGTACTTTTAAAGCTTTCTCCATGTCAAATCTCTTTCCCTAATACCTTTTATATTCATGAAATCCTTCATGATATATCAACCTTTCCTTTTAGACTAAAAAAAACCACCCTGGCCTTCATGTTCTTAGCATTATCATGCAACATGAACTACTTCTTAATTCCCAAAGTCCAAGTGTCTACATTCTTTGCTTTATTTACCACTTTTTTTCAAAGGTTGGGGGTTTGTATTTCTTGAATTTTTTTGCACGAGAGTCTTTCTATTATTATTTTGATGATGATATCTAATGGTTGCAATATCTGATGATTGGCTAGGACTATTTAATCCTCTTTCTAGAGAGCTAAACAATTCTATCCCTCCTTTTGCATGTCTTCTCCTCTTTCTTGATCACTTGACCTCTTCTTTCTTACCATCCAATGTGTACTTTTGTATCTCTAATGGGCTATCCTTAGGCTTGCTCTTTTCCTAACAGATGACACCAATATCGTGTTGTCTTTGTCTTTGTAATTTTGATAGACTTTGCAACAATAAAGTATTTACTTTTGCTTGTTCCCTAAAAATCTTCATGTTGTCTTCCTTGTAGCTTCTTATCTCATATCTTAGACTTCTAAGAGTTTCCATGAGTTTAGGAGTGTCTTCCTCTTTCATCTTCCCAAATGAACCTTCCTTGGGACCGTGCAGGGTCTTATTCATACCATGTTGTTCAAATATACTCCTCATTCCCTTTTTCTCGTATTGTACTGTGGTACTTTTCAATCTCCTTTTACACACATCCCAATGTTATAAAATAATAAAGAACATGAAATTGACATAGGTACTCTTCTCCTTGGTCTATAGTGATCTTAACCATCACATATCAGTTAGCATGTAATCATATTCAACCAAAAAGCTTATTAAACCATGCATCACAACATTCTACAATAAATATAAAGGAGACTAATAGATCAATCATATTATGCATATCAATCAATTATCTAGTGTGTTCATATGAGCCTCTTCAGGTCCAATGTTAGAACAAGTTCTCTGATACCACTTTGTAACACACCCCTACTAGCCTTAGCCTCTACTAAGGGTAGGACAAGGGATTTACTAAGTTAACCCAACCTTCAGTTATAGTTATGGACATGTGGTCTAAAAATTTTGTTCTTAGAACTCTTCAAAACTTAAAAAGAACATTATCATTATGTTCATATCACTAATACCTTTCCAACCATATAAATTTCATCTTGACACGACCTCCAGATCTAAATATAGGAGTCTTCAAAGATTTGGCCAATTAATTTCATCCAAGTCAATTTGGTCTACCATGTAGCACCTAAATGGCTTCCACATGGTACGCACATGGGAATCCAAGTTGTACTCCACAAGTTAGTTGCTAACCTAGTCATGGTAATAATATAATAGGGACGGGTTGCTACCACCTCACCCTAAAGAGAGTGCCCAGATATTTCTCTCTACACTCGATCAAACTAATCCAAGGCATCCCCTCCTGACACTGTCGGGGTTACATGGATGGTTCCACAATAATAGTCGTCCTATAATCTTTGTGTGGCATGAGATAGACTCTCCATCCACTGCCACCTCACCCCAGAAGATTAATGCTGGAGGTTCCCCCTTATGCACATCCGAAAATATTTGGGGTAATACCCTCTTGACACTGCAATGGATATGTGGATGGTCCAACTCTCTCTTTCTCTCATAGTATTATATTAACATGGTGCGGGTTCCTTCTCTTCTAAAGCCACAAAAACTTAGGAGTTTAATCCTAAAGGGTTTCCTCCGTGCTTATCCAAAAATGTCTAGGAGACCATTCTCTGACATCATTGAGGTTACATGGATGAGCCCACTAAATTCTCCCTCATATTATCTTTGCATAGCATCGCACGAGCCTTCCTCCTCTGTTGCCACATCACCTCAAGACTTCAATCTAAGGGATTTCATTGAACTCACGAAACAAAAAAGTTGTGGTGTGGAGAGCAGGAAATAAATCCCCTTTGTCAACTATAACCACTCTTTTATATCAATTTTCTTCATCTCAATATAGAGATTCCCTAGATGTTTAAGCACAAGTCTCATTTGGAAACCTTTGAGGTGACATCAACCCGATGTGATGTCCCTTTCCTCATCACAACCTTTTCCCAATGGCTCTTCAACAAGTTTCAAAGGCTTATTATCCATGAGGGGGTCCTCCATGCTACATCATCCTCAGAATAAAATCCTCGAACATTCCAGCTATGATCCACTTAAAATTTTCAGGGTCCCATATGTCCAAGGTCATCCAAATCT
This sequence comes from Pinus tabuliformis, assembly GCA_031772625.1. Taxonomy (NCBI): domain Eukaryota; kingdom Viridiplantae; phylum Streptophyta; class Pinopsida; order Pinales; family Pinaceae; genus Pinus; species Pinus tabuliformis. Next base: position 1,259,633,739 of record CM062805.1, read on the forward strand.
TTTGATGACATCAATGGTAGTGACATCACCTTTCTCTTTCATTCAATCATGCACCCGACCACATGGGCGTTTAAGGTTCACGACCTGTTGTTATAGACATTTTTGTGCCTAACAGCATAAAGCATGAAATGTCAATAATCTAAGGGACCCAAAGTCCCTAAACATGTTGTTCTTACCTCTAGAGGAACAAGGTCAGCAAACCACAGCACTGAAAATCAGTTCTCCACCTGAAAACACTAAAAAACAAGCTATTTCGGGATCATGTCAGCTGCTCCACTGAGCATCTGCGCTGAATGTCAACTGCTCCACTCTGTACCTGCGCTGAATGTCAAAACTAATGAAGGCTACCTGCGCTGGGCGAGATTGGCCAAGTGGCACAGTCATTCTGCAAGGTGTCAATTGCCCAGGAAGCTTCCAAACTGACACTTGGGTCAAGGAATTCGCCTTGTGATGAGTAAGAGGGTCTTGATCTCCAAGTGGAAGCAAGAAACTCCAAGCGGACTCAAGAACTAAAGTATAACTGAAGTGGGAGAGGACACTAGTCAGCTTCATGCCAGCCTCAAGCTGACTCATCCTTTCTCCAAATCTCCTATATATAGAGCTCTCTCATGAGGTCTAGGAAGGCTGGAATCTTGTGAATGTAAGGAAGTGTTGTTGGTTTGAGTATAGAACTATTGGGTGATTGCTTTGAAGGAGGTGAAGAGGAGATTTCTTTCTGCTGGGAGGTGTTGCTGGATTGGGCCTATTATGGTTGTAACACTCTCAGAACCTTACTTCTTCCATTAATAAAGCATTTGAGGTTCTTCTATATGCATGTGTCTTTATGGCGTATTGATGCTTGTATATTTGATTTATTCTAATCCTTGAATCAGTTATGGATGTATGCTTCTTTTAGTTTCCTTTTCTTGTGCTTTTGCAGGATCTTTGTGTAGCTGGGCCAGTGAAAGAGCAAGGAGCTGGGAGCAATCAGCAAAGAGGGAATATTGGATCAATCATTAGCGGAAGATAACGGTTAGTGGATCTCTTTTTCCTCTCTCTTACATCTCATAAAGAAGTAATCTTGAATAGCTTTGCTTTGATTGTTCCTGAGGTACTATCACCCTTAGAGTGGGATAGGGTCATTCTGTATTGGATACTTTTCCCAACAACAAATTGGCGACTCCGCTGGGGATCGTATCTTGTTGGTTGTTTGTGTTTTTTGCTATTCATTTCATAAACAAAGGGAGTACCGAATCGAACTGTATTTGAATCATTCAAATGCAAAGTAGAGGGCAGCTACTCTAGCTCAGTTTCTGGGCAAGTTTATGATTTGAAGAGCTGATCCACAAGGACTCTAATAAGCTCTTAGTGATAGCTTTTCATCCTCCTTGTCATCCCTTAGTGTGTCCTTGACTGATAGCTTCTGATTTGAGCAAAAACTGTGAATTTTTGAGCAATCTGTGACCCGGAAACCACCAGAAACGAAAGTTTCGTTCTTCAGTGCAGGCTGTACAAAGGTTGTTTGCATTTCAGCGCAGTTCCCGAAGGGGCTACCTGCGCTGAAAGTCAAACAGGCAGTGTTCCACCTGCGCTGGACCAGTCCTGCCTTGTGCTGCTGGGGTTTCCTGCTGTTTCTTGCCTTGTTTTCACTCTTGTTTTTGTTGTTTGTTACCAGTCAGTGTGCCTCTCTGAAACCAACTTTCCTTGTCACTATTCCACCTCGGTTGTATAAAGAAACTGTGTTTGTTCTTTGTGTATTTCTTATACATTTACAGTTTCCCATAACGAAAGTGAACTAGTCTTGCTGTGGCCTCTTAGATCTAGACCTGTGATAAAGTGTCGTTTTGATCTTAAGAGTTAGTTTGTTTGCTGTTCATAGCTGATTGAGATTTTGCTTTCGTCATTTGGTTTGAGTTTATATATTTCTAGTGTCGAAACAAGTAAATCTTAAGGTGTCTTTTGATTTTGGACAAGCTTGTTTGCTTTCACTTGAAATTGAATTCAAAAAATTATACAACAGCTTTCTTTTTGCATTACACCAACATTAAGAAAGAGAAAAGAAATACCTGCATCTTTGCATTTTGCATATAAGTTTGTATGTTGATTTAGGGAAAAAGTGCATTAGTGAGTGTTCTTTGATCTGTGTGAAAATATTTTGTCTCTCTTTTCCCTCAGTAGATAAGATTTTCATAAGTCGAAAAGATTGAAAAAGCTTGCTTCTCATCTTAGACTGCATTTAGGAATTTGTATCAATACATCTCGTGGTGAACCTTGAAAGGAAAACTTTAAAAAGATCAACTTAAAATATTTTGAATGAACCTAACAACGCTTTGAAACATAACGCAAACATCTAGAGGTCTAAGCTAGAGACGTGTTCCGGCGTCGTTAAACGTAGTGACTGTCGATCTCGACGAAGGTGGGTGATTCCTCCTGAGAGTCGGTGGCACTAATACGGACTTGTGCTCCCACGTACCGTCGCATATATATTGGGAGACCCCTATAGGAATAAAGCCTTTATCCATAGGAAACCGTGTCGGCTGCCCTACTGATCGCAATGCAGTGAACATAGCATTCACGAAGATCGACCACCCGTACCGTAAAACGTATTCTGTGGTTTTGCGAAAGGTTTGGCACACCCTCTGCCTAGATCTCCAGAGCAGTTTCTTTTGGCCTTTTTCAAACTCTATAACTGAAAAGGTCCAACCGAGCATTTGTCACTTCGGGCTCGTTAATACATCGAAGGAGACTAGAGTCATCTTTAGCTTTTTCTCGACTCTTAAAAAGTGAAAAAGCAAGTTGTGTCTAAAAGCGTCTAATAAAATTCATTCAATTCGGAAACACAATCTTCCCCTTTTAATATTTTAGTTGATCGAGTAATCCGCAATCGTGGAAGAAAGTCAATTGAAACCCCGTCGTTCGCGGAGGCTTACGAGTCAACCGTCTTTGTCCCCGGAATCGAAAATAGTACGGGCAAAGCGAACTCGTTTAACCGGTTCAAAATCTCCTTTGAAAGTTAGAACAAGTGTTCCAACTGCAACTGAGGTTCCGGTTACTCCTAACATTTCTGGAAACACTGCCTCTATAGAAGAAGTTCAACAGCCATAGAAGGACAGTAATACTGATCCTAGTCTGGGGGCAAATACTTGTGTAACTGAACCAGTTCCATCTGTAACCGGTCCAGAAAGTTTTGTTCCCCAAACAACTGTCGCTGTCGAAACAACCACTTCTTCGGCACCAGAAATATTTTACGGACCTAACGGTCTTCCTCTTCCACCGGGTTTGATTGCGATAGAGGAAATTGTAGAGGATCCGCAAGCAAGTACTCCAACTCATTTTGGAGTAGGGGTCACTCTCTTTCCTTCATCAGAGGTTAATCCACCACAAGTGGAAGTCCCTGTAGAATCGCTAGGCAATCTATTGGATAGACTTAAAATGTCTGAACAACCGTCATCATCTAGGACTGTGTCAAATGACACAGCGACAGCAGAAGCCCCTGCCGTCACTCCAACGATGTTTGCCGACATACCGGCTGTCCCAACTAGCTCTCAACAGCTAGAAGGAGTCCACCAAGGGACTATTTCGACAGTATGGTCTGTTCCAGTTTGTTCATCCGGAGTAATACCCGGTAATTCTTATGTTGAAGCTCGACAGATTGACCCTCATGGAGGTCAATTTGGGCCATCTAGTCCTCAAGGACTAACAATCCCTCTGAGTTCCGGATTGCTACCATATGGGGGGCAGTATGCCCTTTCATTACCTCCTCCGGGAGGATATCCATATGGCAGTTCTCAACAGTATTCTGGTTATACTGGAATTGCATCAAGTAGTTGGGTACCTATGCTACCTCAACAACCAAGGATTGTATATTCTATGCAACAGTGCGTACCTGTGACGAACATCCCAACCATGTCGGCTATTGTAACCGTGTCGCAAGTTCAAGCGATACCTGTTACATGTCAACCTTAGATTTCTCAGGTTGTAATGCAACAATCGCTTGACCATGGGTCACAACCACAATCACCAACTGGTGGGGCGACACAAGTACAAACGGGTACAATTACCCCACACCTTGGTCCAATGGTTAGCATGGCGCAATAGAACATGGTGTCACAACCATGGCTTGTACAATACCAACAACCGCAGTTCCAGCAAGTGTACCAAGGTTCTGAGCAGCAGATCTTTGCGAATAATGGACAACCATATATCCAAAACGGTCAAAACCAACCACTTTACAGTGGTCAAGTCCACCAACCGTATCAATCATACCAACATCAATTACATTATGCTGGTATGCAAAGGCCCACTGCTCAAGCGATTCCATCGTACCCTGGTTACGCTTCGCCTAACCTGAATCAACAGTTACCATTCGTGGCAACTTTAGAGTTACCCGATTTACACCGTTTAACTAATGATCCGATTGCTTATGCCCCTTGGTGGCCAACGATTCCTCATAAACTTCCATCTGACATTCCTAAATTCAATGGAAATCCAGGTGAAGACCCGTCGAATCACGTGATGACTTTTCATCTGTGGTGTTCGTCGAACACCCTTAACGATGATTCGATAAGACTTCGCCTTTTTCAGAGGACATTGACAGGTCCAGCGGCTAAATGGTATATTGAATTGCCAAGAGCCTCTTTCGACAATTTTAGTTCCCTAGCCATGACTTTCTTAACCCACTTTCAATTACCGATAAGGTATGAAACGGGAACAGAAATATTAACCAACTTCAAACAGACAACTGCTACCCATATATCTGATCATATACATGAGTGGCGTCGTCGTCGTAGGATGGTGAAAACATATGTTCCCGATCAGCTATTAGCTGAATGGTTCATAAAGTCGTTACTTCCGGCTATTACGGAAGATGTGGCCAAGGGGGGAGTCGTAACAGAGGAACAAGTTATTGCTCGTGCACAATATTTGGACTTAGTTTATACTCAGTCCAGCACACTCTATGACAAAATACCTGACGCCCCTAGACCAGAGTTTTCAATTCCTCCTCCTCCTAAATCAAACAGTGACTCTCACGTCGGTGACGGCGTCATTGGCACGACAAACGCGAAATCGAGAAAGGCTTCGTCAAAGAAAACCCGTAAGAATTCGGATCAAAATGAAAAAGAAGAAATTCTTGCTTCGGAAGTAAATGCCGTATCGGAAGATAACGGCAAAGAAACCAATCAACCAGGAAGCAAGAAGAAACAAAACAAAGGGAAGAAGAAGAAACAGGGTGAGTCATCCCCTGAAAAAGATTCTTCAAACCCTCCTGGCAAAGGGAAACAAAATTATCCATGTCTAATATGTGATGATAAGGATCATACCACAAAGAATTGCCCATTCAAAGCTGAGTTAAAGAGGTTCTTCAAAAGTTCCCAAACCTCAGCTTTGTTAACTGATCCATTTCCCAACCCAGGTCAAAATCTGGTTGATAGTGGAAATGCTTCCCCGTCGCAAGTCCTAATGTTGTCGGTTTCGAAACAGCAGAATGATGCTTTGATTTCGACAAGGAACAAAGATTATGGGAATCCTCAGGTGTCGAACGAAAAAGGTAAAGATCAACCAAGTAGTTCGACAACAACTTCAACAGAAGTTGTAACGCCCACCATCCCTGAATTAACAATAAAACCGCCGAAGGGTGTAGTACACAAGTCGACATTTAATCCTCGCGCCAGAGCGGCGCAACATTATAATATAGTGGAAGATTTGGCCCAATCGCCATCCGCTATGTCGACTCTTGAAGTGATACAAAATTGTCCAACCCAAAGGCAGGCATTGTTATCAGCAATTGGTGGGATTGATCCTAAGGATTCCAATCTTGTATCCTTTGATCACAAGGGATATGATCCTCAGTTACCAGCTCAGCTAGCTTTCCTTATTCAAGTGAAAGCACTCAACAAAACTGTTCACAGAACGATAATTGATGAGGGAGCCTCGACATGTATTATGTCAATGAGTTGCTGGAAAACTTTAGGATCTCCAACCTTGTCGCGATCTTCGACGACATTAAAAGCCTTCGACGAAAGGACTTATACCCCTTACGATATCCTTAATAACTTGAAAGTTGAACTAGGAGGAAAGACAGTAGAAATTGATGTAGAAGTCATTGATGGAAATCTTGACTATAACATCCTACTGGGTAGACCATGGATTTATGCCATGGCAGCTGTCGTGTCGACTTATTTTAGGAAGATCGCATTCCCATTTGAAGGAGGGATTATGATCGTCGACCAGCAAAATTTCCTCCCTAATGGTTCACAAGTTACGGGAAGCATCCCCATGATCCATGAAAGCAACCATTCAATTCAAGATATCGAAGTAGGATTATTGAAAGACCCCACATTGATGGGAACTTTCGCGCTACCACCTCCTATTTATATAGGAAATGTACCGTTTGTAGCAACCTGCAACATGATATCTTCCACGAAGGTCAACATGGATCATTCAATGGTTTTGCCCCCAAGCCCTTTAGAAATATTGTAGCAATCAATGTTTCAAGCATGGGAGGCGAGCCCAAATCAACGCTCGTCAAGCGTTTGGGTAGATAGAACTAGAGAATGTGGAACCCCATTAGATCCTTGGTCGAAAGTACATGGGACTGACGAAGGAATCTTACAATCAATGATGATTGAGGGGGCACCATGGAATGATCACCACCATCGTTCCCTTCTTCCGGAATATGAAGAAGATACTCAAAGTGACCTTTATCACCCTTCAGTATTTGAGTTCCTAACAAATACTGTAAATACAGTGGATTCCGAGCGAAACCTATCCAATATTGAAGAGACTATAGCCATAAATATCTCGACCAAAACAGATATTGTAGAGAATATTTATGTCGGCAAAGGTTGTTCCCCTTCAGAACTGGAAATATATAACGCTCTTTTTCGCGAATTTAGAGATGTCTTTGCTTGGTCATATGATGAAATGCCAGGCATTGACTCGAGTATCGTTGAACATAATTTAAAATGTATCCTGATGTCAAACCAGTAAGGCAAGGGCTTCGGCAGGTGCACCCGAAGAAAGCCGCTGCCATTAAGGCGGAAGTTGAAAAACTCCTCCATGTTGGGTTCATCTACCCGGTTCCTCTAACCGATTGGGTATCGAATATCGTCCCTGTTATGAAAAAACAAGGGACGATTAGAGTGTGTGTTGATTATAGGGATGTAAACCAAGCTTGTCCGAAGGACAACTACCCTACACCCTTCATTGGCCAGATAATTGATGAATGCGCCGGATGTGAAATCTTTTCATTTATGAATGGATTTTCCGGGTATAATCAAATAAATATCCGCCCACAGGACCAGTCAAAGACTGCATTTATTTGTCCGTGGGGCACATTCGCTTATCAAAAATTACCCTTTGGTTTAAAGAACGCAGGGGCGACGTTTCAGAGGGCGATGAATTATGACTTCCATGACATCAAGAACATTGTTCAACCTTATCTCGACGATCTTCCGGCTCATTCGCGAAAGCGGACTGATCATCCACAGCATTTAAGAGCGATATTTCTGCATTGCCGACACTACAAGATAAGACTCAATCCGCACAAATGTGTGTTTTGCGTCGGTTCTGGTCGTTTACTTGGCTTTGTAGTCTCTAAAGATGGGATTCGTCTCGACCCCTGCAAGGTTCAGGCAATCATTAATTTGCCTCCACCTTCAAATTTGCTTCAGATTCAGAAACTCCAAGGGAAAGCAAACTTTCTGAGGAGGTTCATTCCAAATTACGCAGAACTTGCTAAGGGTTATACTCGTCTATTGAAAAAGGATGTACCTTTTGTCTGGGACCAGGTGGCGCAAGCTTCTTTTGATGCTCTGAAAGATTGTCTAGTAAAAGCATCATTAATGTACGCCCCGGACTATCAAAGAGATTTTAACCTGTATCTAGCTGTAGCGGATACGACCATTGCGATGGTTTTAGTTCAAGAAGTCGATGGAATAGAACATCCTATCTATTATTTAAGTAAAAACTTAAACGATACAAAAATTAAATATTCTTATGTTGAAAAACTAGCGCTTGCAGCTGTTCAAGCGATTCAAAGGTTTCGACATTATGTCCTCTTTCGGAAAACTACCATCCTGTCAGATTGCAACCCCATGACTTATATACTGTCGCGACAGTTGTTGGGGGGCAAATATTCAAAATGGATAGCGATCCTTCAAGAGTTTGATCTGGAATTTGTAAAATCCAAATCAAAGAAGGCCCTAGTTTTCACAGAATTATTGTGCGATCTCCCATCGTTGTCCAACGATGAAACATCGGAAGAGTCAATCGTGGACGAAAGTTTGTTTCTGATATCTGTAAGCGATGAGTGGTATGGAGATATCATAATTTATCTCCAAACCCAAAAATTCAGGCCTAACACCTCTCGCTCCGAACAAAAACGTATACGATACCAAGCAAAAGACTACATGATCGTCGGTGATACACTTTACCGTCGTGGTGTCGATACAGTTCTGAGGAGGTGCCTTACCCATGAGGAGGCCGAAAAAGCCCTGAATGATTGTCATTCAGGCGCGTGTGGAGGGCATCAGTCTGGATATGCAACAACACAAAGAATCTTACGAGCAGGATACTTCTGGCCAACTATGTTCAAAGATTGCATAACCGCAGTCAGAAGTTGCCATGCTTGTCAAATCTTTGATAGCAAAACCAGACGACCACCCGCACCTTTACAGCCAATAGTTGCTATTGGGCCCTTCGCCAAGTGGGCATCGATTTCATGCAATGTAACCCCACCTCGACCGGGGGGCATGGGTATATTATAGTCGTTGTCGACTATTTTACCAAATGGGCCGAGGCGATGCCTACATTGGATAACACTGGTGAAACAGCTGCCCTTTTCTTTTTCAATCATGTAGTCGCTAGGTTCGGTGTACCACAGGCTATAGTCACAGATCATGGGTCGCATTTTCGCAATCACATGATGGTCGAATTAGCTGCCAAGCTAGGGCTATCTCACGATAGCTGTACCCCATATTATCCGCAAGCCAACGGACAAGTTGAGGAAATCAACAAGGTCCTGAAGCGTATGTTGCAAAGGATGATCGGGGTTCATAAAAGAAGATGGCACCTAATCCTGTACTCAGCTTTGTGGGCTTACCGGACCTCGGTAAAGAACGCAACCGGGTTCAAACCTTTTCAACTGGTGTATGGCCTGGAAGTAGTCTTGCCAATCCAGTGCGAAATTTCGTCGCTTAAACTCGCAATCGATCTTCTCCCCAGAACCTCAGAAGAAGAGGCTCGTTTCTTGGAATTAATCCAGTTGGATGAAACCCGCCGTGACGCTGCTTTGGCCAACGAAGCTCATAAGAAACGAGTCAAGGCTCAGTTCGACAAAAACGTCAAACCCCGTGTCTTCTCAGAAGGTGATTTGGTCTTGCTTTATGATCAAGAATCCGATAAGTTGGGAGCAGGTAAATTCAAGTCCTTATGGATGGGCCCCTATATTGTTAAAAGGTTGTTAGCAAAAGGAGCCTACGAGTTAATGGATTACGATGGAATTCCACTGGCACAACCCCGCAACGGGTTGTACCTCAAGCGTTACTATGCTTAAATAGTAACCTGTATGCTTTTGTTGTATTTTGTTTTCGCTAAAGTGTTTGCTCTGGTCGAGTGATCCGCCTTTTTCGTTCGTTGCAGATGTCAAACCTTATGGAGACATGTGTTGGATATGCCGACGGAGCGAGTCGTAGTTCGTGGAACCTGTCCTCCACGGCCTGGGCCATTTTTGATCCAAGCGGCGAGTTAGTAAGTTTCAGAGGTGTATGTATTGGGCAATCAACGAATAACATCGCTGAGTATAGCGCGTTGATAGAACTACTCTCTTATGCCATCACACGTGGCATACGCCGACTAATTGTCAGGCTAGACTCACAGCTCGTAATACTACAACTCAATGGTATATATTCTGTTCGCAATCCAGCTATTTATCGCATGTTCCTAAGGGTTAAGATCTTGGAAAGACGATTTGATTCAATTCAATATCAACATATTTCAAGAAACTTAAACACATTAACTGACTCATTAGCAAACTATGTGTTAGATAGACATTTGCAACATTTATAAAAAGGACACATCATCAAAGATTGTACATATGGATCACGTAAATCAACCAGAATAAAGCCCTAAAATCAAAATATATAAGCTGTTTATATAAAGTTCATACATAATGTTCTGTAACCAAGACAAAATTGGTCATATGACCTAAAAACTCAAAAAGATGCTAGGGGGCACCCTAGCCTAGTGGTGCTCATGATAGTACGTCACGGCCTGTGCAATCATGCGCAAGAGACGAGTCCATCGTCTAGGCACACCAATGGTATGCCGCTGCAGCTGTAAAGGTAACTCATCGATCTGTACATCCGGAAGGCCACGAGTAAGGCTCTCAACCTGCTCCTGCACAGCTGTAAGGGTCTCAGTGTCGTCAAGATCGTGAATAACAACTCTCCTAGCAGGCTCCCCTGCCGGGGCAGCAGCTGGCGATCTCGGACGAACTGCGGGACGAACAGGACCAATATCTGCATGCACCCAAGAGTACAATTAAAAGTCTTGATAGAATAAAGCACAACAACATTATGAATAAGAACAATAAACAGTAATATGGTCAAAGAGTTTACCAATGGCACCCCACTGCTCGTCGTCCGGTAGCACCAAATCTGGATCACCTCGGAAATCCATACCCACATATGGATACTCAGAAAACGCCATCTCTTGGCGCTCGAACCACCTAAAGAAGGCCTCAGTAAAAGTAATCTGAGGTTGACCTGCATGCCTAGACATGTGGTCAACCCACCTCTGCATGCGTGGCTCGGTCGGAGAAGGCAAGTCAAGTATGATGTACTGGGGCTGCATCAGTTGGATTTTCTCCAAGGCGAAGGCAGTCAGAATAGAACCAAATCCAAAGTTCTTCAGCTTCCCGTCCTTCACCTTGGTCAATTGACTTTTCATCTGAGCAAGTACTGCATCACACCAGTTGAATACTTTCGGTTGGAGACACTCCAAAGCGTGCTGCATATAAGACCTGTTGGCAACGTGTAAAGCTGCGCTGCCGGCCATCCTACCAATAGTGAACAGAATGGACCTGAGAGCCCGATCAGTAATCTCACGGATAACAATCTTGCCGTCTCTGCTCGGCTGAGAACCTTCCCTGCAATACTGGCGGACATAATCTCTGGTGGAATCAGTCCCCCGGGCCGTACCTGATAAGGAAATGAGGGCACCTCGTCTTGACAACCCAGTCAAGAAGTACATGTCCTCTATAGTCAAGGGGATGGTCTTCCCCCTAATTTGGAACACTTGGTTAACAGGATCCCAAGCATCAAGCATATACTGCAGTAAAGAAATCTGTGCTCTCATGCTAGAGATACGGAAGAACTTCAGCAGGCCACAGTTTCGCAGCGCGTTCACCGTGACCGGGTCATGGAGGGCAATCATGTCCTCCTCTTCATGTTCTCGTTCTCGCCATGTAAGGGACATTTTGTTCAAGGTTCCCTGCAAAGCAAACAAGAGAAAGAGTGAATTCCTGATTTGATGAAAAACTGGCGAAAAATTCATCAAAAATAACCTTGAAGCTCAGTCTTTTTGAGCCCAGCGCAGGCAGGAAGTCTCCCACTTGCGCTGAGGGTCAGGCTGCCTTAAGGCAGCTTGACCTTCAGCGCAGGTTTCGAAAGGGAAACATGCGTTGATCCTAGAGAGCCCTGACAAAACCCCAGGGGCTCAGAAAGACCGGAAAACAGGCAAAAAACAGGAAAAGAAAACCATGAAAAGAAAGAGCTAGGGTTTAGCTCCTACCTGGTCCAGACGGCGCCGAAAATGGTCCGCAGAATCTCCCGGAATCAGCTGGTGAAAATCAAGGGGGAAGAGGCACCTCGAGAGCTCCAACAAACCAAATGCAAATGAAATGGTAAATGAGAGGTAAAAACCCCTTTTAATGGCTTTTTACGTAGTACAAAGTGAAATATTAGGGTTATAATCTCATTTTCATGAAAATATTATTCATTTCTAACAAAGTTTGTTGCAGCAATTGAAAATGCAATACTATATTTGAAAAGAGAAAAGCTAGTAATGGTAAAAAATAAAAATTTGATCATATCTTCGAGCAGTTTTAGTGTCATAGTTCATGCTCGTTAAAAAATAAACATAAGCTTCGAGCAGTTTTACCGCAGAATTTATGCTCGTTAAAAAATAGAAAAGCGAGATTCGAGCAGTTTTAGCGTCATAGTTCATGCTCGTTAAAAAATAAACATAAGCTTCGAGCAGTTTTACCACGGAATTTATGCTCGTTAAAAAATAGAAAAGCGAGATCCGAGCAGTTTTAGCGTCATAGTTCATGCTCGTTAAAAAATAAACATAAGCTTTTGAGCAGTCAAGCTCATTAAAAAATGAACATTCCGGTAAATAACCATTGTGATCGTAAATTCATTAGCCATAAAAGCCTTGGTCGTGTTTTGCACTTGCCACTTCCATTCCATTTGGCCAATCGTTCACCTCCATATGATTGTTTACCCATTTTGAGGAACAGCTGCGAAGAGTGATTTCACTTAGCCATCCTTGTGACACTGCCGTGATTGGAAAATTCCAACCTGTACCTGGAATCTGCTGCTATCCCTGTTTATCACTCGTTCCTCAAAAGACGAGTCTTCTTTGAGCTCTTTTCATCTGACTCGTAAAATATGAAAAGTTTGCCGAGTTTTGGCCTTCCAGCTCGTTAAATTGACCGGAAGAGCTATCCCTCCTCTAGATTTTAATCTTTTTGGACCCGAGGGATTATTGCACAAAAAGGTCGAGCGCTTGTTTTATTCGGCTCGTTAAAATTATCGAAAACTCATCCCTTCTGTATTGTGTTATACTTTTTCGGACTTAAGGGATTAGATGACGAAAAAGGGATTTTGGAGTTAACTTTCTGTACCTTTTCAGACTCTCTAAAATTGAAAAGGACCGAGTTTTCCTTGTCGTTAGACTCGTTAAAATGATTAAATAGCGACAAACTTGTCTTTAGACGAGAACGAGTTTCCCTATCGCTAGGCTCGTTAAAACATAGCGATGGGCTTGCCCGAAGGGCAGGTTATAGAACAAGCATATGTTATCCTCCTCAAGCTTGACAAAAATAAAGAGGTACTGGTCAGAAATGACTGGGGAAAAATTGGGAGAACCTCAAAGCTTCAATGGTAGCAAGTCGCTCTTGAACATGACACTTTGTCCTCCATATCACATCGGGTTGGGTTGTTTCATTCACCGGTCTCATCACCATGGTCCTCGCCAAACCATCCACATTTGGGGTAATGCTACCGATCCATCACATCAGTGTCGTTATATGTTCAAGAGATGTGTTCAGAAAGAGTCAACCGTGTCCCATCCACTGCCATACATTATCCTTCATCCAACCATGATCGCCACCCTGAATCATATTTCACAGATTGTTTTCACCTCCACTAAAATCATTAGCTCCGTTCCGTGTCAGTGATGTGGGATTCATTAAGGCCCTCCTTTGACGGATCGCTTCTTGTCAACTTCAGCTCATTATCCAAGAAGATGATCTAGGAACAAACCCCCCAGTACTTTGAAGCTTGCATGCCTCAATGGCAAGTTTCTCACTTCCGGCGACATGTATACATTAATGACCTTCGACCAGAAGATTTTGCGTGGTGTTCGACGCCAAGTCCTTTATTCACACCACGTGAATTGTACTGCAGTACCTTGAGGGTCATTGTCATTATTGGTGATTCCTCTCGCGCTTGTTAACGGTTTACATTATTGGCCGGTAATCAGGCGATGTCTTTCCATGTTCGACTTCAGCGCAATTCTCACACGGATCGACTTGTACTTAGAGTGAAGATTGAACGAGTTTGAAGACCCCGGATCTAGTTTCATCCATCCGGGCTACGATATATATATATTCAGGATATAAAGACATTTGTTATGTACATCATTGCGGCAGATGATCATCCTACTCAAAGGATGCTAATTTCAGCAGAGAATTATCAGTCTACCATCATACGATCGTCTGTTCTATGTACCAAAATGAATTTATAAAGCTGAGCATGGGAATGCCCGCCTCAGCTAGATCATGAAAGCAGAATGAAAAATAATGTATTGTATTGTATTTTATTACAGGGCACCGCTCAGCGATTGAATGAACTTCGGATCCTCCTGATAAAGCATTTCACCCGATAAACGACCTCATACTTTAGGGGGCAGCTGTTATAGAAATTTTTGTGCCTAACAGCATAAAGCATGAAATGTCAATAATCTAAGGGATCCAAAGTCCCTAAACATTTTGTTCTTACCTCTAGAGGAACAAGGTCAGCAAACCACAACACTGCAAATCAGTTCTCCACCTGAAAACACTCAAAAACAAGCTATTTCGGGATCATGTCAGCTGCTCCACTGAGCATCTGCGCTGAATGTCAACTGCTCCACTCTGTACCTGCGCTGAATGTCAAAACTAATGAAGGCTACCTGCGCTGGGCGAGATTGGCCAAGTGGCACAGTCATTCTGCAAGGTGTCAATTGCCCAGGAAGCTTCCAAACTGACACTTGGGTCAAGGAATTCACCTTGTGATGAGTAAGAGGGTCTTGATCTCCAAGTGGAAGCAAGAAACTCCAAGTGGACTCAAGAACTGAAGTATAACTGAATTGGGAGAGGACACTAGTCAGCTTCATGCCAGCCTCAAGCTGACTCATCCTTTCTCCAAATCTCCTATATATAGAGCTCTCTCATGAGGTCTAGGGAGGCTGGAATCTTGTGAATGTAAGGAAGTGCTGTTGGTTTGATTATAGAACTATTGGGTGATTGCTTTGAAGGAGGTGAAGAGGAGATTTCTTTCTGCTGGGAGGTGTTGCTGGATTGGGCCTATTATGGTTGTAACACTCTCAGAACCTTACTTCTTCCATTAATAAAGCATTTGAGGTTCTTCTATATGCATGTGTCTTTGTGGCGTATTGATGCTTGTATATTTGATTTATTCTAATCCTTGAATCAGTTATGGATGTATGCTTCTTGTAGTTTCCTTTTCTTGTGCTTTTGCAGGATCTTTGTGTAGCTGGGCCAGTGAAAGAGCAAGGAGCTGGGAGCAAGCAGCAAAGAGGGAATATTGGATCAATCATTAGCGGAAGATAACGGTTAGTGGATCTCTTTTTCCTCTCTCTTACATCTCATAAAGAAGTAATCTTGAATAGCTTTGCTTTGATTGTTGCTGAGGTACTATCACCCTTAGAGTGGGATAGGGTCATTCCGTATTGGATACTTTTCCCAACAACACCTGTCTCCTCTGGGGCCTAGGGTTTCAACTTCTGCACAATGCTAAATTTCACACTTATTTATGTATGAAAATAGAGAGCATATGCCCAACCTCCAAGGAAAAAAAAAATGAAAATATGTTGGCGGATTGATTAGCTATCCCTCCAGAGATTTTAGTGGTTTCATCCCATATTTGCCTACAACTTTCACCATATACATGTATACATATTTCGGATGACGACAGGGAAATCCCACTTGAGATTTTACTGGTCTTAGCCCATCTTGTCTTGAGACCTACATCAAGTCTAAATTACATATTCATATAGGATAATAGGGCTATCTCTCCCAATCTTGTGGCATATAAAAAGGACCTGAAGGCCAAAGCGCATACTTACAGGATTAACATACAAATTCATTTAACATAGATCTATTTGTATCCCTCATGCTCAAGTTTTCTAGACTAGTTGCATACTTAGAGATAATATAAAAACCACCTAATTTTGGGAAGAATTTGTTAGTGCCTCAATCTACCTCAGGTTGAAGGAAGGCAGGTCTAGGGTAACATCAAACCACGCTTAACCTGGTAGCTAGCCCTACCAGGTCGGGAGAGGTCTCTCTCCTTGTCAATCTCAAAGAAAATATCGTAAATAAGGCTTGAGATGACTAAAATGAATACTAATTTTAGGATAGGTATATTTGCTCAGAGGATTTGATTTATTTTAATGGTTGGTTGTTGGATCAGATGAGGAAGGCAGCTTTGGGTCTGGGAAATCAACTTAGATTTGCAGAGGTTTTTGTGGGGCGAGGTAGGCAAGTGTTTTAGCACTTTGAAATGAATGTGATGGTGAGTCTAAAGACTGGCGAGGAGTTGGAGAGGGCATGCAAGTTTCATGATTCCTCTTCAAACATCAGAAAACATTTAAAACTAAATAAAACCCCAAGGCAGAGCACTGAACATCAATGGTTTCCACCTTTTAATCTTGATTCATTTAGTTATGCAGAAAAAGATAGATGATGGCACATATACACATAAGATAAACTAAATAATAGAGGATAAAACAATGCTAATTCTCACTACCACAAGAATCCCACAAAATGCTGGTTCATTTCCTTGCCAAACTGCAGAAGCGATTTACAATGAAGCTCAAAGCATCCACAAGAGTCCAACCTTGACAAATGACTAAGAAAGTACAAGATATAGGCATCAAACCATCTATGCTAGCCATCAGGGGATGAATCCATGAGTCAAGGAGTTGTTTCAACAAGATCTAAACTAGGAATTGAAAAATAGGCAGTGTAACATCTTGCCTCTAAAACTATGGAAATGGATTCATTCAACCTCAAACCACCTCTAACTGATGTATCTACCCCTTCAAGTCATTTTTCATCATATTTACATCATATTGCATCATTTACCATCACAAATTTACCAAGGAGAAGAGAAAAATTCAACTGATAGTCAAACTAGGCGAAATTCTGAGTTTTTGGGCAAAATTGGCAAAACTTTGCCTGATGTGCAACACCTTGAGCCTGATGCGTAGTGCTTTTTCTAGGCCACTTTTGTAAGGCTTCCTAAAGTCTAAATTAGGTACAGGATAGCTCGTTGGAAAGCCTTGCCTATCTAGTTTCTGTAATACTTTGAATTTTATTATTTGGAGGTCATTTGCCCCCTCAAAAGTGGATTCTCCCAAGACTAGTTCCTGTGTGTCCAAAAAGTGGCAGAGAGGGCATTTTTGAGTGCTTTTTTGCCCTTTCGGTGGCCCATATCTCATCCAAATTTTATGAAACTTTCTAGGTTTCATTGTTTTTTCATGAGGAATCCAAAAGTGCAAGCCGTTTTGCAAAATACTGAGCTAACTCAATGCGTAGCGCCGGTGGCACTGCGCATCAGCTGAAAATTCCTGTGTTGCCTAATTCAAAAAATCAAAATTTACAATTCTTTTCCAAAATATACCCAGTTTTGGCTCAAATGTACTTCATTGGTTACTTTGTTGGGCAAGTATAACATTAGCCATGATCTTAAGTTTGTCACCCTTCTTTTTGCTTCTTAAGGCCTCCTTAATCTTGCCTAAAGGTGCTTGATCCTCTTGTTGCATATTCTATTCCGGATCAAATAATGATGTGCCACATGCCTTAGCATCTTGTTGTCTCTCTTGGATTTCTTTAGAAGACCCTCAAGCTGAATATTTACCTTCTCAAGCCATATTTCTCTCTCATTAACCACTTCTTGTTCAATTGGAGTCAAGGGAACCAGATGCTTCTCTACCATTTCACAAAAATAAAAGCATGACTAATGTTTGAAACATGTGATGGATAATGGGCAAGCAAGAAGTTCACTCATGCTGATAGGTTCCTCCCAGATAATTTTTCCACCTTTGTGAGGCTTCCTTTGCTGCAAATTTCTTTCTCTTGAGCTATCACTCAGTGTGTCCTTTTCAAAATCATACTCATTGCTTCTTTCCATTATGCTTGTATTAATGATGTAATGTGATGATGGTATAGTGAACAATGACAATGGGTGGGGACAAAGAAGATGAGTATGACGAGATTTTTCAAATGTGAAATGGAGTAGGGGAATGAAGGGATAGGTTTTGGGAAATTAGGGTTTTATGAAGGGACTTAGGGTTTGATGAAGGGAATGAGTTGTCTTAGGGGAGTGGGATATGGAAAATGTGATTAATGGATTGATTTAGGGCAATGTAAGATAGAAAAGGGGAAAATGATGTTGGTTTTTCTTATGGAGTGAAAGTTGTACAATGAAATGGAAAATGATGAAGACAAGCTAGGGTTTGATTTTCAAAATGCAAAACTCATGAAGAACACATGTAGAAGATCAAATTCAGCTCAAGAACAATGATAACTTACTTGTAGAATAGAAATTCAGCGTTTTGAGCGTTATTGAGTGATTTGGAACGTTTTGGAAACTTCTGGACTGATGCACAGTGCACTAGGCCCAATGCACAACGCCTGCATGATGCGCATCGCCTCCCTGATGCGCATCACCTTTTTTCATACGACTTTTAAAGGCCTTCCCAATGTCCAAATTGTGCATGTGATAGCTCGTTGGAAATATTATTGAGTCTACTTTCCAACACAACTTTAATTTTTCAATTTGGAGTTCATTTACCCTATCAAAAGTCAAATCTCCCAAGACCAGTCAAAATGTGAAAAATGAGGCTGCCTAAATGCAGAGTGTTGTTGCAGTCAACTTTTGAAAGTCTTCCTCAACTCCAAATTGAGCTCATGATAGCTCATTGGAAATATCTCTCTGTCTAGATATCATTTAAATCATCAATAAAGTCATTTGAACATCCCAGCTAGGTGAAAATTGGATTTTCCCAAGGTCACTCCAGAAGTGCATCAATCCTCCTGAGGCCAATGATGTTTTAAACATTTAACCCAAACCATGAAACCTATGTAAACAATAAAAGAGGTTTTTATTCCTAGGTTAATTATGGACAAAAACCTCTCTCACTTTTGTAAAATTCATCTTTTCTTTCTCAGAAACATCATTTGAATAAAACCTATCCCGATGTGTGGAACAGGGGATTTGTGGAAATGAAGGGAAATGAAGGGGATGAGGGGCTTCTAAATTATTGAGAAAATTTTTGGAAGTAGGGAGGGATGTTAGGAAGTAGGGGAAAGTGGAATTTCAAAGATTGAGTGAGGGGAAGGGGTCCAAAAGGGAAAACCGCAGGCCTAGTCTAGAAAATTGTCAAATTGTAGCAATAAACTAGGGTTTGTGGGAAAATGATGAATTTGAGGGATATGAGTGATGGGAAGAATTTAAGAAGGTATATTAAGGATAGGGGAAGGTGTATGAACATTAGGACACAAGTTTTGTTGATTATTTGACCATACAAGATAAATTACTTTCAAAACCCTAGGAAAGGGAAATGGGCCTTACCCAAATACAACTGAAGCACGAACAAGGTGTAAAATGACCCATTGGAACCTGAAATGACGACGAAAAATCTTTGAATGATGGTACACTAAGCTGAATGGTGAAATGGACCAATACTTGGAAGACTTTGGAAGGAGTGAAAACAACCCTAGACCTAATACCCAATGACCAAATTTTACTTGAAGAATCATTGAAATGACAAAATTTGACTTTGACACCCTGAGACCACTTTGTAAGAGCATATTTGATCACTGATGGAAGGCTTCAAAGGCTGACACTAATAGAATTAACTAGGGATTCAGCCCCTCACTTCCACACAAGAAAGAGAGCATCCATTAAGCTATTTATCAACATAGAAAACATAGAGTGCCATTATTAATAAGAAATCTATTTATCAACGTAGAAAACATAGAGTGCCTTCTAATGACAATGCAAGAAATTTCATAGGCATTTAACTTAAAATTTATTGAAATAATTTCATAAAAAAATATAAAAAATCAAGATTTTAGTCAATAAAATTCACGCACCAGCATCATACTACCATGAAACATTATTCAAAACTGCATACATTCACAGAGGATTTCTTTAATTCAGCAACTCCCAACTCAGAGAATTTCATTTACAATTCATAAATAGGGAAAAATAACGTTGGGACTTCAATTTTCCATTGAAGCATAAACCTATTATAGCCAATATTACTTAAAATAGTCACCCTTGAGCCATATCCATGATCTAAGGGGAATTTTCCTTTCAGTTGCCTTAGCAAGAAGCCATCTTCAATACTCAAAGGACATGAAATACATATGACAGTGGGTGGTTTGTCAACTATTCAAGAACAATATAATTCACATTAGTGGGTGGTTTATCAGTTGGGTCAATAACTTTAGGAGTGGTTTATCAACCCCTAGAAAACACCCTTGGTGGTTTATCAGCTATGTCAAGTACTCAACAAGTGTTTTATTAGCTCATAGCAAGAACCCTCCTGCATGTGGTTTATCAACCATAGCAAGCACCCTGAGTGGTTTTCTCATCTAGTCTCTTGGAAAGCACTCATTCCATTTCCTTTTCATCCTCTTTCTCTTATGGTCACAATTTTCTCTTTCAGGGATCCCATTCCATCAACTCATAACTCTTTCCAACTTTATTCATGAGCTCCACTACGAAGAAGTCCGACTCCACATTGTTGTACATTTTCCTTTTGATCATTTCCTTAGGGGTCTCTTCATGCCCCTCTTGGACTCTTCCTCTTCCTTTTTTCTCATTATTTGCACGATAAAATTACTTTAAGGCGCCAAATAACCCCACTTAGTTTATCTTTCCTCTTCCCTCTTAGATCATAGATTTGTGGTCCCACACTTCAAGCCATTACGTCATTACATTGAAAAAATAAAGTGAACCGTACCTAAGGTGACACACCTATGGAGCCACCTATGTAGATCCTTCCTTCTCCTCAAAGACAAGAATCTACATTTACCCTTCCACAACCACAATTCCCTGTACCAACCATAGCTAGCTCAATAATGGTAGGTTAACTTAACCAATGCAAGTTATTGAGCTTGCAACGTATCCAACCTACTGCATACTTTCCTTGAACTACCATGATGTTGATCTTAGACATGGGAAGACAAAAGCTAAAGAGAATCCTCCCATGCATATTGAAGATCTTCATGAGAAAGCTTCAAATGAAGAAATCAAGCAAGAGTTATCTCTTTAACCTTTAAGAACCTTCAAGAACAACCTTATGCTAAAATGATGATTTAAGAAAAACCTATATCTCAACCATAATATTATTTCTGGGGCGATCTCAAGAATGTGTGTGTTAAGATCCTGATTTTTCAAGCTATTAAAGATGCACCAATCTACTCAAAAGTGGTGAGAGAAATTTGTTTGAGGAGGCTTGGTTGAATAAGAAAAGTATGTTGTAGCATTAACATTACTCTACATTAACATTGGACTAGCCAACCTTTTACCAACAACATGCTTTGTAGGATATAATCAAGTAGGGTGTTAATGTTTTCCTCTATCTAGGATTTGAGTAGGGATACTTCCATTTACCTACATGGGAATCTCACTACAAAATTTCATAGTTTCATTTTGTTTCTTTGCATCACCAAGAAAGATGTTAATGGCCTCTAATTTCATCTTTATATACTTCTTACATTTATGGGAGTTCCCTAGTACTCCCATTCCCAAGTCTCCCTATATGAGGATTATGGAATCAAAGGGAGAGGCACAACTCATAATATTTTCTGTTAAGCTTCAGTGGATAAATCCATGTTTATGATACTTATTTATAAATTCTCCAATGAGAATAGACCGTAGAGAGCTTACTATCAAATCTATAAGAGGTGCATCAATATCACGAATAGCATTGAGGTGATTTCGTTATAATAAGGTTAATTATCCCACTTGATCCATAACTTGAGATAGATTTTCCAAGTATGAAAAACCTCATTAATTACCTCCTCATACATGCCTTGAAAACAAAAATAAAACAAAATGGTTAATATCACCCACTCATAATTATAGATAACTAAATAATTAGCTTAATATTTAAGACTAAACTAATATTCCAAAAAACACAAACTTCTTATTTCCCACAAACTCAAATATGGTAAAAAGAATAATAAAATAATAAAGATCTAGAATTCCATAAATAATATTGAATCATGTTTCATTAACCAAAATAAAATATATACTAAAAACATGATAATAAAATCTTTAATAGAGTTCAGGCTTCTGTGGTCCATATCAAGTTAGAGAGTTTTTTTTTTCGGTGAAAATCACAAGGAATATCATTTGTTGACGCGTTTCGAACCAACTAGTGTGATTCATCGTCAGGACAAGTTGAAGAAACAGATCCAGCAAAGCAAGTTAAATAATTTGAGCAGAGCACCCAACAGCTAACTTGACCAACGGCTAGTTTGACTCTAGGACCGGGGTCAAAATTATTTTATTAGTTTAATAAGAAAGAATTAGGACCAAAAAGTATAAAACAATTTTTTTTAAGGTTATTTAGTTAAAAAATATTATTAAAAATTAAAAGCTAATCATAATATAGAAGGAAATTTAATTAAATAAAGGACCTTAAAATATAATTTAAAGATTTCAGTAATATATAAAAATTAATCATATTTAAAAATATTATTAAAAATCATAAATTAATTAATAATTAAAAGAAAAGATAGTTAAAAAAAGACCTAATAAAATCTTTATAAAAAATCTAAACTATTACAGAAACCCTAATTGTGAAAATCTCAGAACATCCAGTATTAAGAGTAATTCACAATTCCTTAATTTTTTTTTAAACAAAACTAATATAAAAAATATACTTTAAAAATTAATAATATGTGAAGTATTAGTTTAATAAATATATAGTACACGCTCTTTAATAAAAATAAAAATAATAAAATATTATGATTTCAAAGAAATTAAAGAATGTTTACAAAGCTTTATGAAAATCAAGGGAAAGAATAAGATCAACCCAATTATAAAGAGTTTTTATTATTATATAAATGGTTATGTATTCAGTTAATACCTTCTCATTACTCGTACATTTTTTGTGCTACTCCTTTGACCCCGAGAAACAAAAATAAAAAATCGTGTTGCAGAAATAACACGCTATGAATCTTCTTCAGGCTTAAAAAAATCGTTAATTCTATACTTTCAGTAACATTTACATTTCTGTTTTATTTACTTAATGTTAAGCAAATCGTGTTGCAGAAATAACACGCTATGAATCTTCTTCAGGCTTAAAAAAATCGTTAATTCTACACTTTCAGTAACATTTACATTTCTGCTTTATTTACTTAATGTTAAGCTTTTTTGATTTTTTTAATGTATTGTTTCTAGGAGTTATTTTTAGTATGATTTTTGGGATTTTTTAGTGTCTGAATTTAGTGGAAAAATTTGAGATGAAATCTCGATTTGTGTTATTTTAACTAGTTTTTTGATTGTATATATGGATTCAGCACCTTCTAATGGAAAAATTTGAGATGAAATCTTGATTTGTGTTATTTAAACTAGTTTTTTCACTGTATATATGGATTCAACGCCCTCGAAAACCCCTAAGGCATTGCATAGAATTACTCATCAAACTTGTGATTTCAATAAATTCCTGCCGGATTTTAGAGAAATTTGACCTGGAAAACCCATTGTAAAAGCTTCCAAAAAGTCGCACTAAAGACAGTGTAATGCTGGTTTTTTTTTTATTTTTTAAAATTAAAGTTAAATATATATATATATATATATATAGGTTGATAAGTATTTTTATGTGATTATAAATTGAATTATAAGATATGAAAATTATATTAAAAAATAAAAATGTAAAAAAAAAATAAATTTCAGTGTCATATTAATGATTATTATTGTAATATTTGCACAACAAAACGCTATGTGATAGCTTCCCACTATTTTTTATGTAAGTGATTGTAGAAAACTATTCACATAGCATTTTATTTTACATTTATATCATTGCATTTTATCCTTTATTTTTTTTTATTTAAAAATAATTTTTTAACCACAAATTATATATAATTCATCAACTATATAAAAGCAATATTTTAATATCGATTTACTATATATATATATATATCTAGGATAGTGAGTTGAGGATGGGTAACTGGGCGCCTGCGACTACACCAAACAAGGAGCACAGTTAGGGTTTCTCTGTGTGTAGTTGAATACGCATGATCACCAACTGATTTTGTGTTGTCGTCCTCACTGTTACGGTTGGCTGCATTCTGATTTCATTGTCACATGTTGCCTTTTGTTGTTGTCAGGTTTCATGTAGGATGTTGGATATGGAGCTCGAGGAGGTGGATTACTTCGCTGACCCTAACCCCTATGCTACTATCTGGTGAAGCCCTAACTCTACGCTGGATTTTACGCCCACTGGGCTTCAAGGTCCATCTTGTTTGCACATCTCCATTACGTCGCCCTCCGTTTCAGTCCTCGGTCCTTCCACATCTGACCTGCCTTTCGCTGCCCTCTCCATAGACTCTCGGGAACTCGATTGCCCTCCACTCTCGTCGACAACCCTCCACCTGCTTACCTCCTGCACGCAGCCATCACCCCCTTTTGAGCCATTGCCATCTGGGAATTTGGTCCACCCAACACCTTTTGAGCTTCCCTCCTCTGCTCGAATCGATTCGGCAACTGGCCACGACCCTCCTTTGTCCAATCCTCTTCCCCCACCTGTTGCAACACTAAGCTCCTCATCCTCCCTCTCTGGTTGTTTTGATACCGCGGTCATCAAAGTTCGTCACTCCTCGACCACCAAGGCTTGCAGGATCCCTTGTAGGATCATCCCATTGCGCCACGCACAGGGAAACGAAAGCTCAAGTGTGTGAAGGCCACGAGCAAGGACCTGACCCTAAAATTCAGGGTAGGGGTAAACATGGGGGAAGTAGTAAACACGACAGATAGGGTTCTTGTTGGAAGAGTTCATGGTCAACCTATTCTACTGAGAGACTCAGACTCTGGGGCAAAGATATTTGGGGGAACATCTTCAAGGATCTCCCAGAGGTGCAAACACTGGCTCAAGGATGGTTCTCACTCTATTTTCAACAGGAGGGGAACAAAAATTGGGCACTTACCAGATATTGGCATATAGATATGGCCCTAGTTATTCAAAAGCGCTGGAGTCCTCTTTTTGATCCAGAGCGGGAACAAACTAGAGCTGGACCACTTTGGGTCAGGTTGCTTGGTCTTCCCCTGCACTTTTGGTCTGAAGATATATTCATTTTCATAGGCAATGCTCTCGGCACCTATCTAGATTATGACAAATCATACATCAGATCTGGAAACCGGTCATTGGCCTATATATTGGTTTACTTGGATACTAGAGAAGGGTTGGAGAGAATATCTTAGACTAGGAAGGAGTGTCATTTAGATGTAGTAGGTGCCATAAGGTTGGGCACCTCTACAAGGAATGTCCGTTGGTTTGTAAGATTGCCTCTCCAACCAAAGAAGCAGAGAAAGTAGTGGCAAGGGCACCCACATCTGCTCTTGTCCAGACTCGAATAGAAAATGCTCCTCAGTCAAAGATGGGTTTATCGACTCAAGTGCCATCCTTGAGTACTCCCCATCCTCCTTGTTATCACTATGATATTTCTTTCGAAGTTAATGAAGGAAAAAAAGGTCAAAGGTAACCACAAACCACTTTTGTAGATCAGGACCTAGCCTTCCTGATGCTCAGAGAGGGCTCTCTCTTTATAACTTAACTTTGTTTTAGTTAAGATGATTTTAGGCTATTTATTGTTTGCACTTGGGTTTTGGTTTGAAATTGGGTGGTGGGATCACTTTAATTAGATGAATAGAGGTTTGACTTTTACCATTGGGCTATGGGGTCAAATGTCAGACAAATAAGACTGGATTTAGTTCTAAAAACAATGTCTACGGGGCAAGATAAATGAGTTGTTGCAGATCTCAAAGGCTAAATGGTGAAATGGTTTCAAATTGGATCCAGGGAGCAATTAAGGGTTCCCTAGGCCGGACTCTGGAAGGAATGAAATAAGTCAACCGGGATGGGAGAGCAATTAAGGTTTCTCAAATCCAGGTATCAGAGGAAAACATGTAAATGACTAACTGTGCAAAACAGAGTGTACTTAAACAAATTTTGAGTGATATCTCCAGTTAATTCATTCAAATTTAGAACACATTTAAGATTATGAAACACATAAGAAGGTAACAAGATCAAACAAAGAAGATACTTCACTGCAAATAGCTCATCTCATGAATCCTGTAGCGAAATGATTTTATTATTTGCTCAAGTCTATTGAATTGAAAGTGGTACAATCACCCTTAGGTTTTAAGATCAAAATAACTCTACGAATGGAAAATAATCCACACCCTAATACTTTGAATTATGAAGTATTTATACAAAAGGAAATACAAGATATCTCAAACTGCATAGAGAACTAATCTAGGAAAAAGAAATATCTTCATGTAAGAAGATAGAGACAGTGATTGAATTGCTGCTTGCTGTCCCTGTTATTTAGGTTTTGTTGACTTTGCTCTTTGATCTTTTGCCCTTTAAGATGCTTGGCTGTTTGGTCTTCATGTTGGATGTTCTGTTTTACTTTAACGTTTCATCTTATACTCTTTCATCTGATACACTTTAACCTTGTTGACCTATCCATATCCTTTTACTTTGTTGTTTCACTTTTTACTGTACATTTATATTTTTACTGGGTATTTACTATAGTAAATCATTGAGTTTTTCCCATCTTTCCTCATCTGGTAATTGGATATTGAGCATCTTTCTGTATATTTCATTTGCCTCTGTATACTTGGCAAAAGTTGGCTTATTAATAAACAGGTGTTTTACCTCATGCTGGAGGTAAGGCAAGTTTTCAAATGTTTGGTATAGTACTTTGCCTGTTGGTATGACATTCATGGATGAAGTGTTTACCTGATCTCTAGCCACTTCCCTGATCTTATTCTTGTAATACTCATGTGTCATTAACTTATCATTTATAACTAAGGGATTACGTAATCCCTTTTCCTTCAAAAGTTCCAACTTAACCATGAACTTATCAACGACTAGTTGCATGGTTTGACACTTATCCTCCAAGTTCAACATCAAATTCCTCTTAGTGAGGACTTTTCTGACTTACATAATTGTACCTGTCATGTTAGGTATCTCTAGTTCTTGCAGCTCATACTTATTCTTGGAGTTGATGAAGTGGATGATTCTTGCAGCTTCCTCTGGCATATCTCCAAATTCTTCCTTAACTTATTGAATGGATTATGTAGTGTGCTTTATCAAATCAATCTGCTCAAAAATAACCTTAATGGATGGCGAAATATCATTGATAGAGTCAATGATGTTGGCCCACAATTTCTCTTTAGCCTTACCTATAGGTTCACCTAGTGTCAGTTCCTTTTATATGGTTTTGATTCTTTTAGTCATTCTTGTAGCCTTTTGATGTTCTTCTTTATGCATGATCTGGGCCAATATGTAATCTGTCACTAGGCTAGTGACTTTCTCCTTAAGTTTTTTCATCTCAATGGTTTGAATGGACATTTCTTCCATTGCTTTGACCAACCTATTTGCTTCTTCTCCTGTGGAGCATGTTGCTATTGATCCTGTAGCTGATGTAGTTGGTGTAGATGCCGTTAGTGCAGTGGCCATTGAAGTAATAGGAGCTAAGGATGCTACCAAAGTAGAAGGTACAATAGTGGTCACTGTTGGAATGATAGTTGTAGGAGCATTATCCAGACTAGCTTGTTTGAGCTGCATCAAGCTATCTAGTTCTTTCTGCATCTCCTTCAACTGATCATTTAGTTGCAACACTAAGTCCATCATTTCCTCATGATTGGATTGACTTTCCAGGACTTCCTTTGTCTGTGGGTGCTGTGAAGGAGGCAACTTAAGCTGTTTCTTGAGGGCTGTTATGTCCTCATTCTTCTTCTTGATTAATTTCTCTATGGCCTTAACATCACTTGGGTCATGCCCAGTTCAATGATCAAGTCCTCCAAGGATTTTATCTTGGTGTCTTTGGCATGTGAGGAGGCCTTTTCCAGCTTGAATTGGGTTGTCACATTATCCAATGAATCTTTCATCTTAAAGGCATCCATGGCCTTTTCTATGAGGGTGTAGTAAATCATTTCTCCATCCTGTTTGTGAAACTCTATCTGATTAATAGAATGAACATCCCTGACCAACACCTAAAAATTTGTACTGAGGTCTTTGGTTGCTGTACAGTGGGCTGCAAAAATGATACCTTCATTTTCCTTGCTTTGATGTCAAAGGCCAACATCAGTCTGGTCTAATTTGGTGGTGTAAGCTTGAGGTATTGGGCATATGTCTCTGCTTTCAATATTTCATTCCTCATCTTTATCTCTTTGAATTTGTCTTTGATATCCTTTTCCTTGTCAGCTGGATTGACATAGGAAGAAACCTCCATATTCTATTGTTTCTCTATCATCTGTGTGTTGGAGGTTGATGGTTTTTGTGTTTCCTCTAATGCAGCTGCTTCTTTACTTCTCTGCCCCATTTCCTTAGTGTCAATTATTTCCTCTGAAGCAATGTTCTCCTCCTGTTCAAAGACAGGATTCAACTTGGGCCTCTTGCTTGGCTCAAACAACTCATCAATAGTCTCCATAGCAGAGCTAGATGCCTCCTCCCTGTTCCTCTTAGGATTATTCTCTTCATTGGCTGGGGTCTGTATGACAGGAGGAATGTTCATTGGCTCCCCTTGTTCTGGAACCTGCAGGAAAGAGTTGTGATCAAATTGTCTTTCAAGATCAATGAGTGTGTTCTCTACATCCACAACAGTGTTGTCCATATCAATCAAGGTGTTCTCCACCCACCCGTCCTGGTTAGCAAACTATTCAATGTTAGGCTAGGGTGGTGGATGTATGCTCCCAACTTGATCCTGAGTCTGAGCTTATTTATGACCCCATGAGGGTCATAGTGCCAGATGAAATTGTTTTTGAATTTCATTCGTTGAAGTAACCTGTCGGCCTCTGGTCCAGCCTCTCTGTTGTTGCAAATGAATGGGCCCATTTGGTTTTTCACTTTGAACTGGGTTTTCTTCTTATAAGCTAGGAAGTAGACCTCATCAGAGTTGATGATTTGTCTGAAGTACTGAAGAGAAAATATCCTCACAGGGAGGTATTTGGGCAACTTATAGGGGGCTAGCTCATAGCCATAAATTCTGATCTTAGTGTGGTTTTCGTACAAGTACCAATATCCCACCTTGTTGTTCTTGACCAATTGCAGTACTCTCTTGATCTCTGGGCTGATTCTAGGCAGAGTCTTAGAGGTCAGCATGTTCATGACTGGGTACACAAAAGATTCTATGAAGTCTTTGTGGGTGAATGTCGTGGAAAAATTTTGGACCAAGGGTGTCGAGTAGATGACTAATCTCTCTTTTCCTTTGGTGTCCAATTTTTGGATCCTCACTGGGAACTTGTCTATTTGGTAATACAAAAACATATAAAACAACACTGAAGAGTATTTGAAAACTCTTTTAGTGGGCAGTCTGTGAATTGTTCATGCATTCTGTCTGCAATGAAATGAGCATAATCATACATAATAGCAAGAGGCTTGCCTAGAGTGAAAATGGACAGGAAGGCCATGATGACCTCATCCACATGCTCATCTGATGTGTATCCTAGGATGCATGAGAGCATGGTGATTATGCACCTGCCAGTCTCTAAAAAAATAGTGGCAGCATAGGGTGGAGTGTCTGTAGGAGTATGGCGTTCCTCAATGATGAAATTCTGGAAAATTTGTTTGATTTTGACTGGGTCTAGTGTGATGTACAGGTCCAACAGATTTCCAATGGACAGAGGGGTCTGATTAGGGATAGGCTAGATTTGTAGCATCTGGTTGATGGATTCAGCAGTAATGGTGAATAGTAACTCATGGTTTGGTGCCACAATAGCCCTTTGGCTAGGGATATAACAGGCATGACAAAAATGTACAATGTCTGGGAATGGGTGAACTTCTGGGAATGTATACTTGGGAAAATTGGATTCCCAAAGGTGAATGTCATCTACATGGTTTAGAAACCTATCCTTACTCCAACAATGGATTTTCAGAAGGTGGCCTGGAGTAGTAGCATCTTTAATTTGGAAATCCCTGTCTGTTAGGGCCAAATGGCTAATGTCCAGGTGAGGGGTTGACACCCATCTGACATCTAGAGAGGTTTGGGTAGCCATCTTTAGGATAAATGTGGGAATCAGGCTTATACAGGCTGAAGCAGTGAAGTTTTGAATAGGTTTGTACAAAGATAGGGTATTAGAAGTTTGCAGGATAGGGGTTTGGGTATTTCAGGGGGGATATATTCTCAATTTAGGGGAAATAAATTAAATTAAATTAATTATTTCTTGAATTCACTATGTGTTTTTAAACTGAGAGGGTCGTTTATGGTTTGTTATAAAATACTTGGAATTTGAGGTTCAGACTACAAACTGGTGTGAATGGTGCAAGCAGAGGGTACTGTGGCTTTAGTCGTGCACTGGAGGGCTAATTGGGCTTCCAGAGCATGTTCGAAAGGTAGTTGGTGGTTGAATTTGGTTGCAGAAACTCGGGTTTGCGCAGGAAGGCTTGGAAGATTTCGCAGAGCAATTGAGCAAAAGAGGGTGAAAATGGGGGTCTACAGCCTTTTAACCGGCAGCGGTTAGGAATTGGTGGGGAAATTCATTATGAACAATGATGGTTTTGGGCTTACGCGGGGAGGCGGTTTAGGAGGCCATCTCACCGCTTTAGGCCATCGAGCGATATTTTCCCAAGAGCATGCAAGTTAACGAGGAGATGCAACTTTTCCAAAAGGGGCCCAAGAAAACTGCTCATATTGCTTGCTCTCGGGCGAGTAAACTTTGGAAATCGGGAGTGTGCGATATGGCTGTGGGCCATAGGATCTAAGGGTGCCAAATCCAATACCTATCGTGAGGCGAAGTTGCACGGAGGGGATGGGGCGAAGACTAGCGGGGGCCAGGGATTTAATTACAAGGGTTTTGTAATTATTTAATGGATAAGTCGGGGATTTAACATAATGTGGGTTAAATAAAATGCATGGGTTTATGGAATAGAACTGGGGTTAAACTACGGAGGGGTTTATTTAACCGCACCGAGGGGTTGGGTTAAAATCGAGTAAAAAGTGAATATGGCGAAGGTTAATAAAATCATGAGGGGGGGGCGATTTAAACTTTGGATAAAGGGTTTTATGGGTTTTTAGGGGAATTAATAAGGGAAAATGTTTTTTTCAAAGGGGAATGGGTTTCACACTAGGGAAAAGGGGTTTTTGGGTAGGGGAATGAGTTTGGAGGGTAAATTTCTAGGGAAATGTGTGAAACCAAGGGGCAAGGGTGAAAATGAAGGGAAAAGGGTATTTTAGCAAGAAATGATGGGATGATGGGGAAATTAGTAAGTATGTAGTGGGGGTGAAATGGAATGAGGGGAAGTTAGCGAAATGAACTTGTGAACATCCTTTTGCTTTCATAACTACTCATGCACACTAAAACACATGGTTAAACATGATAAGTGTGCTTTTGTTTCAATGAACTTTGTACTTCTACAACATTTCTTCTACTTACCCTTTTACTTACCCTAACATTTTTTTCTTCACTTTGTCGGGTGCATTTAAGCTAGCAGACACTTTCCTTTCCTTTTTCTTTTGAAAAATAAACTATCTAATTCTAACCTTATATCTTCCAATGGCTCATATTAAGCTTATGAGAACATTTTATTTCTCTACCTATCTACTGATCTTCCAACATTAAATAGTTTGGCCAGATCTTTATTCTCTAACTATAAACATGAAATTTAAAGCATGAAGTAGTCAAGATTAAATAGTTTGACTATCATGGATTGTGGCATGTATGACAAGCTGCACACAACCATTATTTTCGAAAGTAAAATAAAGAGTAGTGGCACTTGGACTTGCACACTTTCATGATCTGGTTTTGTTTGGGGTTCATATTTCGTCATTTTTTTTTATCTTTTCTTATTCTTTTTGTCTTTTGATATTTCTTTTAGGACATACCCTCTTCACATTTTTTAATTTTAATATGGAAAACATTTGCAGAAAGGAAACGGTATGTACAATATTACAAGACTTAACCATAGTCAATTTAAAATTATGAATCCTATTATTATAGGACTCTAACGCTCCTTCCCCGCCGATGACAAGATCAAGGGATGCAATTGCGGTTGTTCTATCATTGGGTACTCCTTCTCTCCCTTTCTCTCCTACTGTATCTTCATATTTATGCTTTGCACAACATTTTCATTCTACATCAACATATATTCCGGATTATATCCCTTCCGCCATCCCTTGTTTCCTGGACTCTCATCTTTCGGTTAACTCAACCACTCCACCTACCATCCTGGATCTGGATCGCTCTCCCCCTCATTCTA
Source organism: Pinus tabuliformis (assembly GCA_031772625.1). Taxonomy (NCBI): domain Eukaryota; kingdom Viridiplantae; phylum Streptophyta; class Pinopsida; order Pinales; family Pinaceae; genus Pinus; species Pinus tabuliformis. Next base: position 1,259,665,737 of record CM062805.1, read on the forward strand.
ATCCTTCAATCATCTCAAGTCACTCTCACCCTTATAACCTTCGTCCTCACTCTTCTCATCCATCTGAGGCCTTTGTAAGCTTTGGGATGGGCCTTATCTTCCCTCCTTGGTCTTCCAAAATCCTCCAGGGGGCGAAAATCTCATATGTCTAGGGCCATACAACAAGCTGGGGTGGAAGTGACTTTTGGCAAACAATTTACACTCGATTGGGTACTTAAAGCATAGTCTACCCTCTCTCAGTCACCCCCATGAAGTGGCTCTCCTTTAACTGTAGAGGTCTAGCTAGCCCTCCCAAAAAGCTAGCCCTTAGATGCTTATTTGAATCTGAGTCGATTGATATTATATTTTTGTAAGAAACACTTGGGTTGGCTGATCAAATTATTCATGTGCTTCAATCGTTGAAGCCAGGCTGGATTTTCCAGTTCCTTGATATCATCGGGCAATCAGTTGGGTTGGCCTGGGTATTTATCCTCACACTATACACCTCAAGGCCTCCTTGGGTGGGGCTAGCTTTATCGGCATGGACATTTTTTCCTTGGATTTGGGCATGGACCTCAAGATTGTTGATATATATGGTTGTCATAATAGAGAGGATTTTGGAATCATCTCCTAAATATTTACATTATCAACTCTAATAATACCATCTTGGGAGGACACTTGAACTTATCCATTGGCTTTGGGGAATCATGGGGAAGTAATGCTCAAGTGGATCCCTTATCTGACATAATGGAGTAGCTCGTTCAACAACATCACTTGTTTGACATTCCTATGGTAAAACCTCAACCCACTTGGCACAATAAAAGAATTGGGGAGGCTGCTCTAGCCAGGCGCTTGGATAATTTCCTCATTAAGGATTCACTGATGAGAGGACTATCACTTTACAGACAATTGGTTGGTTCTGGAGGTATATCAGACCATTCCCGTATCTTCATGGGGCTTTTCGACCTCTTTTGGAAGCCAAGGGCACCCTTCAAATTCAACTCCACCTGGCTAAAGGATCCCTCATATATTCACCTGGTTAACAATTACTGGCTTACTCATCCACCATCCTTGAGGAGAACCATTGTGGAGGGTTTCTGTGACAACCTACTTGAAATCAAGTGATTATCTATTATTTGGGCCAAGGACAAAAGAGACCGAGATGACTTTACCCTCAATACCATTGACCATACTTTGGCCAATATTTTTGACGATTAGGGGCGGGGATTCATAACTGTGGAGGCAAAGTCCCACCTTATTGACTTGGAGTCACATCGACCCAGGATTCTAAAAGAGAGGGAAGAAACTTGGCACCTCTGGAGTTGGGCTATTTGGTTACAAGCTGGTGATGAGAATACAAAGTTAGGGAAGGAAAGTCAGCAACACTATCTTGCACATGCCCAAGGAGGACAATAGTCTTGCAACTTCATTTAACCAACTAGCTCATCTGGGAAACTCGCACTTCCAAAATATTTTTAAGGCTCCTCCTAGTGCCACTCTTCCTGATATTGTTTGGATAGCAGGACATTTCCCTTGGTTTGTTGACCCAGATGAGGCCGAGGAGCTCACCTCCCCTGTTACAATGGGTGAATTGGAAAGCACTCTAAAATGGTTCAAAAAAGATAAGAGTCCAGGGCCTGATGGATGGACTATTGAGTTTTATCTTTCCTTTCATGAAACCATTGGTCAGGATCTTCTAAAGGTGGTGGAGGAATGCAGAACATCTAGGCATTTGTATGAGGCGATAAATTCCACTTTCATTTCCCTTATCCCCAAATCTGACTCCCCTTCGACATTCAATGATTTCCTACCCATATCTCTTTGCAACTGTCTTTACAATATCATTGCTAATATCATAGCCAACCACCTCAAACCTATCCTATCCAGTCACATCTCCCCTAAACGATTTGCTTTCCTACATAATAGACAAATCCATGAGGTTATTGGCTTTGCGTGGGAAGCTCTTCATTCCATGAAATCTAAAAATCTTAAGGGTGCGATTCTCAAAATTGATCTCACTAAAGCTTTTTACTAGGTCAACTGGATCTATATTAAAATGATCCTTACCCACCTGGGTTTTCCTCCTCCCTTCGTTTATTGGGTTATGTGTTGCATCACCTCGGCCTCCTTCAGTGTCCTGATAAATGGCTTTGCATCATACCTTTTTCGTGTTGAATGTGGACTTAGACAAGGTTTTCCACTCTCCCTTCTCCTCTTTCTGATTGTTATGGAAGGCCACAATAGGTTCATTGCTTTTGCCAAGCAAGATGGGTGATTACAAGGACTCAAAATATCTGAATAGTGTATTCTCACTCATCTACTCTTCATAGATGATGTGCTCATCTTCCTTAATGGAAGTGTACAGGATACTTACACCTTTTTCGATATACTACTTCTCTTTGCTAAGGCCACATGTATCAAATAAAACCATTTTAAATCCACTATTACTCTCTCAGATTGTAACCCACATGAGGCGCGGGCTACACTGCAAAAATTTCCATTTCAGAGTCATCACATGGAGGATGGTGTTATAGACATTTTTGTGCCTAGCATCATTGAGCATGAAATGTCAATAATCAAGGGATCCAAAGTCCCTAAACATGTCGTTCCTACCCCTAGAGGAACAAGGCCAAGTAACCACAGCAATTCACAAAAGTTCTCCACCTGAAAACACTCAAAAACAAGGCAATTCTGGATCATGTCAACTGCTCCACTGAGCATCTGTGCTGAATGTCAACTGCTCCAGTGTCTACCTGCGTTGAATGTCAACTGCAAAGAAGGCTACCTGCGCTGAGCGAGTTTGGACAAGTGGCAGAGTCATTCCTCAAGGTGTCAATGCCCAGGAAGCTTCCAAAATGACACTTGGATCAGGGAATTCGACTGGTGATGAGTAAGAGGTTCCAAATCTCCAAGTGGAAGCAAGAACCTCCAAGTGGACTCAAGAACTGAAGTGGGAGAGGACACAAGTTAGTCTCAGACTAGTCTCAAGCTGACTCATCCTCTCTCCAATATCCCTATATATAGATCTCTCTCCATGAGGTCAAGGGAGGCTGGAATTTGGTATTTGCAAAGAATTGCTGTTGGTTTGTGGCTAGAAACATTGGGTGTGTTATGCTTTGAAGGGAGCTGAAGAAGGAATTCCATTCTGCTGGGAAGGAGATGCTGGATTGGAGCCCTATGGGTTGTATCACTTCCTGAACCCTGTTACTTTCAATAAAGCTATCTTGATTCTTTCCTATATGCTGGTGTATTTTGTATGATTGCATTGGTATATTTGATTTACTTCTAATCCTGAATCATTTATGAATATGTGTATTTGCCTTTGTATTGTGTTCTTATCTTGTTGCAAGTAGCTGTTCTCTTGTCACAGGTAGCTGTTCTCTTGTGATCTCGTGGGATTCAAGTAGTTGTTCTCTTGATCAAGCGAGGAGGCAAGTAGCTGTGGACACACAAAGAGAAGAGGATCTAGTTCGAGGGACAACCGGAAGACAATGGTAAGTCTGCCGATCTCCTCTCTTTCATATTTCATAAAGGAAGAAATCATGATAGTTGTATTCTTTTGTTGCTAAGGCGCTGTCACACCTTAGGTGGATAGGATCGTCCTAAATAGGGATTTTTCCCCACAACAAATTGGCGACTCCGCTGGGGAGAACTTGTTTATTCATTTCATTTGTGTTTCCGTCATTTGTTTACTTCATAGACTTGACAGCAACTATTGAACTGCATCTTTCCCGGATGCAAAGTAAAAAGTTGTTGCTTTGATCCAGTTGTTGGACTTGTTTATGATCTAAAATAGATCCACAAATGATTTGATGATCCTTGTGATAGTCTTTAGTACCCTATCAAAGTATCCCTCTGTTTATACCTTGCTTGTGTTTCTGATTTGGCCTGAAACAGTTGATTTTTGAGCATTTTATGACCCGGAACCCAAGAGAAACGAGAGTTTCTCCTTCAGCGCAACTGCTGTGAAGGAATTCTGCATTTCAGCGCAGGTCCCGTGCAGGCTACCTACACTGAATGTCAAAACCACAGTGTTGAGGTTGCGCTGAACCAGTTTTGCCTTGTGCAGCTGGGGTTCTCTGCTATCCTTTGCCCTGTTTTGATCTCTGTTTTTGCAGCCTTTAACCAGCATAGGTACCAGTCTGATAACCCCTTTTCTTTGCTTGAATTCCGCCTCATTTTTGTACAAAAAGACTGTAAGTGTTTTTATGTGTTTGTGGCGTCATTCACAGTTTTTCTTTGCATGAGCGAAATAGTCATCCTGTAGCCCTTGATTTAGATTTGATTGATTGATTGATTGTGATCTTAAGAGAGACTTCATTGGCTGTTTGCAGTTTGATTATCATTTGCTTTTGCTTATTGGTTTGAGTTTGTCACTTTTGAATGTCAAAACAAGTATTCATTTCGAAAATCGCAAAGTGATTGTAATCTCTTCTACCCTTGTTGATTTTGGAAAAAGAAAAACTTGTTTGTTTCAGTCATTTAAAAGAAAATTCAAAATTGTACAAAAGCTTTCTTTGTAGGTATTTATACTAAGAAAGTGGAAAACAAACACCTGCATTGTGCATTTGCATTTTTATAAGTTTGCATGCTTGATTTAGAAAGAGTGCATTAGAGTGTGCTGATTGCTCTTTGAGAAAAGATAGTCGCTCTCTTTTCCCTTAGTAGCTAGGATTTTTAAAGTTGAAAGATTATAAAGCTTGCTTATCATCTTAGACTGCATTTAGGAATTGTACCATACATCTCGTGGTGATCCTGAAAGACAAACTTTAAAAAAGATCAACTTAAAATAAACTGAATGAACCTAACAACGCTTTGCAACATAACACACAACATAGAGGTCTAGGTAGAGTGTTATAGACATTTTTGTGCCTTACAGCATGAAGCATGAAATGTCAATAATCTAAGGGATCCAAAGTCCCTAAACATGTTGTTCCTACCCCTAGAGGAACAAGGTCAGCAAACCACAGCACTAAATATCAGTTCTCCACCTGAAAACACTCAAAAACAAGCAAATTCTGGATCATGTCAACTGCTCCACTGAGCATCTGCGCTGAATGTCAACTGCTCCACTCTGTACCTGCGCTGAATGTCAACAGTAATGAAGGCTACCTGCGCTGGACGAGATTGGCCAAGTGGCACAGTCATTCCTCAAGGTGTCAAATGCCCAGGAAGCTTCCAAAATGACACTTGGATCAGGGAATTCGCCTTGTGATGAGTAAGAGGATCTAGATCTCCAAGTGGAAGCAAGAACCTCCAAGTGGACTCAGGAACTGAAGAATAACTGAAGTGGGAGAGGACGCTAGTCAGCTCTATGCCAAGCTCAAGCTGACTCATCCTTTCTCCAAAACTCCTATATATAGAGCTCTCTCATGAGGTCTAAGGGGGCTTGAATCTGGTGAATGTAAGGAAGTGTTGTTGGTTTGAGTATAGAACTATTGGGTGATTCGCTTGAAGGAGGTGAAGAGGAGATTTCTTTCTGCTGGGAGGTGTTGCTGGATTGGGCCTCTTATGGTTGTAACACTCTCAGAACTTTACTTCTTCCATTAATAAAGCATTTGAGGTTCTTCTATATGCATGTGTCTCAATGGTGTATTGCTATACTTGCGTATTTGATTTATTCTAATCCTTGAATCAGTTATGAATGTATGCTTCTTGTAGTTTCCCTCTCTTGCCATTTTGCAGGATCTTGGTGTAGCTGGGCCAGTGAAAGAGCAAGGAGCTGGGAGCAAGCAACAAAGAGAGAAGATTGGATCAATCATTAGCGGAAGACAACGGTTAGTGGATCTCTTTTCCCCCTCTCTTACATCTCATAAAGAAGTAATCTCGAATAGCTTTGCCTTGATTGTTGCTGAGGTACTATCACCCTTAGAGTGGGATAGGGTCATTCCGTATTGGATACTTTTCCCAACAACATAGAGACGTGTTCCGGCGTCGTTAAACCTAGTGACTGTCGATCTCGGGGAAGGTGGGTGATTCCTCTTGAGGGACGATAGCGCTAATACGGACTTGAGCTCCCACGTACCGTCGCGTATATATTGGGAGACCCCTATAGGCATATATCCTTTATCCTTAGAAATCCGTGTCGGCCGCCCTACTGATCGCAATGCAGTGAACACAGCATTCACGAAGATCGACCACACGTACCGTAAAACGTATTCTGTGGTTTTTCGAAAAGTTTGGCACACCCTCTGCCTAGATCTCCAGAGCAGTTTCTTTTGGCCTTTTTCAGACTCTATAATAGAAAAAGTCCATCCGAGCATTTGTTACTTCAGGCTCGTTAAAACATTGAAGGAGACTAGAGTCATCTTTAGCTTTTTCTCGACTCTTTAAAACTGAAAAAGCAAGTTGTGTCTAAAGCGTCGTTAACAATTTATTTTAAACGGAACAATCACCCTTTATTCCTGCGTTGATCTTCGAAGTTAGTCTACCTTCATCACAAAGTTCTTGTAGAATCGCTAGGAAATCTTTTGGATAGACTAAATATGTCTGAACAACCGTCGACATCTAGGACTGTGTCATCCGACACAGCAGTGGCACAGCCTCCTGCTGCTACCCCAACGATGTTCGATGGTATACCATCTGTCCCGGCAAGTTATCAACAACAAGCCGGAGTCCCATCAGGGACTGCTTCGGCGACATGGTTAGTTCCTATCTCTTCATCCGGATTATCATCTGGTATTTCTTATGTTGAAACTCAACAAATTGATCCAATGTGTCTTCAAAGGCCAATTTTTCCTTTAAGTACTGGACTGCCACCATATGGAGGGTAGTATGCCTTTTCATTGTTCTCTACCGGAGAACAACTATATGGGAGTTGAAAACAAAGTTTAGGTCAAACTGGAATTACATCCAGTGGTTGGGTACCAATACTGCCTCAGCAACCAAGGGTTGCATATTCAATGCAACCAGTCTGCCCTGTGTCGAATGTTGCCACTATACCTGGTATGTTGATTGCGTCGCAAGTACAAGCACTACATGTCGTATGTCAACCCCAAGTTTCTCAGGTTGCCATACAACAGCCTCTTGTCTCGACATCTCAATCACAACCTCCAGTTAGTGCCTCCTTATCTGGAGCGACTCAGGCTCAAACAAGTACTATGACTCCTCATCTTGGTCAATCATCCAGTATTGGACGACAGCAAATGGTCCAACAACCGGAGCTGGTTCAAACTCAACAACCGCAATTCCAGCAATCATATCAAGGACCCGAGCAACAAGTCTTTGTAAGTAATGGGCAACCGTATAATAACGGTTATGCCCATCAAACTTGTCAAAGTTGCCAGCATCAAATACATTATGCTGGTATGCAAAGACCCACTGCTCAGGCGATTCCATCTTATCCTGGGTATGCTCCGCCTAACCTGAATCAACAGTTGCCCTTTGTAGCAACTCTAGAATTACCAGATCTAAACCGGCTGACGAATGATCCAATTGCTTATGCCCCTTGGTGGCCAACGATTCCGCATAAACTTCCATCGGACATTCCTAAATTCAATGGAAATCCAGGTGAATACCCATCGAATCACGTCATGACTTTTCATCTGTGGTGTTCGTCGAACACCCTGAACGATGATTCGATAAGGCTTCGCCTTTTTCAGAGGACATTGACGGGTCCAACGGCTAAATGGTATATTGAATTACCTAGGGCCTCTTTCGAAAATTTCAGTTCCCTAGCCATGACTTTCTTAACCCATTTTCAATTACCGATAAGGTATGAAACTGGAACGAAAATCTTAACCAACTTCAAGCAGACGACGACCACACATATATCCGATCATATACATGAGTGGCGTCGTCGTCGCAGGATGGTAAAGACTTACGTTCCAGATCAGCTGTTAGCTGAATGGTTTATAAAGTCGTTACTTCCTGCCATAATGGAAGATGTGGCCAAGGGGGGGGTCGTAACGGAGGAGCAAGTTATTGCTCGTGCACAATATCTAGACTTAGTATATACTCAGTCCGGCACACTCTATGATAAAATACCTGACGCCCCTAGACCGGAATTTTCAATTCCTCCTAAATCAAATAGTGACTCTCATGTCGGCGATGGCATGATTGGCGCAACAGACATGAAATCGACAAAGGCTATATCTAAAAAGGCCCTTATGATTTCCGGTCAAAATGAAAATGAGGAACTTCTTGCCTCGGAAGTAAGTGCCGTGTCGGACGACAAGGGAAAATGACTGAAGCAACCAGGGGGCAAGAAGAAAAAGAAAGGGAGAAAAAGGAAACCCCCTACGGGGTGTCATATATGCGATGAGGATCATTGGACAACAGATTGTCCATACAAAGCTGAGCTTAAAAGATTCTTTAAGATTTCGAAAACCTCAACTGTGTTGACTAATCCATTTCCAAGCCCGAGAACCGAACTGGTTGCTAATCAAAATGCTTCCCGATCCCAAGTGCTTATGTTGTCTGTATCAAAGCAGCAAAATGATGCTTTGACGAGGAATAAGGATTACAGGAATCCAAAGCTGTCGAACAACAAGGATAATGAACAACCTAGTAGTTCGACAACAACTTTTACCGAAGTTGTGCCACCCATCGTCCCTGAGCCAATGATAAAGTCGCAAAAGGGAGTAGTACACAAATCGACATTTAATCCTTGTGCGAAAATAGCACAGATAGAGGACCTGGCCAGATCGCCGTCCGTTATGTCGACACTTGAGGTACCGCAAAATTGCTTCTCCCAAGAGCAAGCTTTATTATCAGCAATAGGTGGAATTGACCCAATGGATTCTAATCTTGTGGCCTTTGATCATAAAGGATATGACCCTCAGTTACCAGCTCAACTAGCTTTCCTTATTCAAGTGAAAGCCCTCAACAAAACTGTTCATCGAACAATTATTGATGAGGGGGCATCTACATACATTATGTCGATGAGTTGCTGGAAAACTTTAGGATCTCCAACCTTGTCGAGGTCTGCGACAACGTCAAAATCATTCGACGAAAGGACATATACCCCATATGGTATAGTAAATAACTTGAAAGTTGAGCTAGAGGGAAAAACGGTAGAAATAGATGTTGAAGTCATCGATGGGAATCTTGATTACAACATCCTATTAGGAAGACCATGGATATATGCCATGGCAGCTGTTGTGTCGACCTACTTTAGGAAGATTGCATTTCCCTTCCAAGGAGGAATTACAATCGTTGACCAACAAACTTTTCTCCCCAACAATTCGCAAGTTACGGGAAGCATTCCAATGATCCATGGAAGGAATCATTCGCTCCAAAATATCGGAGTAGGTCTCCTAAAAGACCCTACCTTAATGGGTACTTTTGCCCTACCGCCTCTCAGTAATCTGGCGGAAGTGGCCACAGTGGAATATGAAACCTTCTACATCTAATGGATTTGGACGCCGAGGACAGTTCTTATCTCGTGTCAACCTCATTAAAAAATGAAACAAGGAGCCGAGTACGGTTCTTATCTTGTGTCAACCTCATTAAAAAATGAAACAAATCCCCTTTCTCAAAGGTAAACCTTCATTCCAACCACCGAGTTGAATGCAATGAAGCTTGGGGGGCGTGCACCTCGATTTGCGTTATTATGCTGGGGGCATGCAAACTTATCATCGAGCAGTTTTAGCATAAAGTTCATGCTCGTTAAAAAATAAACGCAAGATCCGAGCAATTTTAACGCGGTCTTCATGCTCGTTAAAAAATAAATATAAGCAGTGAGCAATGTTTCCTCCAGAGTTTAAGCTCATTTTTATCTAAAAAATGAACCTATCCCGGTAAATAACCACTGTGATCGAAATTTATCAGCCATAAAAACCTTGGTCGTGTTTGCACCTGCCACCTCCATCTTTCATTTGGCCGATCGTTCACCCCATATGATTGTTTACCCATTTTGAGGAACAGCTGCGAAGAGTGATTTCACCTAGCCATCCTTGTGACACTGCCGTGATTGGAAAATTCCAACCTGTACCTGGAATCAGTTGCTATCCCTGTTTGTCACTCGTTCCTCAAAAGACGAGTCTTCTTTAAGCTCTTTTCAACTAACTCGTAAAATATGAAAAGATTGCCGAGTTTTGGCCTTCCAGCTCGTTAAAAGGACAGGAAGAGCTATCCCTCCTCTAGATTTTAATCTTTTTGGACCTAAGGGATTATTGCACAGAAAGGTCGAGCGCTTGTTTTATTCGGCTCGTTAAAGTTATCGAAAAACTCATCCCTTCTGTATTGTTTTATACTTTTTTGGACTTAAGGGATTAGATGACGAAAAAGGAATTTTGGAGTTAACTTTATGTACCTTTTCAGACTCTCTAAAAATGAAAAGGACCAAGTTATCCTTGTCGTTAGACTCGTTAAAATGATAAATAGTGACAAACTTGTCTTTAGACGAGAACGAGTTTCCCTATCGCTAGGCTCGTTAAAACATAGCGATGGGCTTGCCCGGAGGGCAGGTTATAGAACAAGCATATCCTCCTCAAGCTTGAAAAAAATAAAGAGGTACTGGTCAGCAATGACTAGGGAAAAATTGGGAAAAATCAAGAAAACTTTGATAGTAGCAGGTCGCTCTTGAACGTGACACTTTTCCTCCGTACCACAATCGGGTTGGGTTGTTTCATTCACCGGTCACATGACCATGGTCTTGCCATACCATCCATATTTGGGGTAATGCTACCAATCCATCGCATCAGTGTCACCATATGTTCAAGAGAAGTCATTCAGAAAGAGTCAACCGGGTCCCATCCACTGCCATACATTATCCTTCATCCATTCATGACCGCCACCCTGAATCATATGTCACAGATTGTTTTCACCTCCATTAAAATCATTAGCTCCGTTCCGTGTCACTGATGTGGGATTCATTAAGGCCCTCCTTTGACGGATTGCTCCTTGTCGACATCAGCTCATTATCCAAGGAGTTGATCTGGGAACAACCCCTTCAGTACTTTGAAGCTTGCATGCCTCAATGGCAAGTTTCTCACTTCAGGCGACAGGTATACATCAATGACCTTCGACCAGAAGATTTTGCGTGGTGTTCGACGCCAAGTCCTTTATTCACACCGTGTGAATTGTACTGCAATACCTTGAGGGTCATTATCATTATCGGTGATTCCTCTCGCGCTTGTTAACGGTTTACATCATTGACCGGTAATCAAGCGATGTCTCTCCATGTTCGACTTCAGCGCAATTCTCACATGGATCGACTTGTACTTAGAGTGAAGATCGAACGAGTTTGAAGACCCCGGATCTAGTTTCATCCATCCGGGCTGCGATATATATTCAGGAAAAATAAAGACATTTGACACGTACATCATTGCAGCAGATGATCATACTACTCAAAGGATGATAATTTTCACCAAAATTATCAGTCTACCATCAGACGATCGTCTGTTCTATGTACAAAAATGAATTTATAAAGCTGAGCATGGGAATGCCCGCCTCAGCTAGATCATGAAAGCAGTATGAATCATAATGTATTGTATTGTATTTTATTACAGGTCTCCTCCCAGCAGATGGATGAACTTCGGACCCTCCTGGATAAAGCATTTCACCCGATAAACGGCCTCATACTTTAGGGGGCAACTGTTATAGACATTTTTGTGCCTGGCATCACTGAGCATGAAATGTCAATAATCAAGGGATCCAAAGTCCCTAAACATGTCGTTCCTACCCCTAGAGGAACAAGGCCAAGTAACCACAGCAATTCACAAAAGTTCTCCACCTGAAAACACTCAAAAACAAGGCAATTCTGGATCATGTCAACTGCTCCACTGAGCATTCGTGCTGAATGTCAACTGCTTCACTGTCTACCTGCGTTGAATGTCAACTGCAAAGAAGGGTACCTGCGCTGAGCGAGTTTGGACAAGTGGCAGAGTCATTCCTCAAGGTGTCAATGCCCAGGAATCTTCCAAAATGACACTTGGATCAGGGAATTCGACTGGTGATGAGTAAGAGGTTCCAAATCTCCAAGTGGAAGCAAGAACCTCCAAGTGGACTCAAGAACTGAAGTGGGAGAGGACACAAGTCAGTCTCAGACCAGTCTCAAGCTAACTCATCCTCTCTCCAATATCCCTATATATAGATCTCTCTCCATGAGGTCAAGGGAGGCTGGAATTTGGTATTTGCAAAGAATTGTTGTTGGTTTGTCGCTAGAAACATTGGGTGTGTTATGCTTTGAAGGGAGCTGAAGAAGGAATTCCATTCTGCTGGGAAGGAGATGCTGGATTGGAGCCCTATGGGTTGTATCACTTCCTGAACCCTGTTACTTTCAATAAAGCTATCTTGATTCTTTCCTATATGCTGGTGTATTTTGTATGATTGCATTGGTATATTTGATTTACTTCTAATCCTGAATCATTTATGAATATGTGTATTTGCCTTTGTATTGTGTTCTTCTCTTGTTGCAAGTAGCTGTTCTCTTGTCACAGGTAGCTGTTCTCTTGTGATCTCGTGGGATTCAAGTAGCTGTTCTCTTGATCAAGCGAGGAGGCAAGTAACTGTGGACACACAAAGAGAAGAGGATCTAGTTCGAGGGACAACCGGAAGACAACGGTAAGTCTGCCGATCTCCTCTCTTTCATATTTCATAAAGGAAGAAATCATGATAGCTGTATTCTTTTGTTGCTAAGGCGCTGTCACACCTTAAGTGGATAGGATCGTCCTAAATAGGCATTTTTCCCCACAACAGATGGACTCAAATATTTGGGCTTCTGGATCAAGCCACAGAGCTACAAGATTGCTAACTTGATTTTCCTTGTGGTCAATATCAAAAAGCGCTTACTCAATTGGAACCACAAATTCCTCTCCAGGGTGGGTCGATTAGTGCTTATTAAAGCGGTCTTGGAGGCTACACCTGTTTAATGGATGTCTCTGGCTTGGATTCCTAAAGGAATCCTATCTTAGATACAAAGAATATGTGATCCAAACTGGATCCTAGAACACTCCCTAAGTTTTCATAAACTCTTTAAAAATCATGCCAAGGATTCAAAGTCTTATACAGATCAAGCTTATCGAAGATATCCTTGTAACAGTTGCAATTTTCAATCAGCGCGGAGCGACGAGGACTGTTAGTCAAGCATGCAGACCGCCCGGCCCATGGTAACGTGCTCTGTTGCAAATTAGCAAATCCAGAGGTCATTCAAGAAACGGGGGTAGTTTCTGATATGCGATTAGAGACAAGTCGCTAATCGTATATTGCAGGGAAAACCCCTCAAAGAAGGAAAGGTCACAAGAACTCGGACCCGAAAAATTACAAAATGCAATGGATATCATCCCGATTCTGGTGAAAGCGGGATTTCGAAAAACCGGCAGAATATCAAAGGGGCTTCGAGTGGTAAGTGGTTTCAACCGAGTTCTACCCGATGCCATACAACGAGTGCCACGCGTTCGGCGGAAGAGAGAGAAAACCGTTCACATCAAATGGGTAACCATCGTGCTACTTAGCCGCCTGATATGAACGATGACCGTAGGATCTGGGCCCCCCAGATCAATGACGGGGACGCGTTCTGATGGATGATTGGGTTTGACTGGGTCAATAGGCAGAGTTGTAAAAGATTTGAAGTCCGATATGGATGATGCGTTGGCGGAGATTTGTGTTTCATGGGCATTCTTAGAGTAAATGAAAAAAATGGTCATTCAAACATTTCTGATTAACCTAATACACTCGTTTGTTACATAATAGGTGGCCACCTCCCTGTGAAGCGTTAGGCAGTGACTGTAAACACTGAAAGAAGGGATTCAAACGGACAGAGGCAGGGAACCATAAAGCCAAGAAACAGAAACGAACAACCATGAAGCAGATTGGCTTAAAAGCCACCAACTGACATAGAAAGCAAAAATAGTAAGTGAAGCAGAAAGCGGAAGCAAAGCCAAAAGAAGAGAGAAGAAGCCGAGCTGACCTGCAGAGCAAAGGCAGTATCAAACAGATTTAAGATAGAGACAAAGAGAGTCATAGAGTCTGTGCACTCCAGAGATGACTTGAGAGGTTCAAGCAAACTCCTCTCTATATCCTTGTCTAGTATGAGTCTCAGTTTGGGCTCATACCACTGTGACCAATAGAGTTCCAGAGTCAGTGAAGAGAGTTTGTGTACTTGAGAGACTTGGGGGATCCAAGTACAGTCTTGCTGATTTATATCTACTGTGTGAGACTCAAATTGAGCTCACTATTGTAAAACTCTACTTGAGAACATAATAGAGAGGCCACCATTGAAGGCTGGAGCAGGAGACATAGCCCAGGAGTACTGGGTGAACTCCTTATTAAACTTGTTGTGTTTATATGTTTGCCCGTTATGTTTTCTTTAACTGCTTCATTATGTATGTGCTTCACAATCTTATCGATCCATTGCATAAAATAACATAGGCAAATCCATGCACATGAGTTTGTAATACCTCATTAATTGTCTTAGATCAATTTCGGATCAAGTGGTATCAGAGCTCTAGGTTACTAAGGTTAGACAAGCTTGTGTTGGAGTCTTTTTTGTTGAATGCTAACTAGGACAAAGTTCAAATTAGGAGAAGGAGAGTTGATTGAAGCTAACCCATAAATTGGAAGAGTCTATCCTAAGAGGAAAATGGCCGAAGAAAGTCCCTTGGAATCAGACTCCCAGTTCATGGACAGTTTCATGACCATGAGGGCCATGGTAGAGGAAATGTATAGAGAATTTAAGAAAGGTCGAAGTGAAGATTCTTCAACTTCCCAGCATGACAAAGGAGTAGAAGAATCTCTCTTAAATGACCATTCTAAAGGCAAAGGGAAAGAAGAAAAATTTCCCACTCCTCCTGATAGTCCTGAAAATAAAAAGGAGAGAGCATATTTAATTAAATTAGATGTTAAATTTGATTTGCCAATATATGATGGAGAATTGAATGCAGAGAAGCTGGATAATTGGATTAGACAGATTTATGTATATTGTAGGGTGCATAGCATTTATTCAGACAAAAGTAAGATTCAGCTGGCCAACCTACGCCTTGGATGAACTGCCTTGGTATGGTGGGAAGGCATAACACAAGCTGACATGAAGAAGCATGGTAAAATTCTTTCTGTCTGGAGTGAATTTGTTTCTACAATTAAAAATAAATTCTATCCACTAGCTTATATGCAGCAAGCTATGATGAGTTGGAAAACTCTTCGCCAATTGAAAGGGCAAAGTGTACAAAGTTATACCCAAGAATTTAGAAAAAGAGATTTGATTCTAGGAATTTCTTTAGACTCACCTAAAACTCTGTTGAAGTATATAGGTGGTCTACATAGCTATTTAAAGCACACCATTCTCATGTTTAACCCTACTAGCATAGATGAGGTATCTTTTCATGCTAGACATCTAGAGGCTAGAGGAAAGAATGTGAACCCAGAATTTGGTGGATCATCAAAACCCACTGCAAGCAAGAACAAGGAAAAGAGAAAGCAAAAATGGAAAGAGAGGAAGACAAATACTGTACAAAAGACCAAACCTTCATGCACTCACTGCAAGAAGGATGGGCATGATGATGAACACTGCTAGATTCTGCATCTGGAGCTGAGGCCCAAGAAGTACGATGGCAAAAAGAAGAAGACTACTGCAGCTATTCAGAAGGATTTGGGGTCAGACTCAGGGGATGAAACAACAATCACAGCCACAGGTATAAAATGTAAAAATTTTGAAGCATCTACTAGTAATTCTGCACAATCTACTGATAATGAAGAAAATGAGAGGAAAAGGCATGAGCTTTTTCATATTAGAGTTATTTCCAAGCATCAAAATATTGATACTTTGTTCGATAGTGGCTCAAAAGTAAACTTAATTTCTGAAGCAATTGTAAAGAAGTTGGGATTACTAACCACACCTCACAAGAAGCCATATCCATTGGGTAGGGTATGTGATAAAACAAAGCTACAAGTGGCTAGACAATGTAAACTTAGGTTTTCTTTTGGGTCAACATTTGTAGATGAGGTTGAGTTAGATATAGTTACCTTGGATATATGTGGAATTGTTTTAGGAAGTCCTTATTTGTATGATAGAAAAGCCATTTTCTATAGAGTAGAAAACAAGTATCAACTCGTTAAAGATGGAATTGAATATATTGTAAGAGCTCATAAACTCAAGAATAATTATACTCTCATAAACTCGGGGCAGATGAAAAGAATTTTAAATTCATGCCAACAATTTTTACTGATGGTTGTAAAGGAAAAGAAACTTGATAAAACCAATGTATTTGAGGGTTGTAATGCTAAACAACAAGTTGATTTAGAAAAATTTGTTTAAGAATATGATATACTATTTCAAGAACCTAAAGGTCTACCACCCAAAAAGGAAATAGTACATGATATTAATTTGCAGCAAAATGCTCCATTGCCTAACATCGGAATGTACAAGTTGTCCTCTTTAGAGAATGTAGAGATCAAGAAGTAGGTACACGAGCTACTCGAGAAAGGGTTCATAAGACCTAGCACATCACCATGTGGGTCTCCAATTGTCTTGGTGAGAAAGAAAGATGGCTCATGGAGAATGTGCATTGATTACCGAGCACTGAATAAGATAATGATAAAAAATCGTTATCCCCTTCCTCGCATAGATGATCTATTAGATCAGTTGAAAGAAGTTGTTTACTTTTCCAAGTTGGACTTGCATAGTGGCTACCATCAGGTCAGAGTTACAGAGAAAGATGCATGGAAGACTGCTTTCAAAACGAAGCAGGGATTGTATGAGTGGTTAGTTATGCCTTTTGGCTTAACTAATGCTCCTGCTACTTTCATGAGAGTAATGAATGATGTACTCAAGCATTTTCTTGATGATTTTGTCATTGTATATCTAGATGACATTCTTATATTTAGTAAAACATGGGAAGAGCATTTGAAGCATGTAAAGTAGACTCTAGATGTTTTGAAAAGAGAAAATCTTTATGTTAAGTTATCAAAATGTGAATTTGGCAAAACATCTTTGAATTATTTGGGTCATATTGTATGGGGTAGTGAATTGAAGATAGATCCCTCTAAGGTTGCAGTCATTGTAAACTGGCCTAAACCCAAATCTGCTATAGAAGTTAGAAGCTTCCTAGGAGCAGCATAGTATTGGAGAAAGTTTATTTCTAACTTTTCCTTGATTGCAGCTCCCTTACATGCTTTAACAGGATTGAACAAGGTGTTTCAGTGGGGAGGAAAACAGCAGAAAGCCTTCGACACCTTAAAAGAAAATATTAGTACAGCACCAGTACTAGCACTACCCGATCTTCAAAGACCCTTTGAGATTGAAACAGATGCCAGTGACTATGCCATGGGAGCAGTGTTGATGCAACACGGTTATCATTCTGAGACATTTAATTCTGCAGTAGTTAATTATCCCACATATGATAAAGAATTGTATGCATTAGTACAGAGTGTGAAAAAGTGGAAACATTACCTAATGGGCAAAGAGACAGTTATACATACTGATCATCAACCACTTCAATATTTACACTCACAAACTAAGTTGCAACAATCAAGACACTATAGGTGGATGGGTTTTCTACAACAGTTTCATCTTGTCATTAGATATAAAAAGGACATACACAATAAAGTTGCAGATATGTTGTCCAGACCAATCATAAATGCATCTACTATACTTAAGCATAACTCAGTATTGCATGAAAGCTACATTGAACAGTATGCTCAAGATATAGATTTTAAAGATGTATATGCAACCTTAAGTCATGGCAAACAAGTAGAAGAATTGGATTATCATGTTAAGGACCAACTCTTGTATCATTTTGGAAAGTTATGCATTCCTCAAACTGAAAGAGTAAAGATAATTAGGGAGGCACATACTTCCCTGATATCAGGTCATTTTGGTGTAAGTAAAACAGTTTCACAGCTACAAAGATTTTGTTATTGGCCAAAAATGAATGAAACAGTTTCTAGATATGTAAGAGGGTGTACCATGTGTGCAAAAAGCAAGCACATCAATAGAAAAATAGTCTTGTACACTCCACTACCAGTTCCTTCTCATCCTTGGGAAAGTGTTTCCATGGACTTTGTTGGGGGACTGCCTAAATCTAGAAAAGGTCATGACTATTTATATCTTATTGTGGATAGGTTCAGCAAAATGTGTATTTTAATACCTTGTAACAAATAGATTACAGCTGAGCAAACAACAAAGTTGTTCTTTCAACATGTATGGGTTAATTTTGGATTACCCACTTCCATTGTATCTGATCGAGATTCCCGATTTGTTGGGAAATTTTGGTCAAGTTTGTGGGAATTGATGGACACCAGACTGAAGAAGAGCACAACCTTTCATCCACAAACAGATGGCCAAACAAAGGTGGTCAACAGGACAGTGATCCAGTTGCTCAGAGACTATTGCAACAAGCATCCCAAGCTTTGGGATGAGCATTTATGTTATGTGCAACATGCTTACAACCGGGCTAAACATTTTTCTACACAGAGATCTCCTTTTGAGACTTGTTTTGGTTTCACACCAAAGTCTCCCTTGGATTTTGTCTTTGGTAAAGACATAGCGGTTGATGGACACAGTGATGTGGACAAGGCAACCAATTTTATTGAACAAATCCAAGAGATTCACCAGGCAGTAAAGGAACAACTGGAAAAGAGCCAAGACAAGTATAAGGCAAGGCATGATAAGCATCGAATTGAGCATAGTTTCCAAGTTGGTTATCAAGTCTAACTGTATATCAGCAAAGACAGAATGCAAGGTGAAGGTAAAAAGTTGAAGCCAATAAGGTATGGACCTTTCAAGATACTTGAGAAAATTGGTGAGAATGCTTTTTGCCTTGATTTTCCAGCTTACATGCACATCTATTCAGTAGTTAATGTAGAAAGCCTGAGGCTATTTGAACCTTCATTGATTGAAGACCCCGAAGAGTAGATTCAATTACCTTCTATTGATGATTTGTTGCCTAAATATCTCAATGAATTGCAGGAAGACACATCTCTGGACAAGAAGGTGAGAACAACATGTAGAGGGGATGTTGAGTACCTTAGGATTGGACTTAAAGGTTCAAAACCAAGCAGTGCAAGATGGATAGAAATTGGGCAAGCAAGGAATCTATATCCTCACTTGATTGATGCTTAAAAGCCATCTTTTGGTGGTCCAAAAGCTTTTTCAGTGGGAAGGCCATGATCCAAATTGGATCCTAGAACACTCTCTAAGTTTTCATAAAATCTTTAAAAATTATGCCAAGGATTGAAAGTCTTATACATATCAAGATTATCGGAGATATCCTCGTAACAGTTGCAATTTACAATTAGCGCGGAGCAACAAGGACTATTGGTCAAGCGCGCAGATCGCTGGCCCATGGTAATGCGCTGTTGCAAATTACCAAATCCGGAGGTCATTTCAAGAAACAGGGGTAGTTTCTGATATGCGATTAGCAACAAGTTGCTAATCCCATATCGCAGGGCAAAGCTATCAAAGAAGGAAAGGCAGCAAGCACTCGAACCCGAAAAATTATAAAATGCAACGGATATCGTCCCGATTCTGGCAAAAGAGGGATTCTGCAAAACTGGCAGAATATCAGAGGGGCTTCGAGCGGTAAGCAGTTTCAATCGAGTTTCGCCTGATGCCATACAGTGAGTTCCACGCATTCGGTGAAAGAGAGAGAAAATTGTTCACATCGGACGGGCAACCATCGTGCTACTTAGCCACCCGATATGAATGATGATCATAGGATCTGGGGCCCTAAAATCAATGGCAAAGATGCATTCTGATGGATGACCAGATTTGACGGGGTCAACAGGCAAAGTTGTAAAGGATTTGAAGTCCGATATGGACGATGTGTTGGTGGAGATTCGTGTTTCACAAGCTTTCTTGGAGTAAACGAAAAAAAACGGTCGTTAAAACATTTTCGGTGAACCTGATACACTCATCCGTTACAAAATAGGTGGCCATCTCCCTTTGAAGCATTATGCAGTGACTGTAAACACTGAAAGAAGGGATTCAAATGGACAGAGGTAGGGAATCAGAAAGCCGAGAAGTGGAAACGAACAACCATGAAGCAGATTGGCTTAAAAGCAACCCACTGATAGAGAAATCGAAAGCAGTAAGTGAAGCAGAAAGCAGAAGCAAAGTTGAAAGTAGAGAGAAGAAGCCAAGCTAACCTATAGAGCAAAGGCAACATCGAGCCAGTGTTAAGACAAAGACAGAGAGAGTCAGAGAGTCTATGCACTCCAGAGACGACTTGAGAGGTTCAAGCAAAATCCTCTGTATATCCCTGTCGAGTATGAGTCTCAGATTGGGCTCATACCACTGTGACTAATAGAGGTCCAGAGTTAGTAAAGAGAGTCTATGTACTCAAGAGACTTGGGGGATCCAAGTACAGTCTTGCTGATTTATATCTACCGTGTGAGACTCAAATTGAGCTCACTGTTGTAAAACTCTGCTTGAAAACATAATAGATAGGCCACCACTGAAGGCTGGACTGGGAGATGTAGCCCAGGAGTATTAGGTGAACTCCTTAGTAAACTTGTTGTGTTTATATGTTTTCATGTTATGTTTTCTTTAACTACTTCATTTCTTGTGTGCTTCACAATCTTATCGATTCGTTGCATAAAGTAACATAGGCACATCCATGCACATGAGTTTGTAATACCTTATTAATTGTCTTAGATCAATTTTGGATCAATATGCTATGTATTCCTTTAGAATGGCTATAAGGAGGGTAAGCCCTTTGTCTGGGTGCGATGGAACCATATTTCTATACCAAAGAGATGGGTTGGTTGGGGTCTAAAGAACTTATCCTCATTTGTACAATCACTTGCTGCTAAGATGGGTTGGATTATCCTCACCTCTCATAGACTCTGGTCTGATGTTATCTATTATAAATATATCTGGCCCCATCAACTTATGGATTGGATACGTTTTCCCACTTGGCACGATTTGGGATATCCATGGTATGGTGAACGATTCTACACAGTATGCCTACTATTAGAAATGGATTAGCATGGAGAATTAATGAAGGCTCATATGTTCGCATTGGCCTAGACCGCTAGTCAGGTTGTGGGAATATGTTTCGATTACCTCTGAACCTTATCATTTTCTCAATTACAGGAATATTAATGTGATTTCTCACGTTTCTGATCTAGAGAATAACACTATCTTTGCTCAAGCATGGTTATCAATGGAGCAATTAGACATCCCCGTGCATTGGCAGCATGACTGGGAAGGTTATATTGCTACCCCGACTGAATCTCACATCTGTATCAAAGAGGGGGTTGATGAGGTCATTTGGACCCCTATAGAACATGGCACATACTCCCTGAAGGAAGGCTATCCCATTATTCACATTGCACACAGATCGCTTGTCCTATTAGACTGGTGGGAAAAGACATGGAAGCTCAAAGGGCCTCTGAGAATGAAGCTATTCATGTGGAATGTTATTTGAAACAAGACTCCAACTTGAGACAACTTAATGCATCGATCATTCCTCGGCCCTACTTGGTGCATCCTCCGTCAGCAGGCAGAGGAAACAAATGACCAACTATTCCTATCTTGCCTGATGGTAAATCATATTTGGAATCAAGTCCTTGTTGCTCTATCTCTAACTATCATATGGCATGGACAATATGTCGCAGATGCTTGGGATCTTTAGCGAGATTCAACCAGAATACAAAAGTACATAGTCTACCCCTTCTTATATGCTGGTCCATTTGGTTGACAAGGAATGGAATCATTTTCAGAGAAAAAATGGCTAGATGGTCGTCCACCATAGCAAAAATCATTGCTTCATATCATGAAATACTTGAAGATGAACATACACCTGTGGGTCGTGTCATCCCACCAGAAATCATTGAATGATCTATCCCCAGGGCATTTTTTGATGGCACATCTCAAGCATAGGGATGTGGTGGGGGAATCTTACTTCATATAACTGAAAACCACCATTTAAAAATACAAATGGGGTTAGGATTGGGAACAAACAACTTTGCAGAACTAATCTCCCTTAGACATCTTCTACACTTTGCACTGGCACATGCATGAAATCATATTCAAATTCTTGGTGACTCAAAAATCATCATCAATTGGTTCAATAACATTTATACATGTCATATGCATTCTCTTAGGAACATACTATATGAAATCATGATCTTAAAAGCACAATTTAATTATGTTTCATGTCATCATATTTATAGGGAACATAACATGGCTGTTGACCAACTTTCCAAGGAGGCCACAACACATCCCAGAGGTCTGTGGTTAATATAGGAGCAAATTGGTGAGGATCATTACCACTACTATCATTGGCCCTATATTGATAGGGCATATCTATTATGCTATTGACCTACGAGAAGATACCAGAATACCAAATATGCGAAGAAATATACCAAGAACATAGAACAATAAGAAATAATAGCATGTATTTTATTATTTAGAAAGGAAAGCAATGTTCACTTGCCTCTTTAAGGGGGCAACCTCCAATAGAGTTGGGCTCAATTACAAAATAAGACACGACCCTCCTCAATGGGAGTCTCTATCCTTTATATAGGATTCATACATGCAATACCATGGGTCAGTACCATGGTTCTTATTAATACCATCTATCTAATATAATGGCCCATTTTCAACTAATTGTGGTTCCTTCTTTAAATGCGGGCCAACCACTTACAATTATTAATATGGGCTTTATTGATTCTTTAACTAAATATAACTATGACTCGACCTTATTACATAAATAAAGGGGTTAGGGTTGGACCCTAACATGCCCTCCCCAATAAAAATATGCTTGTCCTCAAGGCTGAAGTTGTGGAAACTACTGAAGAACAACGGCTAGTTCCCAAGTCGCATCTTTTGGAGAGGTGTCTTTCCACTTGACGAGGACTTCCTTGATTCTACAATGGTTCCCAACCACTTTCTTGAGGCATGAGACATGGAAGACGGGATGGATTTTTATAGTGGGTGGAAAGGCTAGCTTGTAGGCTACTTCTCTGATGCACTGAAGTATTTGATATGGTCCGTAGAATTTTGGAGATAATTTCTGACAACCCTTGTATTTGAGTGATGTTTTCTTATATGGTTGCAGCCTCAAGAATACTTGATCCCATTCTTGAAATTTGCGCTCTGAACAATGTTGGTCTGCCTACTGCTTCATGCAATTTTGAGCTTGATGGAGATTCTCTTTGAGGTGGGCCAGCATGGTTGCACGGTTCTGTAGGAGTTGATCCACTGCTTGTACCTTCGAGCATCCCTGGATATAAGAAGTAGGTGAAGGAGGGAGTTGACCATAAACTGCTTCATATGGAGTCATTTTTGTGGTGGAATGATAGTTAGTATTATACCACCATTTGGCTAGAGGTAACCATTGTACCCATAGCTGTTGCTTTTCTGAAGTGAAACACCTGAGGTAGGTCTCCAGAAATTTGTTGACTGCTTCAGTTTGACCATCAGTTTGGGGATGATAGGAAGTACTGAGTTATAGTTGGGTACCTTGTAGCCTGAACAGTTCCTGCCAAAAGTTACTAGTGAAGATTAGATCATGATCAGACACAATGGAAGTGGGCATGCCAAGCAATTTGAAGATCTGGTCCATGAAAGATTGAGCCACCAAAGCTGGTGTAAAAGGGTGGGGTAGGGTGCAAAAATGAGCATACTTAGAAAGTCTGTCCACAACCACCATGATGACTGACTTTTTACCTGACTTCGGAAGACCCATACTGAAATCCATAGAAACCTCCATCCAGATTGAGGCAGAGATGGGCAATGGCTGTAACGTGACTGGGGATTTGATTGTTTCTCCATTGTGGTGAGCCATTTATTTTGTTGTGGTGAGGATAAGTTTTTGCTCCAAAAAATATTTAAGGCTTTGATGGTCTGTGCTGATTTGGAAATGTTGCCCCAATAAGTATGGTTGCCAGGTATCCACTACATGTAAGATGGTCATCATCTCTTTCTCATAGGTATATTGTCCCAGATTTGTCCCACTTAGTTGTTGGCTAGTGAAGGCCAAGGGTCGACCTTCCTGCATTAAGACAGCCCCAATACCCGTACTTGAAGCATCACATTCAATCACAAAAGATTTGGTGAAGTCGAGTAGCGCCAATATAAGAGTGGAACACATGGCATGTTTGAGAGTGATAAATGCTTGTTGCACTTCATCATTCGAGAGGAATGATTTTTTCTTGAGAAGGTGAGTGAGGGGTCTACCAATGCAACCATAACTGCAGACAAATTTGCGATAGTAGCTGGTGAGACCCAAAAATCCTCTCAAGCTCTTCAAGGTCTTTGGTTGAGGCCAATCCTACACTGCCTGGATCTTTTTGGGATCCACCCTGACACCTTCATGCCCCACAATGTGGCCCAAATACTCAACTTCTTCCATGCCAAAAGAGAACTTGGATAATTTGACAAATAATTTATGCTTCTGGAGTAGTTGCAAGAGCAGATCTACATGCTGAAGATGAGGATGTCATCAAAGAAAACAAGGACAAATTTTCTAAGATATGGTTTGAGCAGGTGATTCATGAGGCTCTGAAAAGTGGATGGGGCATTACAAAGACCAAATGGCATGACCAGGAATTCATAATGGCCTTCATAAGTTTGGAAAGTAGTCTTTGGAATGTCTACTTCTTTCATGCGAATTTGGTGATAGCTCGAGCGAAGGTCGAGCTTAGTAAAGAATTGAGCCCCATTTAGTTCATCCAACAAATCATCAACAACTAGGATGGAAAATTTATCTTTGACCATCAACTTTTTGAGGGACCTGAAGTCTGGACACATACACCATTCCCCATATTTTTTGAGCACCATGACCACATGCGATGCATAAGGACTAATACTAGGACGAATGACACCAGCTTCTAGGAGTTCCTTGATGATTTTTTCAATTTCATTCTTTTGGGCGAAAGGATATCTATATGGGCACACATTTGGTGGTTGTTCCCCTAGGACCAAAGTAATGCTATGATCATGTTCCCCTCTCAAGGGTGGAAGCTCATGAGGCTTGTTAAAGACCTGCAAATGGTTGTTTAAGACTTGTTGCATCTCAGGATGAATATGAAGGGACGTGGGTTTAAGGCTTCGATGGCATTAAATTGGGCTATAACTCCATGGTGGCCCTTTTGTAACAATTTTTCCGTCCTATGCGAGTTGATGATAGAAGGAGCACCTGCCTGGAGTCCGCGGAGGGTATGTGTGTAGTTATTCTGCTTAAAGCTCATATATAACTCCTGGAAATCCATTGTGATTGGGCTGAGTGTGCGAAGCCATTCAGCACCCAAGACAATTTCACACCCACCCATGTTGATGGCAAACATGTGGGTCTTTAGGTGATAATCCCCCATTTGAAGTTTGACATTTTCACAGCGGCCTTCACATTTCATTGTCCCCCCATCAACAATCTGGACCTGGAAATTAGGGACTACTCTGAAAAAACAATGAACTACTTCAACGACTCTTTGATGGATAAAGTTATGCGTACTTCCACTATCAATCAAGACTACTACAGGGCGATGCTTAATAAAACCTCTGATTTTGAGAGTTTGGGGAGAAGAAATTCCTGCCAAAGCATGAAGGGAGATAACTGGTTCTTCAGGATTAGCTGGGAGCTCATTGTCTGGCTGGTTGTACTCATCTTCCTCCTCTGGTCCCTCAAATGGTGGGGCTTTCTCAGATGAACTGTGATCAGTAGCACCAACTTGAAATAATTTGGGTTCCTTGCATTTTTTCCACGGGGAGTATTTCTCATCACAGTAGCAACACAATCCTTGCTTTCTTCTTTCCACCATTTCTGCTAGTGACAAATTTTGAACCTTAAGTGTTTGGGTAGTGCTCGGAGCCTGGGTGGGGCATCCCTTAGCTATGAAATTTGGACGAGTCGACTGGGCCGCTATAACGCGTTCTACTTCACAAGCTATCTTGCAATCTGCCAGCCATGAGATTGGGTGTTGCAGTCGGACGTGGGCTTGTATGGCATATTTGAGACCATTGACAAAACATTCCAAGTAGAATTCATCTGCTAGACCTCTTGTGCGAAAGGCTAATGCTTCAAAGGATTTAATATATTCTTGCACTATGCCTGTCTGTCGGAGCTTAGTAAGACGACCCAAAAAGTTAGATTCATGGTCAAAGCGATCAGAAAGGGCTTTTGAGAATATCTGCCAAGTCATTGGCATTGCATAGCAACATTTATGCCATTGCCACCATTGCCTTCTTTCTTGGTCCAAGTACAGGCTTCCCACACTTAGCTTAGTCGCATCATCTCTGATGTGATTCAATGTGAAATATTGCTCCATTTGTGCTAGCCATATGGTCGGATGAGAGCCATCAAATTTATACATGTCTAGCTTGGGTGGTCGAGGCTTGGACTGTTGGTGGTTTCCATAGAAGTGAAGAAAATGGCTAGACTCGCCCTCAAGGTTTACATTAAAACCATATGCCTCTGATTGTTCCCCCGAGTTGCCCTTTGTGATTGTGTCATTTAAGGTCTGGATCTGCTTCGTTAATGCCTCCAAATTTTGTTCAAGGGTGTCTATCTTCTCGTTGGCCATAGCTTAAGATCTGGTTTGTACCATGCACAGATCCGGTGCACTTATCGTTACTGTGAAAAAAATAAAAATTTTGGACCACCCAAAATTTTGATGCTGACAAGTGAATGGTACCACCTTGCTCAACCTGTTGACCTGATTCTTATGGGCTAAGTCTCCTATAAACGTCCCAGGAGGGTCTCATACCTTTTTTTTGTTACTCCGAAAGGATTTTTACTCCTCGCTTATGAATATTGCAGTAGCCGATTCCCAGAAAATTTAATTCTGCCCAATGCCCTACGAGACTCATGCCCAGGTATAGGAGCCACACAAATAGTCAGATCTATTGGCGAAACCCTCAACTGCAGAGTATGAGTAGGAATGTGGCAGTGATCGAACCCCTGCTGCTAGATATGAATGGCAGATCTGATTGTTGCGACTGCTACAAAACCCAAACTGTTGGATTTGCATGGTGGATCTGATAGATCTGAATGGTAGAATTGATTGTTGCAGCTGCGACAGAACCCAATCTGCTAGATCTTATTTGGAAAAGATGATGCGTGATCTAGAGAGAGACAAGGGAACTATGGTCTCAAGGAGTGTCAGGTGCTACAGATCGCAATATACATAAGGGTCCGACAGTAGTACTCGGCCCAATCTTTCAGGTCACTAACCAAGGAGGATCAACCATACCCTTAGTTGTACAACCATTAGAATGATTTTTTCAATTTCATTCTTTTGGGTGAAAGGATATCTACATGGGCGCACATTTGGTGGTTGTGCCCCTGGGACCAAAGTAATTCTATGATCATGTTCCCCTCTCGAGGGTGGAAGCTCATGAGGCTTGTCAAAAAAATACAGACGATTGTTTAAGACTTGTTGCATCTCAAGATGAATATGAAGGGACATGGTTTCAAGGCCTGGATGGCATTAAATTGGGCTATAACTCCATGGTGGCCCTTTCGTAACAATTTTTTCATCCTATACAAGCTGATGATAGAAGGAGCACCTACCCGGAGTCCGCGGAGGGTATGTGTGTATTTATTCTGCTTAAAGCTCATATATAACTCCTGGAAATCCATTGTGATTGGGCCGAGTGTGCGGAGCCATTCAACACCCAAGACAATGTCACACCCACCCATGTTCATGGCAAACATGTGGGTCTTTAGGTGATAATCCCCCATTTGAAGTTTGACATTTTCACAGCGGCCTTCACATTTCATTTTCCCCCCATCAGCAATCTGGACCTGGAAATTAGAGACTGCTCTGACAAAACAATGAACTACTTCAGCGACTCTTTGATGGACAAAGTTATGTGTACTGCCACTATCAATCAAGACTACTACAGGTCGATGCTTAATAAAACCTCTGATTTTGAGAGTTTGGGGAGAAGAAATTCCTGCCAAAGCATGAAGCGAGATAACTAGTTCTTCAGGTGTAGCTAGGAGCTCATTGTCTGGCTGGTTGTACTCATCTTCCTCCTCTGGTCCCTCAAATGGTGGGGCTTCCTCAGATGAACTGTGATCAGTAGCACCAACTTGAAATAATTTGGGTTCCTTGCATTTTTGCCACAGGGAGTATTTCTCATCACAGTAGTAACACAATCCTTGCTTTCTTCTTTCTGCCATTTCTGCTGGTGACAACTTTTGAACCTTAAGTGTTTGGGTAGTGCTCAGAGTCTGGGTGGGGCGTCCCTTAGTTATGAAATTTGGACGAGTCGACTGGGCCGCTATAACGCGTTCTACTTCACGAGCTATCTTGCAATCTGCCAGCCATGAGATTGGGTGTTGTAGTCGGACGTGGGCTTGTATGGAATCTTTGAGACCACTGACAAAACATTCCAAGTAGAATTCATCTGCTAGACCTCTTGTACGAAAGGCTAATGCTTCAAAGGATTTAATATATTCTTGGACTGTGCCTATCTATCGGAGCTTAGTAAGACGACCCAAAAAGTTAGATTCATGTTCAAAGCGATCAAAAAGGGATTTTGAGAATATCTGCCAAGTCATTGGCATTGCATAGCAACGTTTATGCCATTGCCACCATTGCCTTCTTTCTTGGTCCAAGTACACGCTTCCCACACTTAGCTTAGTCACATCATCTCTGATGTGATTCAATGTGAAATATTTCTCCATTTGTGCTAGCCATATGGTCGGATGAGAGCCATCAAATTTATACGTGTCTAGCTTGGCTGGTCGAGGTTGGGACTGTTGGTGGTTTCCATAGAAGTGAAGAGAATGGCTAGACTCGCCCTCAAGGTTTTCATTAAAATCATATGCCTCTGATTGTTCCCTCGAGTTGCCCTTTGTGATTGTGTCATTTAAGGTCTGGATTTGCTTCGTTAATGCCTCCAACTTTTGTTCAAGGGTGTCTATCTTCTCATTGGCCATAGCTTAAGCTCTGGTTTGTACGATGCACAGATCCGGTGCACTTGTCGTTACTATGAAAAAAAATAAAAATTTGGGACCACCCAAAATTTTGATGTTGACAAGTGAATGGTACCACCTTGCTCAGCCTGTTGACTTGATTCTTATGGGCTAAGTCCCCTATAAATGTCCCAGGAGGGTCTCATACTTTTTTTTTGTTACTCCGAAAGGATTTTTACTCCTCACTTATGAATACTGCAGTAGCCGATTCCCAAAAAAGTTAATTCTGCCCAATGCCCTACGAGACTCACGCCCAGGTATAGGAGCCACACAAATAGTCAGATCTATCGGCGAAACCCTCAACTGCAGAGTATGAGTAGGAATGTGGCAGTGATCGAACCCCTGCTGCTAGATATGAATGGCAGATCTGATTGTTGCGACTGCTACAAAACCCAAATTGTTGGATCTGAATGGCAGATCTGATAGATCTGAATGGTAGAATTGATTGTTGCGGCTGCGACAGAACCCAATCTGCTAGATCTGATTTGGCAAAGATGATGCGTGATCTAGAGAGAGACAAGGGAACTATGGTCTCAAGGAGTGTCAGGTGCTACAGATCGCAATATACATAAGGGTCCGACAGTAGTACTTGGCCCAATCTTTCAGGGCACTAACCAAGGAGGATCAACCATACCCTTAGTTGTACAACCCGACTACCCTATCGTACGTGCGAGTAATCTCCCCGAGTGTTGTTCTCGGTGTACTGTAGCAACAAGATGGCCGACAGTTTATCTATGGCGAGGTTTCAAGAGAGTTTAGGGGGCTTTCGATATACCCAGAGGGTACTTGGAAGACAGTCAGTGCGCGGTTTTTTCTAATGCGCTACTACTCAAAGGGGTACCCACAGGGGTTAGAAGGGAATCCAACAACCGTGACCACCTCTTGTATTTCCTGCGTGCATGCCTCCCCAAATTCACAGGTTTACGTGCTCAACGATAGATCCCGTGGTTTAAAGACATCGTAACACGTCTCTAGCCAAAAAAATTCTGCTAAAAATGGAGATCCCACCGGCCCTGGAAAGTGCTCTGATACAACTGTTTATGCTCTTGACCTGCGAGAAGATACCAGAATACCAAAAGAGAGAAGAAATATACCCAGAAAATAGAAAAATAAGAAATAACAACATGTATTTTATTATTCAGAAAGGAAAGCAATGTTCACTTGCCTCTTCTAGGGGGCAACCTCCAATAGAGTTGGGCTCAATTACAAAATAAGACACTACCCTCCTCAAGGGGAGTCTCTGTCCTTTATATAGGATTCATATATGCAATACCATGAGTCAGTACTATGGTTCTTATTAATACCATCTATCTAATACCATGGCCCATTTGCAACTAACTGTGGTCCCTTCTTTAAATGGGGGTCAACCACTTACAATTATTAATATGGGCTTTATTCTCTTTAACTAACTATAATTATGACTCGACCTTGTTACATAAATAAGGGGGTTAGGTTGGACCCTAACAATATCTGAGGGCAGTCATACCCTAAATTATCTTGCAAAAAAAACAATATTTATAATAGCTACTTGTTGATGTATTGTATATATTTTTTTTTGCTATTGGACTTATCAGTATACTCTACATGGTAAATTATGTACATAACTTTACTTTTTGCATGGCTACGACCATAAGTTTTTTGATATTTACTTGAAGGCTACGACCAACAGATTGCATATGCCATGGGCATCTACTACATGTAATTTTTCAAATTAATGAAAAGTTGCAATTTTTCCTCAGGGAAAAAAATATTTATGTTAAAAAAAACAATATATCAATTGCATTTATATATAATTAAATAAATATATTCACTTCAATAAGTAGGAGTAAAAATGTATAGGTAGGACTTAATTATATAATTTTACTTAATATCAATAAGAAATCAGTAAAATAATATTAATAATAAATTAAATTGGTTATCAATTCAAACAACAAATAACTCTGTAAATAAAACAACTCCATTTTTAATATTTATATTTTTCATTGTTGAAGCATTTGTGTGTATGTAATTTTATTTCTTTAATGTTTTTACTTTAATTTAGCTATCAATTATTTTTTGCATAAGAGGCACACACGAAGCACCAATGTTGCATATTCCACTTTTTTTAATGCTGAAATTTTACTTTCAAATTATTTTTAATATATAAACATATAGAAACATAAGTTAAATATGTGTGTATAGTGGAGATTAAAAATGTAGGATTTTTTTTTCTTAAACTAATGAAGATAATGAAGTCAGTATGCCAATAATATTTGGAAGTCTCAATATGATGAAGATGGACACATTTGGTATATACAAAATTGCAATTAAAAATATGTATAACATATTGGAGTGGTTATTTTAAAATGTAACATTGAAAGGGATAAAACAATGCATCTAGTATGCTCTTCAAATTGCTCAAAATGTTCGTGAAAATTGTTTAAGCAATGTAAGCTTTCCAAAGTTGTTTTTGCCATTTTGATGTTGCACTAACAATGAATAGATATTTTTTCATCTCTTGGATAACTATTTATAGAATTGTTGATGTTTTCTTTTCTTTACCAATTCTTGTTGTCATTAGGCCATTGTTTGAGTGAGCTTGTCCTTTTTTCAACTATCCATCTAAATGACATTCTCTCCTAATTGCATGAGTTGCACTCTACTGTTGTCCCAATCTACCATGATAGTGTTGATTGATTCATTACATTTATCAAAATACTCTTCTATGCATATCACATTAAAAAAATTAATTATAAAAATATTATAAAAAATTAATTAAAAAATATTATAAAACATGTAAAAAAAAATGTAATGAGTATTTGTGTGCAACTATATCTATTATAAAGGTTTTATTAGAGTTAAAAAATAAAATAATTTTTATATATAAATATAGTAAATTTATATGTAATATAAATAGTATTATAAATCACCACCATAACTCTTTTTAACTCCCGCTATATAAGAGCTTTAATAGAGTAAAAAAATCAAAATGATCTATATATATAAAGAAATTAAATTTATATATAATATAAATAATATTATAAATGATCACCGTAACTCATTTTTAACACTCACTATATCAAGTATGGAGAAGATTCAAATCTCTTAAGATGTATACTTTTCTCAAATTGTGCATTTAAAAATAGATTTGCATTTTGAG
The DNA here is from genome assembly GCA_031772625.1 of Pinus tabuliformis. Classification (NCBI taxonomy): domain Eukaryota; kingdom Viridiplantae; phylum Streptophyta; class Pinopsida; order Pinales; family Pinaceae; genus Pinus; species Pinus tabuliformis. The sequence goes on from CM062805.1 coordinate 1,259,697,663, forward strand.
ATATTTGATTTCTTTAGACCCTTGGCGGATTCTGAGATAGATGTATGCTAATATTCTAACATATGTGTAATTCCTTCAACACACATACTTCAATGCTTACCATAAATATTTCAATATCATCTTTAATTGAGTATTTTAATACAACTTGTTTTACTCTTTATATATCTCAAAAGTAATTGAATATAATAAGATTGGTATTTCATGAGTAGATACTTTGATAATCTCTTTCATAATAAATCCTAAGTTAAAATGAGTTTATGATAGTATACTCTAAAAAAAATGTATTATTTTTTTGATACTCAATATGAAATCTATATATATGATTTCAATAAAAAAAAAAAAAATTATATCAAATTTTTTCTCTTTTCATACATATATATATATATATAAATATAGATATAGATATAAATGAATATAATAAAAATCTTATTTGATGAATATATACTTTTTTTTTTTGATCTCACTGGAGATAGATGCTTATGGTTTGAAATGGATTATATACATTTTTATATTAACTTTATAAATATATTTAATAATTATCTATTATAGATAAAGAAAATCTGATTTTTTAATTAAAAAATACATTATACATTTATACATCTAAACATTATAATAATATGATAAATGTAACATTAAAATTAGAATTAAAATAAATATATGCTAATTACAATATAACTTATACCTATAATAAATAATCCTTCTGCAATTCAAAACACTTTTAAAAATTAAAATAATATAGATATAAAACTCTTCTTTATCTTTTCACATTCCTTATTCTGTTTTTAATTTATTATTTAATTTTTAAGACTTTAGTTATTTTCACTAATCATCAAATCAAACTCACATAAATTTTATACCCATGGTCACCAAATACCTAAGTTACCATAAATATTTCCACCTTTGAGCAAAGGATACCGACTTTCGAGACTTTAGTTTCAAAGAGACGTGAAGTTTTGAATAAAACGCATAGTTTGTTGCCTTTTTTCTATCACCTGCAAATTATGCATAAATACCAACCGAACACATGGCATTAATGGCTTTCAGACCATTAAATTCGGCTACGTTATATAACAGCAGGCCTCATCACATATGTATATCAAATGAGGCGAACCGCAGCGAAAGTGAAATCCTATCCCGAATGGACGTCAGCGTTGGGCCAAACCTAAAGATACTCAATTAATCAGAAGATTTTTAAATGCCCAGATGCCGACACAGGCAGGTTTTCACGTCACTTTAGTCGATTAATAAAAGTTTAGATGTTATCTCAGACACGTTTCCATTTGACTTACGGAGAGGAAGTTGTTTGGATTTTTAAGTTGTTCAAAAAAAATAATGAAATAGGTGATCCATGACCAATTGCAAAGGGCAGCGTGGAATTTTTTTTTGAGAAAAGAGTGACGGAACCTCGACAGATCTCTACCATTCAACCTCTCCGATTGACAAAATTCACTAGAATACTATTCCACTGTACACAAATTTTGCAACCATGATCATACCTCTTACCTATTCATATTTTCCAAATCAAATGCTTGCCAAATTTACTGTGGAAAAAACCGGTTAGTTAACTTTTGCGGAGGGAAGAAAAGAGATAGTGATCGACAACCAATCACACATTGTTGCGTGGGGGATATGAGTTGTATGGTGAATTGGTAATTTATTGGAGATATTTTGTTTTTTTAATTTAGATGGATTTAGTAATCTCTTAATTGATAACACTGATTGGTTCGAAACGGGTCTACAAATATTCTACCATGTAATTTTAGCTGAAAAATTTTGGTAATCTTGATATGGATCATAGAAACCTCAATTCAACCACTGACAAATACTTACAACACTTAACAATGAAAACTAACAAACTAGACAAACTACGCTAACGAAAATTAGAGAATAAGACAAACTACACTATCTATCCCTTGGAGCTATAAACTCTCATATGTTATTATGCAAAAAAAAAATATATGCAATATCATAAGTCATTAAGACAACAAGGCTATATCAGCTATAATTTAGCAAGGTTGTGTGAATCTATCCTAGTAAGATCTATCTACTTATTCAAGTGGGATTTGTCTTAAAGATTGTGCCTTATCCCAAAGAGTAAACACATCCTTTGAAATTAGAACAGATTGCAAGGTCTTGTGGAACCTATCCTAGTGGGATCTATCCACTTATTCAAGTGGGATTTATCTTAAAGATTGTGTCCTATGCCAAAGAGCAAACCTATCTTTTGGAATTGAAACAGATTGGGTAAAACAACAAAATATGCTCCAAACTATTCAAACTGCTAACCCAACACTAAAATATAGAGAAAGAGTAACGAAACCTAAATAAACCTGCCATTCAAACGATCGACCAATGGGACACGCAAATATCTGAACATCCTGGCAAAACCCTTATATATACTAAGGCGACGATGACAAACACACAGATTTCCAATTTTCTCTTCCTAAGCTGAAGCAGACGAACTTAGAAGAGCAGTAGCTGCGGTGGAATAGCAGCAGAAGGACCAGCGGTGCTTTGTGGTTAGTGAACTTAATAATGTCGGGCGGCCCTCCTCCACCTGGCCCGCCTCCGCCTCCGCCCGGCCCCGACGGCCCTCCGCATGGGCACCATCCGCACCCGCATCCTCATCCACCTCCGCCCGGCCCGCCTGAACCGCCTCCACCCGGCCCGCCAGGTCCGCCCGGACCCCCACCTCCTCTCTGAGCGAGCGGTCGCCGATGGTAGATTTCCTACTGCATATCTATGCCTATTATATATTAGATGTAAAATAAATATTGGTATATACTATTTATATGGGTGAGTTTAGTGGATGTGATCTAATGGTTAGGATGATTAGGTTGTGAGGTGTGTTTTTTACAAATTCAGTGGTCCAATTTGAAACAAAATTATGTATATTTGGGAGTTGTTTCAGAAAAAATTCTTTAATTGAAAAAGCTTTCATATTAGTGAATATAGAATCTATATCTATATATTTTGACATCTATATCTATGTATTGTTGTGTATTTTGGTCCAAAAATTTCTTGCAGGTTTCTCTAATAATACTTATTTTATTTCCAGTATCCTGGGTGTTTAACTGGGTACTTTGTAGAAGATCTCGATTATCAGTTTGGTTTGTTTTTCTGATCATGTTGCATAGATTTTGACTTTTAATAAATCATTATGTTTATCATCCATTGATGTTAATGTCATTCTGAATATGGGTTTATGAACTTGTGCCAACCAGTTTCAAGATACTATGAATTCCCAGCTGATCTTTAATGGCTGCCATGCCTTTATTCTAATGTTAATCTTCTCCATAACAATCATCAAAGAATTTTAAAATAAGTGAACAATTTGTTTCATCAATATGAGTCTCTAAAAAAATGTAATAACTAACTTGTTTATGATATTTTAAACTAATTTTATTTAATGTAATAATCATAATTTCACTTTAAAAATGACAAATAAAATAAATTGGTTCAGTTAAGAAAAAAAACGTTTACATTACCATCTAAATTTTGATTAAGATCCAATCTTGAAATCTTACAAATCTAAGAAGGAATCTTATGGATCTATAATGATTGAGGCGGTATAAATACCTTTTAATATGTAAAACAAGCTTCCTGAACTCCAATCATGCAAGATGATAGATGCAGTGCATGACTGCTAACTGATTTTTTTCCTAAGTTAAATTTGATTGGCAGATTTTTGGAAATTGGATGAATATGAGGAAGTCAAATTGTCCATAATATTTCTAAAATTTATAATAAAAATTTAAATATTTTCACAATTTATAATCAAAATTGAATCAAAATAAAATTTATTTTTTCATAAATATAATATCAAAGATATAATGTTTTTTACATTTTGCATATGCTATTATTTACCAGAATTATATGAACTGTATTGATTTTCGAAGTTTAAAATGTCCATTTGATAAAAGAGAAAGGAACAAATGCTTTCTGTATTTTGGATTTACTATTATTTAGCAGCATTGTGTGAACTGTATTTATTTTCAAGATAAAAAAACTATCTTTAGTAAATGAAAAAGAGGAAAAACACGGAGAATGAAGCAAACACTCAAACAACTTAGTACTACATTGTTTTGTATATATTAACCTGGAAGGATGGATATTTGTAAATTAATCGAGATACGAAAAATAATTACATGTTTATTTATTTGTTTATATGAAATAACCCAAAAATAGTGGGAAATAACTGAAAAAAATAAATGGAAACAGTATATATGTATATATAACAAAAGGAAATACGAACTAAGCTTACAAATGCTTTAACAAAATTTTTATGTTTGATTGAATGGGATGTGGTAATCCAAAATGGTGGAGTTGAAATTTTTGAATATATATATATATATATATTAAATTTAAAATGAAATTTAATAATATATTTTTAAAAATACTTTGCGTTATTTTTATATATAATACGAAAGAAATAGTATTTTTTTTTTTTTAATAAAATATAATATTATATTTAAGTAGTAAAAAATTATTTGAAATAATAAATTTCTTTTACCAATAACAAAAAATCAATCAACATTCATATAACTTCTCTGATGTATCATAAATTTTATCAATTTTATAACATCAATTTTTTTAAATTAAAAAAAAATCATATTTAATTAAAAAAATTTAAATGATTAGGATATTGAAACATAACCATGTCTCTAGCATAGATTTAAAATGTATCTAAATCATGTTTAAATTTCACAATATATTATATATTTGTTTGTCGTAGTCAAATTTTTGGTTATTCTATTGAATCAGTTAGTTAGCAACTTCAAGATCGTTGAATTGAAAGCATAACTATGTTTTGCTATGTGATGTATTAAAAGAAGCTTTACAACATGGAAACTAAGATGTTCCCTAAAACTACTTCTATCTCTAGCCAAAACCCTCACCTCTGACTCAAGCGGGGTTGGCACAAGGATGCCCAAACATGGCTCAACTATTGGGGGGTAAAGGAGGAGATCATCTTGGAGAATAGAGATAATATTAAAAATACTATCACTTCCAAATTTAAGGACAAATTGTGGGATGATAAGGAGCTTGAGGGGAAAAACAAGCTAAGGTACTATAAGGAGGTGATCAACCCCACTCTCGCTAACTAGAATTACCTCTTTGTCTTAACTAGTGCGAAGAAGAAAATGAACATTGCAAAGATAAGAACTAACTCCTATGAGATTTGAAGTGAAATTGGGTGTTGGTCTATCCCCAAAACACCCTAGGAAGAAAGAATTTGTCAGTTGTGTGACACTAAGAAAATTGAAGATGAAAAACACTTTCTCTTGGATTATCCTGCCATCACTCACATCCATTCTCATTTGCAAAACATCTGCCAGACTTTTAATCTTCTGGACTTGTTCAATTACGACAACTATAGTGATCTCGAAACGCTCCTCTCCCTTCTATTTGATTATAAAAATAATATTTTAAAAAGTATCAACTAAATTCTTTTCTTAAGGTCTGATAGACCTCATCAGTTTCAGTGGATGTAAGTCATCATAATCAATTGTTGAATCATAATTTCATCTGTATGTTACATTTTATATTTTTGGTTTATATTGAATGTGTGGTTGCACCCGAAGAGATTATATTGAATGATCTTGTGATTTTTTACACACATAAGTGAATCAAATCCCAACTTTTAGTCCTTCAATTTTATAGGACCAAGGAGGTTGGATATAATGGTGGAAAGTGAGGACTTTTTCCCTATTGGACAAGGGTTCGTTCACATGAGGGGTTTTCTTGGAGCCATGGGGGCACCTTGAGGTAGTGGTCAAATGTGTGGTTGCACATAGAGAGAATATATTAAATGGTCTTCTAATCCATGTACACATAAGTGGATCAAAGTCCACCCTCACGTCCTCTGTTAAAAGTCTTGAAGGAAAAATTAAAATTTTCTATGCTTGGATTTTGGGACAAGCCACAAGCAATCAAGCTAGAGCTTATGGTCATGTTGTTGTTGTGATCAACACACTCCAAATTTTTTTCCACACTTGAATTTTGGAGCCTACCGAGGATCTCACAATTTGTCACTCTATGGCTAATTCATGGTAAATTAATGTTTTGTAAGGCGTTTGAGTCTTCTTCTCAAAGTTTAACTACCAAGTTATTTGTTCACACATGCATAGGCATGGTTGAATTCATAAACTCACTTCCTTTACGCAAGCTCAAACATGCATAACATTATCGATCAAGATGGCACATATGCAATGTTCAACTCATTTCGACAGTCAGTGCACAATTTCATTCATAGTCTCCCTCACTTTGGTTGCATTTGTACTTCCATTTTGGTGAGTTTTCTCAATTGTCACTTTTACGCACCATTTCTTTCACAAGTGTCTCTTTCACTTTTGCGGCTATTGTTTTGACTTGATTTCACTTTGATAAGTGTCATTTTCATGTTACCTTCACTCTCGCATGTGTCCCTTTCAAGGTTGTTCACATTTTGCAAGTGTCGTTTTAATATTTTCCTCCTGTCGCAAGTGTCATTTTTGTTATTTTCACTCCTATATGTGTTGCACCGTTGCATATCACCAAAGTTAGTTTTGACACACACTTCTACATTGCATGGCCACACATATCAACAGAATATGGGCTAGACACATTTCTACAACTTAGCGCACCTTCGGGTCACAGTCATCCTCTCTGTCGTAATTTGTGTTCTAAGTGTCGTAATGTGTTTTTTCAACTGTCGCACTTAGAAATAGGTGTCGCTTGGATGTCATTTCAAGGTGTGATTAATGTTCATGAGTATTGTGCATTCCACTGGCTTGTATTGATGGCATTTATGTGTGTGATCCATGTTTGAGTTGTGTTAGAATGCATTTCTTTCTCTACCACGCTGGTCCCACGCTTAGCCATTTCGAGAGCTCGTCTACCACACTTATCTTTGCAAGTTATGAAAGCTTCAATATTTCACTAGGGTCTTCTCCCTCTCACAGTGCATTAGTACCTCCTACGGATAAGTCACCTAGCCTTTTATTGCCTTGCTCAGTGAAAATCACATTCCAAATGAGCAAGCAACCACTATGCTAGACACATTCCTACATATGATTTGATTTTTGTAAATGTGCTAGAAAACCTGCATAGATGAATCTGGCTAGTAAAGGTTGAACACATTGCTTTGCAAAGAAAAACACTAAAAAAAATCGAAAGAACAAAAAGAATTATTCATTAACAGAAAATAGGTTATAATGCTCATGATATACTACATGAGAGTCAAATAATACACATCACTGGGTGAAGATACCAAGGTAATGCGGCATAGTGGTGATCAATGAGAGGACTCGACACCTACAGCAAGTTCCGGAGAGAAATAGCCAGTTGCGGAGTGAAAGGAGGATCAAATCAGAGAGTAAATCATGCAGAAAGGATCTTGCATGTAGTCCCATGCATGCATGGATAGTCAAAGGTGCCAATCTGGTGAAGATTCCAATGTTGAAGCCTTGCATGTCAGTGAATGCTCTAACTAAGTGTCCGCATGTGCTAGTAATGAAGGTCCTAGGTGTGTAGTACCTCCAACACCCCCCTTAAACACCACTATGGGGAAAAATAGAAAATGGGCCCTGATAACTAAGGACAAAGGTCACCCAAAATACAGTGCAACCTGTACTAAAATTGAGAAAAGAGGGAAAACCTCGTGGGAACTGCCCCGCCCCCCCCCCTGCCCTTACTAAATGAAATGTAGACACAAAGACAGAGTATTCTGGTCTAAGCTTTGACATAATAGAGAGAACTTGGCGACTCTCCTCCTTGGATTTGTCAATTCCACAACCCTTGAGTTGCAGCAATAGATCATTATATTTGGTGAAGAAGTCTTGAATTTTGTCATAGTTCCGTGGATCCAATGAGAGCAGCTCCACTTCGAGTAGATGTCCTTTCATCTCATCTTGTTTCTCGTAGAGTTCTTCAACCTTTTTCCAAATCTCATTAGGAGTACAGCGGGCAGATAGATGAAACTGCGACTTTGGGGAGATGCACATGCATATGGATCTGTGGACCTCATCCATGCGGTTAAGGTACTTGGATTTCTCTATGATTGAAGTGGGTTCCACTTCTGTAGCCATGGTAATCCTATACAACCCTTTCTGACGAAGGTATCGAGCCATTTGGTCCTTCCATTCGTGATAGTTATACGGTGTTAGGATTGATGCTTTGGGAAACTCAATTTTTCTGTCGATCTTCGATCTCCAAGCTGTAATACCTGCAAAATAAAGTATCGGTGTGCCTTTTATCTAGCAACCTGTGGGCTCTGATACCATGTAAATGTGTTAGAAAACTTGCACAGATGAATCTAGCTAGTAAAGGTTGAACACACAGCTTTGCAGAGCAAAAACACTAAAAAAAATCGAAAGAACAAAAAGAATTATTGATTAACAGAAAATAGGTTACAATGCTCATGATATACTACATGAGAGTCAACTAATACGCATCACTGGGTGAAGATCCCAAGGTAATGCGCCATAGTGGTGATCAATGAGAGGACTCGACACCTACAGTAAGTTCCAAAGAGAACTAGCCAGTTGCGGAGTGAAAGGAGGAGAAAATCAGGGAGTAAATCATGCAGAAAGGATCTTGCATGTAGTCCCATGCATGCATGGACAGTCAAAGGCACCAATCTGGTGAAGATTCCAATGTTGAAGCCTTACATGTCAATGAATGCTCTAACTAAGTGTCTGCATGTGCCAGTAATGAAGGTCCTAGGTGTGTAGTACCTCCAACAATTTTGACCTTTCTTAAACCACCAATTGGTAGAAGACTTCTTGCTTCTACTAGAGAACAATTTATGGGCATCTTGAAACCACCATTTCAACAATTTATGGTCATCTTTAAACCATCATCAATGAACACTTCCATTTAGAAGAAGACATCAACTGTTACTATATTTGGAATTGTTCCTAGAACAACTTAAGCCAAGTTCTAGAATTGGTGGTGAGCCTTAAACCACCACTAAAAAAGACTTAGGCCTCTATTACCTATTTAATTTGTGATTTTCTTTAAACCACCATATTCAAAAAACACATCAATGATTGACTACTATCCACCTCCATATTTTAACTCTCTTCATAAACTCACATAAACGTTTTAAATTAAGGAAAAAAATATTAAAGGCATAGTACTTCAAAAATATGTAAATGTGAATTATTGACTTTAAAAAAGACAAAAGAAAACACATGAACTTAAATAACCATCTTGAATTAAAAATTCATTTAGTAAGATAAACCAAAAATCCTATTATATTTATGTATCTCATATGAATAGATAATGCATATGGTTTGAGTGGGCCTTATATTGCACTTACATTTCACCAACACACCTTACTTGTGGGCCAATCGTGAGAAAATCGAGAAGATTCCGAAACATTGTATTTATGCATCTCATATGAATAGATAATGCATCATAACGGATAATATATGAAGTTTGAGTGGGGCCTTATATTGCACATAGATTTCATCTGAACGGATAATATATGTAGTTTGAGTGGGCCTTATATTGCACATAGATTTCACCAACACACCTGTACTCTTGTGGGCCAATCATGAGAAAATCGAGAAGATTCCGATTTAATTCGAAGAGTTTAGATTTGAGTGGGCCTTATATTGCACATGGATTTCATCTGAACGGATAATATATGTGCTTTGAGTGGGCCTTATATTGCACATAGATTTCACCAATACACCTGTACTCATGTGGGCCAATCATGAGAAAATCGAGAAGATTCCGATTAAATTCGAAGAGTCTAGATTTGAGTGGGCCTTATATTGCACATAGATTTCATCTCAACGGATAATATATCGGCAGTTGTCTATAATTCGATTTTTTGGAAGTTTTTTTGGTGGGTTTTTTCATCAAAATCTGGCAGCAATTTATTGGAATCACAAATTTGATAGCTAGTTTCTGCACAATCAAAGCGTTCAAGGGGTTTTTCAGGGTGCTGAATCCAATTATGCAGTTAAAAAACCATTTTAACAGCAACAAATCAAGATTTAACCTCAATTTCTTCCGCCAGATTCCGTCACCAAAACCTCCAAAAAATTGCATTATAAACAACTCCATATATATGTAGTTTGAGTGGGCCTTATATTGCACATAGATTTCACCAACACACCTGTACTCTTGTGGGCCAATCATGAGAAAATCGAGAAGATTCCGATTTAATTCGAAGAGTCTAGACGTCCACGCTCTCCAATAGGGCAAACAGAGAAGATGGTGACGATATCGAATTATTCAGCGGACCGAGGAGTCTAGATATTCTCTCTGTCACGTTTTCATATTTTCTGGAGAGTTGAAAAAGCTTTAAAGAGTGATGAAAGCAACGAGATAAATCTACCATTCAAACCTTCGTCCGACGGAACACGCAACTCTCTGCACATCCTCCAAACTTATATAAACGCTTACAGTGGGCGCGACGAATCTACCATTCAAACCTTCGTCAAACGGGACACGCAATCTCTGAACATCCTCCAAAAAAAAACCTATATATACACGGGAGGCGAGTCCGACGATTACAAAACACGCAGATTTTCCAATCCCTGTTTCCAAGAATTTACAGAAAGGGAAGCAGCTGCGGTGGCATAGCAATAGCAATAGCGGCGGCGAGTTGTGATTAGTGAGCGAGCGAGCAAGCGGGTAAGAAGGGCATTCATAATGTATCCGGGCGGTCCTCCTCCCCCTGGGCCACCTCCACCAGGTCCCGGCGGCCCTCCTCCTCCGCCAGGCCCACCAGGACCTCCGCCTCCGCCCGGCCCTGGCGGCCCTCCGCCTCCTCCCGGTCCTCCTGGCCCTCCGCATTGGCATCATCATCCGCATCCGCATCCACCTCCACCCGGCCCGCCTGGACCGCCTCCGCCTCCTCCCGGCCCTGGCGGTCCCCGTTGGTAATTTTTCTACTCATGTGTATGGCTATACCTTAACAAATAAACCATAAATAAATAAATTAACAGTTGCGAATGTTAGCCATAGCCCAGAACTTTCATTCTTGTGAAAATAGTTTCTCAATAATAGTGATTATTATTTCCAGTATTCTGGTTCGTTTTGTGGGTGCTCTGCAGAAGATCTCAGTTTTCAACTTTTCAGTTTGTTTTTATGGTTGAGATTCTATAGATTTGGAGTCTTAATATATCATTATCTTTGTCATTCATTTATGTGCGTGTTTTCATGAATGAGGGGTCATGAACATGTGGCAACGAATTTCGAAACTCTTTGGATAACCAGCTTGCCTTTAATGGCTTGCCTGCCTCTATCTTAAGGTCGAAATTAAGGGCCATGTTCAAGAATTTTGTTGCAGGTAATCATTTGCTTAACCACCTGGATCTTGATTAAAATATTATCTTACATATTTATGTTGTCGGAGGGGGTTTACTGGTTTCTTATAATAAAACATGCTTCTTAAACTGGGTTTGGATTAAGATAAATCTTATAAAATCAAGAATTTTTTGCAAATCGATTCCAAACACTAAATCTCACAAATCTATGTTCGCTAAAATTATTTAAAAACTTTTCATATATAAAATATAATTCCATATTTACAGATGTAAAAAAAGATTACAGATCTATGCTGGACATGATTTAAAGACTTTGTGATACATAAAACATGCTTCCTAAACTCTATCATGCAAGAAGATGGAGGCAGTGCATAATTGTTGCTTCCTTTTTGTCTATGAATGGCTAGATTTTGTCAGTGTATAATGCTTTCTGCATTTTGCAGTTTGAATGTCTATAATTTGTTTCCCACTGCAAAATAATTCTCAATTCTATTTACAAGAGATTAAAATTAAATAAAATAGATGCTTATACAGCCTTCTAGAAAGGATAAGAAGAGACTTAAATAAGTTGTTACAATAACCACCCATCAACTGTGTTTAGTTGTCAAAAACTTGACCTATAAGATTTATACAATAAAGTCTTCTTGTACCTGATCTTTTCCTGGGTATGGTAGTCAGTTTAAGTTTATCTCAATTATCCTGGCGAAGGATGATATGGTTCTTCTGATCTAGTTTTTTTGTTCTTGAACATATCCGATATATGCTGATCTATGATCTACTGATATATCGGAGTCTATGTCTTTCTAGTTTTTGTCGAACTGTTACTTTTTCTGAAGCAACATATGTATATCCTATGTATTTTGTACCATGCAGACTCTTTTATATCTCTCATATAAATAATATTACGCTTTTTCTGCCCTGAAAAAAAAGTCCTCATGTACAAAGATTCATGTACAAAGATTCACAATAGTACATGATTCACCATATTTGTCCTGCAATTCTCTTTGCAAGGAGCACATAATAGTTTTAAAAAATTCTGGCTTACACACCTCTGTATTGTTCTAAATTATACAATATTGTCTTCTTATACATGCATCTGTCCCGTTCAAAATTATATAATACAGTCTATAGAAAGTGAAAACCAACGAACAAGATTCCAAAGTTCGAATAATTCCCATTTTTATTTCTCAATGTTGTAAGATTGTAAAATTTTAAATAAAATAAAAATCGCAGAAAGACAGAAGGAAGGAACATTGCAGAAAGACATAAAAGGAAGGAAACATTCAAACAGGGAAATAGTAACTTGTGAATGGTTTATAAATTTCTCAATGTTGTAATGTAAAATCCTAAATAAAATAAAAATTGCAGAAAGACATAGAAGGAACGAAACATTCAAATAAGGAAATAGTATCTTGTGAATGGTTTATAAATGTTTGACTATTCTTTTGTTTGATAAACTTTTTATTTTTTGGGATGCTATAAGAAAGTTTCGATGAAATTATGGTTTTTTTACGCAATTAATCGAAACATGTGTAAAAAAAAGTTAAAATTCACAGCAATTTTCTTTACAATTTCAATAATATATGAGATATATATTCTTAAACACTATAAAAAGGAATGGCTACTTCCATTAGGAGAAGGTGAAATTGTTAATTTCCATAATTCAAAAAATATATAATAATGATGAAAATACTCATTATTAATTATTATCAAAATTATTTAAGTTAAAAATTATTTTTAATTTCATAAAAAATAATTATTTCGCTTAGTCTAATGAAGTGGAGGAGTTGCCCGGAAAGTAATGGAAATTCCGATCATATTTAGAGAAAATCCGGCAAGGATTTTTGTAAATCCAAGCTATAGTTGTTAAACTTCAAAATTTTAGGTGTCTTAGACATTTTTTATGGTGCTGAATCCATTTCCACCATCAAAAACACGATTCAAACACTGCTTCTACAAGATTTTTTGAAATTCTTTTGCCCGGATTTGGGCCACTTTTGGCCGTTCGAGCAATTCCTCCGCCTCGTTCAACCACTCCTTATTTTTTTACATCAATGACATCCCCGCTGAAAAATATTTCAAAACTTATACATTTCAAATAAGGTTATTTATATATTTTATAAAGATGAATTTGAATTTATTTTTTAATCAAAATTAATTTTTAATTAAATTGAAAATATATATCGTGTTCAATTACTTGAAAATAGTACAAACATAGCATCATTTTGAATTAACATATATATAAATAAAATAATATATCTAATATTTTATAAGAATAATTTTTAAAAATTATATAATAAAGACTATTCTTAAAATAATGGCATCAACTTTTGGCTAACAATAAGAAGGCTACTCCTAGTAAAAGTGGTATGATTTTTCCAGATATTTCATGTCATAATATTTCTCTTATGTTTGGCCCATAAGGATGGGACCTATTCTACTCTAAAGGAAGAGGAACTATTAAAAATTATCCCCGATATTTCTTTCTTCCCGTACAACTGTGCACATAGCTCACGTAAGGTCATCCTCTTCCCCTCGAAGAGCTAGAAGGCGGTAAGGTACAATCCTTACTTAGGGGAACTAGCGGAAAATAAGGTCCACGACCCTAGATTTATTCCCTTCCAAACCTGGGTAGAGCGAAAAGGAAAGGACCTTACTCTCTCTCCTAATTAGGTAATAACGGTCAACGTTGTATGGTGATGTGTGGTTTGACGTAAATTTATTTGGGCAAAGCTCAAGAGACTGCAGTAGTTGGATGTACTCTTGGTGTTATAGTGGTAGCTACGAAGATTGATCCTGGGTCTCCTTTACATTAGGACTCTTGGTGTTATAGTGGTAGCTACGAAGATTGATCCTGGGTCTCCTTTACATTAGGACTGACAGTTACCGATTCACCATACGGTTAAAAAAAATAACAGCCAATACTAAAAAAAGAGTGATTCACAACTCTTTCAATATTCTTAATAGAATTTACACTTTATAATTTACATATATAAAACTTTATTATGCTATGGTTTATTGAGCTAACCCTAAAACTAATCATAAAATATTAAAAGTAATATACAAACATGTTACGAATTTTCTTGTTCTTCATGTTATTTAATTTTTTTATACATTAAATATATGGTCATAACTATTATCTCAATTGCAAAATGACTTACTTAGAAGAGGAGGATAATATGTAGTGTATTTTTTTTAAGTTTGAAATTATAAATTAATTGTTTCTACAACATAGTTACTATGTAGAAGTTACATAAATTCGTGTTGAAGTTACAACATTTATTAGTTAGTAGCGGTAACACTGATTTAGTTATAGTAATACTTATCAACAAAATTATATATGGATATAAAAACGGAATATTTATCTCAATGTATTTTCTACAAATAGCAAGGAGCTAAAGTATTTTGTTACGCTCTAACACTTATTTTTCATTTGTTATAACACTTATCAATCAATTGTTGTAATATCTATCCGTTAGTTATTGCAACACCTACCAACAAAACTATACATGGATGTAAAAATGGAATATCTACCTCAATGCATTTCCCTCAAATAGCAAGGAGCTAAAGGATTTTGTTATGGACAAGTTTAGTAAAAAGGTATGGGGAAAAGAGTTGGGTAGAAAGAAGAAATATTACATTGAGGAATTCAACCCTATCTGATCTATAACAAAAAGAGTTCATTGGAGCTAGCATTTAGTGGAGGGCAAAGGTTCTTATTGCTCAATTAAAGACCAACTCTCAACTTCCGTGTGAAACAGGATGGTGGAAAAGGCCTAAAGAAGCTTGGGAAGAATGGGTGTGTACATTTTTCACGTCTGGGCTGTGGAATTGGAAAAACATTTCATTTTGGCATGTGATGCATTCAAAGACATCAGAGAAATTTATGAGAACATTGTCTTTTTAGCGAGGAGATTGTTGGAAGGTTGGGCCAGCTCATCATCAATTTGAATCAGAAAAGGATTGAATTGCAAAAAGCAAAAATAGGGAACTAACGGTCTCATAGACTATTTTTAGTCTTGTGGACCTTAAAATATCATTTCATTTCATATAACACCCACTAGTTAATTGTTGTAACACTTATCAATAAAGTGTTGTAACACCTATCATTAAACTTTTGTAATACCTACATATCAATAGCTATAACCCCCACATGTACACGGATGTAATACCTATCATGTCAATTACCGTTACACCTACTGGTAAGTAACTATAACACCTACCAGATAGTTGTTGTAACACCTATCAATCAACTATATTGTAAAACCTACTAGTTACATTGTCATAACACCTAACAATCATGTTGTTGTAATGCCTATCAATCATGTTTCCATAACACTAAATAATCATGTTGTTATAACACCTACCAATCACATTTCTATAACACCCACCAATCATGTTGTTATAACAATTGATGTTACATCGTTGTTATTACACTACCATAATGCTATTATTGCTACAAGGTTGCTACTATATTGTTGCTGCTACATAGTTGTTGTTACATTATTGTTGTTACAGTAATAGATGTGACAATTTTAATGTTACATCGTTCCTATTACATTGTTCTTGCTACATAGTTTTAATTTAGATCAATTTACAATCACCAAGATATGCCATGGATTTGGAACATCATTAACCATCTTATATATGAAAACTATTTTGGAACTATTAGATATTACTATTTTGAGTTGTTTGCAAGTATTTTGGAATTATATATAAGTCTTTATTTTGTAATTATTAGTAAACCACATGAGAAATTTGTGGAGATGGATTTATTATTTACTGATCGTTAACAAATGACATGAGAAACTTAGGAAGCTCAATTTATGATTTGTTGTTTAATTTTTAAACCAAACTTATGTATAAAGCTCCATGGTCTTTTCACGATAATGAATCCATTTAACGAATAAAAGACCAAAACTTCACTATAAATCGTATCATTGTATTCCAACAAAAAGAAAACAAAAAGTAGAAGAGTTAGACTTCTCCTTTCCACAAAATGTAATTGGAATTAATTTATTTTACTATAGATTAGTTGTATATTAATTAATTTAAGTGTTGTGTAATTTAGGTAGTTTTCTTTATTTTTCTTTATATCTGTGATTAGTTGTTCACATAGTTTTTTGGTTTTTACCTATATAATAAATTTATTGTTGTTTGATTTTTTCTATTTATGCAATCATTATTCACGTGTTATTGTATTTATTTATTTATCAAATTATTTATCCAATTGATTATTCCTGTAGGATTGTATTTATTTATTTATTTATTTTTAATTTGACATACTTGTATTTAATAGTGGGTATTTGTGACATCTCTTGGTTAACATCTCTCTCTTTATAAATAATTCTAATTATGTAAAAGGAAGAGAGAAAAAGTGACACAAATTCCATTGCTTGAGGGAATTGTTGTTCTAAATATTAGTCCTGGTTGGTTGAGTGGTTTTAAATGGGCTAGCTATGCCATAAATTAATTGAAAGAGGAAAGGACACGCCCAGGTGTCCTTTAACCCTGATAACAAGTAAGAAAATGATAAAAACTTAAAGGCATCATGGGTTTCACTGTCCTAAACAAATGAGTGGCATGGATATAGGAGGAAAATGGATGGTTATTCTCTTTGGAGGAATGTGGAGACATTCTCATGGCACACCCATGCACATACAAAAAGACATGGAGAACAAACTTTCCCATTCTCTTGCCTGTAAAGGTTGTGGTAGAACACTATTGTAAGAAAAAATTCTCTAAGGGTGGATGTGAGAGTGCAAAGAGGGCAATGATCAAAATTCGTTCTTTTTAAGCTTTGGAGAGATTAAAACTAGTTGAAGAACCCTCACAGAGGCTTGCTGGTTGAAAGAATTATAAAGAGTAGTAGCTTTCCTGCAAGGTAGAAGAAACCATTGGAAGCTCATGGAGTGATGAAACTATAGAATTGGGAAGAGACACTCATGTGTTGGTGAGGAATGATGAACCACCTGGAGAGTGATATATTTACCCATCAATAACTTATATATTGATGAACCTTCCTTTATTGTGGAACCTCTTCTCCTAAAACTGAGCTGAGACTCTCTATACTATGGTATCTTGGCATGGATGGTAATCATGTTTAAAAAGTCTGAAAATACTGAGTTGAAGCTTGTGTAGTTTTTGGATGAAGGAAGAGTGGCCTTGTGACATCCTGTTTCATCTATTTTAATTGGTTGAAGTTCCCTCAAAAGCACTCCACCTCAAACTTTGGAATCTAGCTCGGGGGTGATGACTATAAGTAATCACGGTTGTAGCTTGTCTATGGTTGGGCAGAGAGTCAAAGTCCAAATCTCAATTTCCAGTCTAACTTGCTACATAAGATAAATACTCACTTGATGTTCATATGTTAACATAAATGTACATGTGTATGAAATTGATTTTATGGTTTTATTGAGATTAAAGAATGTGATTTCCTGTGTTTTAAGGGGATGTTGAAACAACTATATGTGTGTTTGAGGAATGGTCTAATTCATGCATGTGTTAAAGTATTTGAATCTCATTGACTTTTAGTTATGAAGAGATGCTAGTATCTCCACATTTAAGGGTGATGTTTGATGTAACTAGTATGTATTTCTTTGTATGTGTCTCATTATTTTCTCTATGAATGTGAGTTGATTGAATAAAAGAAATGCATATTTGTGTTGTGCGAGGGAGTTACTTGAGTTCCAAGTAATTTTAAGGAAAGACACTTGAATGCACACTTTCTAAATATATATTCTTGTATATATTATTTTCCATGTTTTGTAATTAGAATCCTTGTGCATTTTTCTTTTAGCAAGTTTAGTTGAATGTCACAACATAAGGGCTTAATAAATTCTATCTCCCTAGTGTGATGGGAATTAGGGTAAAAGCCTAAAATTCATGATTTAGCAGGCGAAAGAGTCTGAAGGATTTGGGCTTGTGTAAAAATTGGGAAGATTTTTAAAAAAATTCTATATGTAAAAGACTCGAAGAATAGGCTTGAACTCACTTATAGGACCCACCAAGTTAGTGGTTGGAATGGTCAGTCAAAAAGGCTAAGCTTGGGATGAGTTTGTGCTGACTCAAAGTATGTAGGCTGATTAGTCGAATAGACCGACAGGTCAAGATTCGGGCCAGTTAGGGTATGTTGCATAGTCAAACCTAAAGGTATGGTTGCGTAGGACTTCTAGGTCGATGGTAAGGTGAGTCAGTCTAGGTTGGCGTCAACGCCCTAGTTAAAATTTCACTTCGAGGGCAATGGATGATGCTGACCTCCCACTACTCGGAGGATCATGGATATCCACATGGATATTTTCACATTGGCAAAGCATCCATGCAAGTCGCCATGCGATTTATTACGTGGTTTCCACGTGGGAATCAATGATGACATGGCAAGGTCTATAACTGACCAAATTTTGGATGGTCATATCTTTTGGTTCATAAGTTGGTTTAAGGTAAAATTTACTTCGTTGGAAAGGTAGTGATGATATAAACACAATGATCCCATCCGTTTTAAGTTTTGAAGAAGTTGAAAAGTATCGAAAAATTTAGATCCCATTTCCATAATTGTACTATGGATAATCGGTTAGCATAGTAACCACCTCCTTCTACCCTTGGTTAGGGCTAGGGATAGCAAGGGTTATGCTATAGGGTGGTTTCCAAGATTTTAGGTTCAACACTTGGACTGGATGGGCTCTATCACATAACTAATAAGTGAAGGTTCAATAATGGACCTTGGGAGATATAATGAGGCCTGAAAGCCTCGTAATGAGAATTAGAATACTGATTGTTCATATATTGATTATGTGTGATGCTTGGTATATTTTATGGTGATATTTTCATGTGGTATATTAAGGATGACTTACATATGACTTATTGATGCTAGTGCACTAATTGATGTGTAATGTGCAGCTAGTTCTGCAACAACATATTTCTAATGACAAGCCAAGTTGATAATTTATATTATATAGTTATTTTTGATTTATCTAACTGTTATGTGTGTTAATTTCTAGAACATAGGGAGACATTCAGGTTCCCAACAGATGAGGACAAGAATGGTTTAGTACAACTCTAATAAATCATAGCATGGATATGAATAAGGAAGAACAAATGACAAGGAAAGATTAGTTGGACAACAAGTTTGGAAAATCTCCTGATTGGATGGACACACTGAGGAGCTTGAGACTAGAAATAAGGATCTATAAAGCTGATAATGAGAGTCTTGTCAAAGTGCAAGAGAAACAAGGAGAAGTCAATGAAGTCATATTTCAAAGCTTATCAGATATGTAAATTCAAAGGCAACATGAATTGGGGTTCAACCATAAGGAGATTCAAATTCCTTTGGGATAAGAAGAAAGAAACAATGGAATGAATGAGAGTAGATATAGAAAAAGGCATTGGTTGTCTAGTGAAGATACTCTGAAAGGGTTTACTCTATTAAGTACTCCTAAAAATATGTTAAGCACCCATGAGGAACAATATGAGGATATCCATAGAAGGCCACATCATCAACGCCATCGTCATCGCCACAAGGAAAGAAAAGAAAGGGAGTATGTACTAGATAAGTTTAAGAAGGCTAATCCTCCTACCTTTGATGGTGAAATGAGAAAATAAGAGGATGTGAAATCTTGGTTGTTAGGTATGAAGAAGATATTTGAATCCATGATTATTCAAAGGACATGAAGGTGAAGGTAGCAACCTTCATCCTAAAATGTAAGGCTGACATTTGGTGGGAAGACCTAGAAAATGTAAACGACATAAGGGAATATGAATTGTCCTGAAAGATGTTTGAGGCATATTTAGGAATGAGTATCTATCTGAGAGATATTTTGATAGAAAGGCTAAGGCGTTTTATGAACTTGTATTAGGTAAAATGATATATGATGAGTACAACACAAAATTCTTAGAGTTTCTAAAGTATATTCCCTACCTTAACGAGGAAAAGGCGAATATCTATATGTATTTTAATGCGTTGCCACAATTAATCAAGGATATAATTAAATTTGATGAACCCAAGACACTAGAGGATGCAATTCAAAAACTAAAGCATTGCTATGAGCAATATAGGCAGAGGATTGAGTTTAAATTAGATTGGAAAACCAAAGACAATTCCAAGTTTTAAGGAAAATGGAAAAAGGTAGCTAAAGGATCAAGTGCGATGCTTTTTGACCAAGAAAATCAATAGAGGTCCAACACTGCCAATAGAGGTCATTCAAATCAAGAAAAATCCAAGGGATATGAGAAGGACCCATATAAGTGCTAGACTTGTGGACGAAACCTTTTGAGGAAGGGTTTCCCACAACACAAGTACACGGTTCTGATATTGTACAATGTGTAGGAGGCAGAGACAATCAAGGATGTAGCTCAAATAATACCTATAATTTATGTAGTTGTGGATAATCTCCAAGCTGGTTACCAGGAAACAATTATAGATATGGAAGGTATGCCCCATGACAAAAATATTTCAATTTTGATTAACCTTGGTTCATATTTTAGTTGCATCAACCCCGCTGCTGTTGAGAAATGCGTACTAGAGAAGGAAGCGTGTGACAAATCTTGGATAGTTCAACGAACCACAAGGACAAAAGGATGTTTGAGTATTGGGTGAAGTCTTTCCTAATCAAATTAAATGGGATGTTGATGGTTGTAAACCTTAATGTGCTGCCACTGAGAGCATATAACATATTTTAGGCATGGATTGGTTATATATGCATTAGACAAAAGTAGGTTGTTATGAGAAGGATATTGAATGCCTTGATGAAGTTAGAGACAGAATATTGTTACAGGGAAAAAGAAAGCCTACTTCAATGAGATTAATTTAAGCTAATGCAAGCAAAAAGAAGCCGCAAAAAAGGATTCCATTTCAATTGCTATGCAAATATACAAAAATAGTGAACTTAATTGTAGCATTGGGAATGATGATGGTGATATCCTGAGGAAATATCCTATATTGCAGAAGTTTTCAGATGTATTCCCTAAAGAAATTCTTGGTTTATTTCGTCACCGAGAAGTATATTTTTCCCTTGAAGCACCAATTTTGTTCACGAAGTAGAAAGATGGCACACTTATATTTTGCATTAATTATCGGTAACTAAATAAGGTGACCATCAAGAACATGTATTCATTTCCATAGATTAATGATCTATTTGACTAGTTAAGAGGAGTAGTAGTTTTCTCCAAAATTGATTTGAGATCAGGCTATCATAAGGTGCATATAAAGGATAAGGAATGAGGTTTGGGAATTATGAATTCACGGTAGTGCCCTTTGGGCTTTCCAATGCACCTGTGACTTCTATGCGTCTCATGGAAAACATGTTGCATCTTATTTGGATAAGTTTGTCATAGTCTTCATGGATGGCATTTTTGTCTACTCAAGGACCGAGGAGGAGCATGAAGATGATTTTGTTGTAGTACTACAACTACTAAGAGAGCATAATATTTATGAAAATATTAGTAAGTGAATTTTCTTTCAGTAAACGATTCGTTATGTTAGGAATATTTTATCAAGAGGGGGCGATAGTTGATTTCGAAAAGATCAAGGCTATCACAAAATTGCCAACACCCAAAAATGTGCCTGAAGTTAAGTCCTTCTTGGGACTAGTAGGTTGTTATAGGAGATTTATGAAGGATTTCCCGAAGATTGGTTTTCTAGTTACTGCATTACAAAAAAAGGAAAAAAGTTGAGGGGATAGTTGTCTATGTAGCAAGCTTTCCAGATCAATTGATGTAGTTGTTAACCAATTCACCAATGCTAAGAATTGTAGACCTAGATAAGAATTTTGTGGTTTGCACTTATGTCTGTAAGAAAGGACTTGGTGGAGTCTTGATGTAGGAAGGTCAAGTTGTCTATTATGAATCTCGGGAGCTGAACGAACATGAGTAGAACTATGTGAATCATGAATTGGAATTGACTTCCATCATCCATGAATTGGAATTTTTCTTTTATGACTGATCATGGAGGGTTGTAACATTTGTTTGATCATCCTAAATTAAATTCAAAGCAAGATAGATGGTTGGCCATGCTAGGCTAATTTTATTTTCAAATAAAATATATAAAAATAAAAGAGAATAGAGTGGCTGATACACTCAATAGAAGAATAGAAATAAACTACATTTCAACCTTAAGTTCCTCTAGGACTGCCTTTATGAAAATATAAAAAACGTTGGGAAACAAGATGAAAAGTATCAACAATTGATGGAGAAGCTACATAAGGCTCTCAAGGAAATGAAGATAAGATCCATTTCCTTACAGAAAAATAGTTCATTAAATTCAAAAATTGAATTTATGTTCCAAGTAGTAGTGACTTGAAGAGACTCTTATTAATATATTTTCCTATGAAGCCATATTTTATCCATCTTGGATATCAAAATACTCTAGTGACCATCAATAAATTTTCTTGGTGGCCAAATTCTAAAAAAGAGGTGGCTAATTTAATCTCCAATGCATATAATATCAACAGGTGAAGACTGAGTGCAAGCTTCCAGTTACAACCTATTCTCATATTAGAATGGAAGTGGGAAAATATTTCCATGGATTTTATCACAGGGTTATCAAGGACTTCAAAACAACATTGGTGTAATCATTATAGTGGTTGAAAAGTTGAGAAAAGTGTCTCACTTTGTGTGTGTTAAGTCTTCAAATTTATCAATTGAAGTGGCTCAAGCTTTCATAACAGAAATCATAAGAGTGCAGGGATTTCCTAAGAAAATGGTCTCAGATAGAGATGTCCAATTCACTTCAAAATTATGGAAAGAATTATTCGTAGTCTTGCAAAAAAAATTGGACTTTAACACAATGTACCATCCTCAAAACAATGGGGAAACAAAGAGAAAAAAATAAAATTCTTGAAGACATGTAAATAATGTATGTAATGCACCAACCCAAGAATTGGGAAGAGTACCTTCCACTTGTGGAATTAGTATCAAGAATCACAAGGAATGAGCTCATTTGAAGAGTGTTATGGGAGGAGTTGTAACACTCATATCAACTGGAGTGATCTAGTGAACGAGGTCCTTACGGGGATCAATATGTTGAAATACATGGAGAAGGAAATGAAAACCATCAAAATAAATTTAAAACTCACATGGGATTGGTAGAAAAGCTATGCAAACCAACATAGATTTCAAAAAGAGTTCCATATCAGGGAACTTGTTTTTCTACGAGTTAGACCCATAAAAATATCCTTAAAATTTTGGTCATGTGCCATGTTGGAACCATAGTTTTGTGGGCCATTTGAAGTGCTTGAAAGGATAGGGTGGCGGCATATAGGCGTGCTTTGTCTCCACCAATAAGAGCTCATGATGTTTATACCATGTTTCATTACTAAAAATATATGTGCAATATGCTAATCATGTGATTGATTGGTCTATGTTACACGTAGAATTAGAGGGAAAGTTCCAACTGGAACCCCTATGCATCCTGGATCGAGGGAAAAAGGTGCTCTAGAATCTAGTAATAGAGCAAGTTAAAGTGAAGTGGAGGCAGTTTGGAAACCACGTGGGATATGGATGACCTAATGTAGGAAAAATTCCATTTCTTATTTATTGAGTAAAGAAAAACTAAATACATTGTAAATGATGTATAAAGTTGTGTGTATAAAGCTCCATAATCAGTAATGCTTGGTATAAAGTATGTTTTTTTGAATATGGTTATTGAACATTGTGGACGGTGTCGTCCCCTGGGGCGGGGGGGGGGACTATGACATCCCTTGGATAATATTTCTCTATTTGTAAATAGTTTTAATTATTTAAAAGGCTTAGATATAAAAGGGACATAAATCCCATTGCTTGAGGAAGGAGATTTCTTCAGGAAATTTTTGTTTTAAATATCATCTCTGGTTGGTTGAGTGGTTTTAAATGGGATGAATGTGCTATAATTTAATTGAAGGAGGAAAGGATAGGACCAGGTGTTCTTTAACCTAAATAGTAAGCAAGGACAAAACATTAAAGGAAACATGGATTACATTTCCCTAAATGGTTGACTGACATGGATCTAGGAGAAATATGGATGGTTTATCTGTTTGGGAGAACAGGGAGACATTCGTATGACACATGCACATGCATACATAAATGAAGGGAGAATGAATCTATCATTATCTTTCACACAAAGGTAGTGGTAGCAAACATTGTTGTAATAAAATTCCTCCAAAGGTGGAGATGAGAGTGCAGGTAGGGAAATGATCACAATTCATTTTTGTTAAGCTCTAGAGAGATTAAAACTAGTTGAAGAACCCTCATAGAGGCTTGTTGGGTGAAAGAGTTATAAAGAGTAGTGATCTCTTTACCAATTAATAGCTTATCCCCTGATGAAACTTCCTTTATAGTGGACTCTCTTCTCCTAAACGTGATTTTATACTCTCTATACTATGGTATCCTGGAATGGATGTTAATCATGTTTAAAAGGTATCAAAAGATTTAGTGGAAGCTTGTGTAGCTAGTGTATGAAGGTAGAGTGGCCTTATCAAATCTTGTTTTAGGTTTTTTAATTGGTTGAAGTTCCCTTGGAAGCACTTCACCTTAAGCTTGTAATGTGGCTCGGGGGTGACAACTACAAGTAATTGTGGTTGTTGCTTGTATATGGTTGGGTGGATAGTCGAACTGTTAATCTCAGTTTCTAGTCTAACCCACTACATAAGATAAGGACTCACATGGTTTTCATATGTTGACAAAAATGTACATGTGTATGAAATTGATTTTATGGTTTACTGATATTAAAGAATGTGATTTCTCGTGTGTTAAGGGGATGTTTAAATTCTTGTATGGGTATCTAAGGAATGGTGTAATTATTGCATGTGTTTAAGTATTTTAATCTCAATGAATTTCAGTTATGAATATATGTTAGTATATCTACACTTAATGGAGAACTTTGATGTAATTAGCATGTATTATTGTGTAGGTGTCTCAATATTTTCTTCATGAATATAAGCTTATTGACTGAAGGAAACACATCTTTGTGTTGTCCGAGGGAGGAATTTTTGTTCCCTGTAATATTAAGTAAATACACTCTAATCAACACTTGATGAGCATATATTCTTGTACATATTGTTTTTCATGTTTCATCACTAGAATCCCTGTGAGTTTTCCTTTCAGCAAGTTTAGTTGAATGTCACGATGCAAGGACTTAATCAATTTTATCGCCTTAGTGCAATGGGAATTAGCGTAATATCCTAAAATTCATGGTTTAGTAGGCATAAGAGTCCAAAGAATCCAATCCTTCATAACAACCAAGAAAAAATCCATAAAAATTCTAAGTGTGAAATACTCGCAAAACAATTTTGAACTCACCTATAGGATCAACTGAGTTAGGGGTCGGAATTGTTGGCCAAAAGGGCCAAAATGGGGATGAGTTCATACCGACCCAAGGGGTGCATGCCAAGTAGTCGGACATACCCTTAGGTTGGGATTCAATCCAGTCGGGGTATGTTACCTAATCGGACCTAGAGGTATGGTTAAGCGGGACCTACATGTTGGGGGTCGGGTTGGTTATCCATGTCAAGGTTGGGGCCCTGGTTAGAGTTTCACTTTGGGGGTTATATATGATGTTGACCTCTTGCTACCTCAAGGATCATGGATATCCATGTGGATATGTCCATGGTGGCGAAGCATCTGCTCAAGTTTCCACGCCAGTTATTATTTGGTTCCCACATGGGAATCAATGATGATGTGGTAATGTTTGTAATTGGCCAAATTTTGAATGATCATATATTTTGGTCCATAAGTTAGATGAAGGTAAAATTTATATCATTGGAAAAGTCGTGATGAGACAAATGCAATGACCTCATCTGTTTTAAGCTTTGAGAAATTTGAAAAGGATCGAAAAATTTAGATCCCAATTCCATAATTGTACCATGGACATTGGGTTAGCATAGTAACTACCTCTTTCTACCCTTAGTTGGGGCTAGGGATATCAGGGTGTATGTTACTGTTTGCATATATATATATATATATATATTGGCTTATTGGGGCCTCACCCAGGTTCGAAGTTAATTAGCCAAACAAATCCCTGTACTACTTTCCCTTTCAGCAACAGTCTGCAGAGTGCGGACTAAGGTCTCACCCAAAGTAGTATGGGGGGTGCTGGAACCAGGTTTCTGCACCCTTGAGATGTCTGAGGGGTTGATTTGGTCCAATTGTGAGTCCCTGCACTTCCCTGGCCTTCGTGCCATGATATATTCGCCTTTGCGCAGCCCTAACCAGGGGCTGTGGGGCTTTCGCGTTGCTGGAGCAGTGATCTGAACTATTCCCCTAAGTCACACCCAAGATCTTACTTATCTTCTTATAATAGTTAGTTATCTTCACGTAAACAAATGCCTTATATTATATTTACTTATTCAACACATTCATATGAGTTTGCGCAGTAAATAAATAGTGAACTTGTTATTCATACCCAATAATGCATAAAATAGGAAAATATACACAGAAATATGGTAAAACTTCTATTTTATTAATTCTTCCCACTGTTACAGACTCTACCTGCCCTGCGCACTCAGCGGCAGGGGTCTGCGCATCCAGCTGCAGGCTACTAGGCCTCTGCGCACTCAGCTGCAAAGTCTTCTCCTACTCTATGACCCAAAGACACAACTTACACTTTGACTCAATAATTCTTAGATTTTTCCATTCTCTAATTTATTTCTCAATGTCTCTCTTACACTTAGAGCCTCGCTCTATTTATACAATCCCATGGTTCGCACCATGGGTGGATCTTTCAATCTGGCATTACATTACAAAAAAAAAGGCGGACAACCCTATGACTCTATTATGACTTTGCGCTTCGCGCCCACAATTCGCGGAGTATTTACAATAGAATTAGTCAAAACTTGGGCTTGAAGTCGCAAAACATGCCTTGGAGGGGATTCCATGCCCAACAGGCCCCCAACACAAACATCGTGACTCACCCTCGAGTCACTCTGTCAGTGCAGAGATCTTCGCATAGAGTCCATCCAACTCTACTCTGACGGCTGCAAGGTCGGCAGCGCACTGAGCGATTGCCTGCTGAATCTCCTGTACCCGTTGCTCCAAGACCGTGGTGTTGGAACTGCTTCCTTGCATTTGTTCTTGCATCCCTTGCATTTGCACGAGCTTGCCTTCAATTGTGGCTATGATTATGAAGGCAGCATCGATCCAAGGCTGAACACGCGCCTTTAAAACTGCTTCCTTGTGTCGCACTGCGTCCACTTGCTCTTTCAGCGCTTTGGCCTGTTACATGCACGCGAGCCTCTGAGTGAGGGCCACCGTCTGCATGGTCCCTTTGATGCTATCATACTGCTGCTAGAGCTCATGCACCTCTGTCTCTAAGCACTGAATGTTAGGGTCCTCCTATAGATTGGTGAGGACCCTAAATGACTCTTCCAACATTCTGGTGCAGTCCCTTACTGCACTGTTGATCTCCTCCATCCCCGATGTAATAGCGTTGGTGCCATATTCCCTTACTTCTAGAGGAGTGGACGACTACGCCTTCAACCGCAACTCTGCTATCTGAAGGTTCAACTCCAGCTGAACCTTGGCCTTTTCTTCGCGCGCTTCGGGCACCCCTACTGCTAGTCTTTGGATGCGCGCCTCTGCTAGTGCTTCTGCTGGGATGGCTAGCTTAGGGACCATCTGGCAGGCTTCTTCCAGAACCTGTACCATCTACTTGGTTCTGTGACATGACCTCGTCACACTGCAAGCTCAACTGCTCCATATTTCTCTTCTTCTCACTCAACACTTGCAACACGCGTCTCTCCCTAGCCGCCAACTCTGTAGTAATCCCATTCTGCAGAACATAGAGCGTCTCTCACGGGAGTGCAACCATGTTGATCCCTATCCCTTTTAGTGCACTAACCGTAGGCTGGTTGACCTCATTTACTTTAACCAGTGCCCCTTCTGGCAGCATTATTGTGTTGGTTGTCCAAGCGTGTAGCATTTGCTTGGCTGCAGCTATCCCTACTACGAGGCTGGTTGAAAGAGTACTAGCTTGAGGAGTGCGCACCTGCAACTCCTGAATCTGCACTCAGAGGGCCCCCAACACAATTTGATTCTCTGTCGCGAAGTTCTAGAGGGCCTCTATGGTGATGTCGCACATCGTCTCTCCTCTATCATGCAGATCACCCTCAGTAAGGGTGATCGGGTCGATCGACAACTTGGATGCTTTCACCTTCTTGTACGGCCTCGTCCGCTCGCTCGGGCACTTGCGCTTTAACTATGTTGACACTGTTTGTGGGTCCGCGTCGCCCTCCTCTTCCTCTATTTCCATCTCTTTCTCCTTCCCATGCGAAGGTGACTTCTAGCCCTCGCTTGCCTTCTTTGCTACCTCCTGTGCTGCTGTTGCTGTGGCCTTTTTGTGTTTTGCTACTGTCTACGTAGTGTTCCGCACCTCTTGTGCTTTTGCTACTGCTACATTTTTCCTTCTCTTTTCTGCCAACTGTTCCATACGTAGTTTGACCTCCTCCTTCTTCCTCTGCGCAATAGACTTCTCCACCATGGCAATGTCTAGGGTGCGCCACTCTAGCGGCCATGTCTCCAGTACATCGAAAATCACATCATCGGTGGCTATGAAGGGTAACTCGCTCCATTTCTTGGCCAGGTCCTTGCATGCTCTAAGATATATGTGGTGAAAGTACGCTTTAAATTCTGCAAAACTTTGCAGGCTGTTGTAGACAGTGGGTGATAACCATGGCTTGTGGTTAATCCCCATTCTGATGTTCATCTCCATGAACACCCAAAATATCTTTCTATTGTGGATCCGATTCGTATATTTCATGGCCCACAACGAAGCGTACTTCATGGCCTCCGAGAGATCCCTTGCAATTGTGGGGAATTGGCTGTCCTCTCGTAATTCCCCTACCACCAGCATTATGGATAGCAGAATCCATGCATAGTGGAACGTTTTTCCTTGTTCCCGTGCCTCGTGGAAATTCTCCAGGAACTCTTTGCATAAGAATTCGGACTAGTTAAACTGGACCCGTTCTGCACACTGTTTAACAAGTTCCACCACCAGCACGGGTACCTCGTTCGCGTAACACTTCCACATGACCTTACTTTCCAGTATCTGAGTCGCCACCCTGACTGCTTTGTTGTTGATACTGGAGATCACGTAGCCCCTCTTCTTCTTCTCTAGCTTGTATTTCTTCTTCATGGCCTCCGCGATGGCCAAATCGCTGCTCTTCCCCTCCGAGATGTCTGCGGGGTCCTCTCCTTTACACGGAAGCTGGGTAATGCGGTGGATTAAGTGGTCCGTGATGGGGATGGGCTCCTCCAGCCACAAACACCCATCATGCACCAAGTAGAGCAGCTGCCTTATGACGAAGATCGTCACTGGGGCATGGTGGTAGTGCGGCACCCAGAGCAGTTTTAATAACCCTACCTTTTCAACTCCGCGTAACCACTTCCGTGGCCCCAATTCTATAACCCCCACCATGGTGTTTTGATTGGGCTTCATGAGCTGTGCGGTCTCTAGGTGAGGGAATTTCTCGTGGCTAGCAAGATTCCAATCTTCAAACTTCAAGTTCAGCACCCATCCCAGGTGCGTGCCATCAAAGATGATGTCATCCGAGAGGAGCAGAGTCTGGAGAGAGCTCCTGTTCTCATTGAGGTCCTTAGGCACCTTTGCCTTCCCCTTCCGCGGGGGGACATACGCGGGTAGCTTGGTTGGAGGGTGCACAACCTTAGTTTCTACCTCCATGCCCTCATCCTCGTCTTCTTCAATTATAAAATCCTCAAGGTCTTCCTCCTCGTTAGTTTCCAGGTTAACTGCTTTCCCTTTCTCCTCCATCATTAATTTGGTGCGCAACGGGTTTCGTGGGGACACACACACTAGAATCATTCGTTGTTTTTCTTTCTTCAGCCTCGGCGTGCGTGGCGATTTAGGGATTTCCGCAACAATCCCGGTGCCTTCAAGGGCATCTTCTATGGTCAGGGCCTACGCGGCCTCTTCGGCAGTCATCTCTGCAATTTCCTTAGCTTCCTTTGATGCCGCCATCTTGCTCGTTCAGAAAACTCTCAATCACTCAATCAGGGGCTCAATCAACGCTATGCACAAGGCAAACAGGTCTCAGCTCAAAATACGCAGGGCATACGACAATTCAATTCACAAATGACCAAGTGTTGTTTTCTGGGCAACCCTTTGTAATTTATAGTGTCTTTTGAATTTGAATTCGAATGTTCCCCCAAAATCTGGTCCATTAATGCTCCCTTGGCGGCAGATTTTCCCAAATCTTGCCCATAAAGCACGTCTTAATTGCCTTCCGCCCGCTCCATTTGGTCTCAAGTCAAGCATCACATCGTGAATAGTGACTACAACGGTCACTTTCCAGCCAACCCACGTGGCAGCGTAGCCCCCCTGGCGCAGTCACGAACCTTGTGACACTTTGTGTTGAAATGTCCAACAAGAATATTCCAATTTTAATTTGTCCTTAAATTAAAATTGAGAATTAAAATTCGAATTTAGTCTCACCAGCTGTTTGAAAAATAATGAATTAATTCATCTTGGATTAATTAGTTGGAGAAATTCAAACATGAAGTCTTTGTGAAGTCATGCAACAATTATCCCTTTGATTGAGGAAGTTATCCCTTAATTAAGGAGATAAGGATGAGTTTTATTTGAGTTGTAATTAGTTAGCTTAGTTAATTGAGTTAAGTCTAGTTAGATTAGTTCCAAACAGTTTGTGGAACTGATTGTGAGTTCAGTTAGTCAATGCATGCATGCATGAAACTAGTGTACTCTAGATAACTGAATATTCTCTCATAAATAACTCATGCATGTCAGTACAGACAAAGACCTAGTTGATATTAAAGGCAGGGACAGTGTACTATCAATTGCAAGAATTTTCCTATAAGAAAATCTCTTGCATGCAGAAGGAATTCATTCCTTGAGATTTGCGCAGTTTTACAGTGTGTTGGAGCAGTGTGTGAGATCAGTGTCACACAAGGTTACAGCTGGAGCACCCAGGGAAAACTGCACAAGGAAATAGGAGGCTTGGAGGGCAGAGGGAAAGGCATATGTGTTGTCTATTCTGTTTATGAGCAGCAGTGAGGGATTGTACTGAGAGATGGATAGTTGTGAGAGTTAAAGCTGTGTGTAATCCTGAGATATTTCCACTTGTATGATAATACAGATAGCGGGGTTTTTAGCTGAGGCTTTCCCAGAGTATTCTTCTGTGTTTCATGTGTATGGTTTCTTCTTCTCTGTTATATGTGTTCCGATTGATCTTGCTCAAATTGATTAAGCTTCCACAAAGTTTGATTGTAGAAGTAGATCTAGTATTTTGCTTTAGTTATATTGCATTATCAGGTGATCTACAGTGAGAATTTCTATACTTTGCTCTTGCACGTAGCCCCAACATCGTGCAACTCCCGGGCAGAGTAGTTTATAGTCCCACACCTCCTTTCAACTGCATGGAGTGCTAAGACTGTACTTCCCACAACTATTCAGGTGGTTTCGCCACCTGTATAGGGTTTCAACCGGTCATCCATCACTTTTCCTGGAAAACACCCACCTTTTATTGTTACTGGATGCGTCGTGCACTTTATCATCTGCAGCATGCCACCATGGGTGATCCTTTAGTAATATGCAGTCCAATCCAAGGCATCAGGCTAATAAACTCTCGGTGATAGTCCCCAAATTTGTCGGCGTAATCATGCGCACCCTGTTTTATCACCCTAGTTTCCTTATCAAGAAAATCCTCCTTTATTTTGTCCTCCAGTTTCTTGACTTCCACTTCCACCAGAGCGCTTTTCTTCCTTAGTCGCACCCTTTCTTTCATAAGTTCTTGGAGCCTAAGATCACCCTGTCATATTTCTTCCTCAGGTCCCAAGCGTTTTGCTTCGTTCAGCTACGCGATACCTTCTTCCAAGGCTTTGCGAGCCGTCATATCTATTGGTGCTACTATGTGCGGACTAGCCATCTTATACTCTATGGGGATTACTGTGTTCACCCCATATTCTAAGCTCGAAGGCATCTGCTCCGTCAGTTTCTTGCACATCATCCTCTACGCCCACAAAACCGAGGGTACGTAGAGGACCCAATCAGTCCGCTGCACATCATATACCTTGTTCAACGCTTCACACACTTCGTTAAAGGCTTCTGCGTGGATAACCTTTTGCACACTCGTTCTTTCCATGATCTCTTGTTCCAACCGGAGGGGTCATTTGCGCAATTTCCTTTCCCGCACATGCTTATTGACCTTGTCCCTTAATGCGAAGTCTGTGTGCATCCCCGCAGGTTTTTTAAGACATGCCTGTATCCATCTGGGCAGGTGCGTGTGTGGAGCGTTCTATTCAGAAATCTTGTTGGATAATCACATCTAAGGCTCCCAAACCATATGCGCCTCATTCTCCTACATTCGCGCCTATCCTCAGAGCTTCCTTGGTGAGTACCCCACCACCTTGTGGGCACAGTGCGAGTACCTATTTCAAAGCCTCAAAACGTTGCTGTTCCGGCACCTCCCTTTCGAATATGCTTAAGAAAGTATCTACCTCACTTAATCCATCATAAGTAGGCAGATCCCTTACTTCTGTTGATACGTAGTGCAATGATCTTGTCATCATGTTGCAATTCAGTGTGGTTACCTCGTGTAATCGTTTCTGCTATCGTTCTATCTCTTCATCTGAATCCAACGTACAGGAGCTTTCTTGCTCCCATGAGATTCGCCCATCCGCGGTGGGATTTAGCCAATCTTTCTCTCACAAGGTTATCTTATAGATGCAATCCATGTCATCGTCGCTTTCATAGTCACGCATTGGATTCATGTAGCGCGATCCTTCTGCAGGGTCCAAAGGTACTACTACACGCAAGGACTTTTTCTCAAAAATCATCTTGTGCTTCTTTAGGTTTATCACCCTGTTCATGTCAGTGGCCCAATCGATTCCTAATATGCGGGGTAGGGATTGCTATCATCAATAATATCTATCACTTCAAAATTTGCCAACACACTCGCTCCTTCAATATCCATGGTAATTCCCTGCAATCTTCCAGTAGGTAGGATCTTTTGTTGGTTCGCCATTTGTAGTTGGATAGGAGACCATTGCAGCATAGGCCTCCCCATGCGCTCCCATGTCTACTTCGGTAGAACGTTCACATCCAATCCTAAATCCAGAATCACTTTGTCCATCTCATATTCTCCAATCTGCGTAGTCAATGTCATTTCTCTTCCCGTCCTTGTCGTGTGCTTTCCAACCTTTTGGACTACGCGCAGTTCTCCTGGCACAGTACCAGCGCATCAATTAATGAGTTCCTGCAATCCTTTTACAGCCTTGCTGTCATGCAGCAGCTTCATGCACGTTTCTAGGAATGTCATGAGCATCAATGGGTCCATTTCTGACTCTGGTCTATCTTTGCTTCCTGAAGTGGAGGCATCAGCGAAGCTCTTCCTAGCTTCCATGAAGGTTTCCTTAGCGCACTCCAAATCAAACTCTGTTTCTTTCGTCGGAGCCTTGCGAACCCAAGTACTATCTTCAGGCTGCTTACCTTTATCATCCCTTGTTGTAATTCCACTTCAGAGCACAATGTTCACATTGGGATCTTCCTCACGTGACTCATACCTCATCATCTGTAGGTTTTGAGTCGGGGGAGGTTGGAGCGCTCCCTTGTCGCGTAGCCTAACTATCAATGTGGGAAAATCCTCTATCTCGTGGTCAAACAATGTACAATATAGGCATGACGGACGCGTTGGATTTGTACAATCACAGGCATAGTGTCCTGGCCCTCCGCAATTGTAGCATATCAGTTGTCCGCGACCTTTCCAGGTCCTCCTCCACCTCGGCCTCGCTGCGATCCTGAAATCTGGTTCACGCCATCCTTACGGTCTGGTGAAGGGGTCGCATTTCGGCCTGAACTCTATAGGTGGGAGTCCTATCCATCATCAGATCATAGCTTCTATAGGTGTGCTCATTGTGTCCTATTGACCTACAGAAATTACAGAACAACTACTGTGAATTCCGCGTGTACTTCTACAACAGATGGCAGTTGTCTGTAATATGCTTTCCTCCTATTTGACAAATTGCGCACCACAAAGTAGGCGCTGCGCTAGGTCCTGCTTGTGCCTCTGGTCTTAATGGAACTAGCTGTCCTCCTGCGAGGTGATTCGCGAACACTGGGCAGTGGTCTTTGTCATGTCACTGAACCTTACATTTAACACACCATACCTCTTCGCGCACCTCTGGGTGAGCTGTCCTATCCTGTTTCAGACTCTGCATCTCAAGGCATAGGTATTTCAACTACGCGTGGATCTGCTAAACTCCCAGGTTAGGATCCTGTATTTGGGTCTCATGCAGTCTCATTGTGATCTCCAATCTGCCTGAGTCGTTAGTCTCTGCTGTGATAGCTCATTCCTCAAAAGCGGCATTAGCAATGCTACAAACCATTCGCGATGCTGTCCATCCATTAAAGTCATATTGGCTTCGCGAATTGTGCACTTTAGTCTCTGATCCAACTCCCAAGGAGTCTCACCTAGCAGCATTGTTATCTCCTTGAACCCGATGATCAACTATGCTTCTGACTTCGGCCTACTAAATTATTGGTTTAGCGCAATTTGGACATCTGCGACCCCCGCATTCAGATTGTCATTGGAATACTTGATATACCAGGTCAGCGTGCGATCCTTCAGAGAATTAACTAGCATTGCTTTCTTTATATTATCTTCTGCGAATCCCTGCACTTCCCATACAAACCTTATCATGAACCAAAACTGGTCTGGATCTTCATTTCCGATTCCCTTGAATACAGACAATTTTATTGTGCTTTCCATATTGACTCGCGGTGGTGGCGGAGGTGCTATGGGTGAAAATGGGGGTGAAGGCAGTGACACTGGTGGTGGTGTGGGTGGGGGTGGTATGCACAGAATCCTCTGCCTTATCAAATTGATCGCATTTCTTTGTGAGACCTTTGCGACCTCTCCCTTTCCCCTTCGCGGAGTTGAAATCAAGGGGCTAGTTTCTAGTTCTGTACTTTCTTCATTTCTGTAAATTCTTCCACTTCTCGTAGCCCTGAACATCAATGTATTCACATAACCTACTTTTCACACAGTAGCATTTTAATCCAAATGTTCAGAGACTTAACATACTTACCTCGTGGCCCTTTGAGAAAGCGTCATTCTACCTCACTATAGCTAACTAAAGTATCTACCGCGAACTCAGTGATGAATCCTCCTATATTCCAATCGAGCCAGTGATCACCAGCGCACACGATCTTATCCTTCGATGCTTCCAATTTACGCACCAACTCTGGGGTCCACACAATAGGATTATTAAGTTTCCACCTTCCTTGGGTATCTGCTAGCTTCACGATCCACTCGTACAACCCAGTAGGGAAATATGCAAAGAAAATTTCGTGGATCTCTGTGTACAAGTAGTAGTCTAACCAATTTTCTTTTGATAGCCGCGGATTCCTATTCTCCTACGTCATGAACTTGTGGATCTTCCTATCCAACCAATCTTCAATTTCTTCCTTAGTTGGATTCTAGTGATACGACATTAGACATCTCTATGCAGATCCTGGTCCTGGCAATGAAACCATTTGTTGGTTTGTTGGGGCCTGACCCAGGTTCAGAGTTAATTAGCCAAACAAATCCCTATACTACTGGCCCTTTCGGCAACAGTCCATGGAGCGTGGACTGAGGTCTCACCCGAAGTAGTATGGGGGGGTGCTGGAACTAGGTTTTCACACCCTTGAGATGTTTGAGGGGTTGATTTGGTCCAACTGTGAGTCCCTTCACGCAGGTTACTTTGCGCACTTCCCTGGCCTTTGCGCCTTGATATATTCACCTTCACGCAGCCCTAACCAGGGGTTGTGGGGCTTTCGCGCTGTTGGAGCAGTGATCTGCACTATTCCCCTAAGTCACACCCGAGATCTTACTTATCTTCTTATAACAGTTAGTTATCTTCGTGTAAACAGATGCCTTATATTATATTTACTTATTCAGCACATTCATGCATAGTAAATAAACAATAAACTTGCTATTCATACCCAATAATGCATAAAATATGAAAAGATACACAAAAATATGTTAAAAATTCTCTTTTATTAATTCTTCCCACGGTTACAAACTTGACCTGCCCTATGCACTCAGTTGTAGGGGTCTGTGCACTTATATACAGACTACTAGGCCTCTGCGCACTCACCTGCAGAGCCTTCTCCTACTCTATGACCCAAAGACACAACTTACACTTCGACTCAATACTTCTTAGATTCTTCCATTCTCTGATTTGATTGATGTCTCTCTTACACTTAGAGCCTCGCTCTATTTATACAATCCCATGGTCTGCGGACCATGGGTGGATCTTTCAAACCGATATTATGTTACAAAAACAAGGGCGGACAACCCCATGACTCTATTACGACTTCACGCTCCGTGCCCACAATTCACGGAGTCTTTACAATAGACTTAGTCAAAACTTGGGTTTTAAGCCCCAAAACATGCCTTGGGTGGATTCCATGCCCAACAATATATAATCAATGCAATGATTTCATTTTTTTGGTGTGAGTAAAATGGTAATCATTTTGGCAAGGACTATATTAAGTTATTCTCTTTCCTACAATTTTAATTTTATTTAGTGGGGGGCCTAGGGGATATTGTTAGCAATTACAAAATAGTGCTCTTATGCCAATTGAATAGATTAGGTTTTCTCTTTTCCAATTTATTTAGGATTTAAATTTCTTCTTTTTCTTAGTTGGTGGTTACAATAGAGAGGGTTGCTCTGTTGGCTGGGTTAGATCAGATTTATTTCCTGTAATTCATGTTTTGTCCAGTTGAGGGCCACAACAAAGAGGATTTGTATACTAGTTGAACTACATTAAATTTATTTCTTATCATTTTTGTTTCATCCAATTGGGGGTTACAACAGAGGCTTCTTATGTTAGTTGGATTATATTAGTGTTCTTTCCTTTCCTACAATTAGTTGAAATTTTATTTTCAAGAAGTAGTAACTAATTTCATTTCACTAAATGTGGATTTTGTTTCCAAAAAGTATCTTTTTTCACTTGAATTTCTACAAGTACGATTTTATTTCCAAAGTTATTAAAGTCTTTCCAAAACTTATGAACTATCAATAGCCTCTCTACAAAAGTAATCATTTATACTACAACTATAAAACAAAACAATGAAAGTAGGAAATCTAATCTACATATACAATGCATGGCAAGTCATAAGTTCCATATGATCCTTGAGTTAACAATTAAATTCACATACTTTCTATATTTTTTAGAAACTAGGAAGGTAATTAAATGGCCCATCACTATGTAGAAACTTTTTGAGACGTTGGCTGAACAACTGGGAGTCTCCTTCTACCTTTAGACTAAGGAAATTCTTGTGAATGATTGTTATTAATCCATATTCTATGGATAAGATCTATAACAAATTAATTTCTTTATATTCTCATTTCTTTAGCATAAATATGAACAATCTCTCCCTTATGATTTCTAAATACCCCTCCAAAACTAGGTTGGCCAAGGTTTCCTTTAGAGGCTCCACCAAAGTTGAGTTTTGAGTGTTAAGGTTGGGGGTATGAGTTCCTAGAATATATGAATGGATAGATTAGGGATGTTGCATGAGAAGATATAAAGATAATTAGGTGGAAAGAGATATATGGAGTTAAGCATTGAGATATCTGATCCATTTCCTTTCTAGTCCTAATCGAACTAGGGTAGAATGAGAATGGTTTCTTTGATGTTGGTTTTAATTTTTCTCCATCAATCATTTTTTTTTTGCACACAAACCCTGAATACATACATATTTATTTCTTTCTAGACTCACACATTAACAAACTGTTGACGGTGTTGGATGCCACCAACAACTAGGGAGTCTGCCAGGTGTGAAGTCTCAATTACACCTCACACCATTTTGAATATGAGCACCATATGATATGTAGGCCCAACTTCCACTATGAGTGTTTCACTCTTGGCTGTCGAACGAAAAGATTTCAAAGTGAGGGAAAGAATGAAATGCGTGGATAATGGAACAAGGTCAACCCAAGATTGATATACTACAAAAATAGGTACAATAAAGTCACAACAACGATAAGAAGAAGTATGCCATGAAAAGGATCAGTGAGCCAAAACCGCCTTAGACATACCTAAACAAGAACATGCCATAGGTTAATTGCAAATTAGTTCACAACTGGTCACCGACATGGCATGAAATAAGTAAGCATATATTTGAAATAAAACATACATGCAACGACTACAAACTAGTCCATAACATATTGTCGGTATGAAAGCACACACACAAATACATTGAAAACACCAGACAACTGATACAACTACTATTAATGTATTCTAGAAATAAAGAAATTCTTATTAATGTTGTTGAAAATACAACTACATATCATGCAATTCATTAAATCCCAGTAGTGGAACATGGGTTTCTCATGCCATTATTCGATACTAAATCCTGGCCTCACTAGAGCTCATCCTACTAGATACGAAGAGTTGAGTGCCTCTAGCTCTTCAAGCACATATAAAATATGTACTCTTATTCTCTAATCAAGTTCTAAAGTCCTCCACAATGAGGTAGGAGGATGCATTTATAGATGTGATGTGACTATTCACCTACCATGACTTTTGACCTACCCTCGTGACTCTTGAGCTTCCAAACTTTTCTCTCTCGTGTAGTGAGTGTTACATCCCAAAATGAATCTCAGCAATGTTGTTATTATTATGATGAGAAATATTTACATATTGATATAAGAGAGGTTATGAGGAGAATGAAGAAGGTTCTGAGAATCCCTAAGGTTCTTGTCACCAAAGTTGTTGTGAAACCATGGAGACTTTCATGAATAGTTGAACTTCCTACTATTGCACCTTACCTACATACAACAATCTTGTGCTGTTGTGTTCTCAATATTTCCACCAGGTTCTTAGAGCTTGAGTGGATCTAGTTTCTGTCTTGTCGAAACTCTAGTTGCACAACTTATGTGAGAAACCATAATTTTCTCCACGTGCATCTCCTACCTGCAAACAAATGACACTAGCCATACATACTTTTAAGTGGAGAATGATATTCAAAATAACTTGATTGAAAGAAAGTCACTGATCAGGACCCCTTTATAGTCCTCTTTCATATAACAATGGTGTTTATTCTAGTGGCCTCCGCAGGGTTTTCAAGAATCCATCTTTCAGGGGCCATTCCCTTATACCAAGTATGCAAAATAATGGAGGCATCTTCCTCATTATCTTGTAGTGCCAGAAGGTATGTATTTCCACTGGCTTTGGGATATAACACTCTAATGCATGTAGCTCACTTCCTTGAATATGCTTTTGGACAAGTATGAAGGTTTCTTCTCAATGCCACAGATATTCATTCACAATTCGAGCATTATAGTAGTCAAAATAAATGACATCTCATAAGATGAACCTGCAATGTAATCTTCTCTATTTCGAATAAAAAATAACTTTATTAAGAAGACTAATCTTCCTTGCTTTATTCCCTTTTGCATGACCCTTCTTTAACTTCCTACAACACAAGATGATATGAGAGTGCTTCATACTTCCTCCATGGAACTCTTTACCTTAAGACATAATATAATGGTGGTTACTTTTATATAGTTGTCATGTAGTGAAATGCTTCATCATCTAGATATTGAGAATATCTCCCCTTCCCATCGATAGTGCTATATAGGAGATGACATGCAACCAGTTCAACTAACGTAAATTGTCAAAATAATTAAATCATTTGTATTTTATTCACTTCAAGATTTCTTTTGTCTCTGATTGTTACATTTTCCCATCATTATTTTGAGGAAGAGATGCACACTGCTCATTTCACTCCCTCATACAAATGCCTTGAATCGATTTGAGAAGTCCCTATCCAAATCAACATTTTTTTCATTGCCACATTACCTAGAAATAAAACTATTAGGATTCAATGATGGAAATATATGAAGATGAGCCCTTTCAACAATCAGGGATACCAAATATTCCTCAGGTAATTTATGATTAATCAATCTACAAGCTGTAAATTAATTTACACCCCATAGGTCCACCCCCATTACATGGTGCATTGTGCTTTTCCTACCAACTCATTTATAAATCATTTGAATGACTTCTCTTAACCATATGCA
Source organism: Pinus tabuliformis (assembly GCA_031772625.1). Classification (NCBI taxonomy): domain Eukaryota; kingdom Viridiplantae; phylum Streptophyta; class Pinopsida; order Pinales; family Pinaceae; genus Pinus; species Pinus tabuliformis. The sequence continues at coordinate 1,259,737,943 of CM062805.1, forward strand.
CAAACACCCTCTACGTCATGTTACCAAATGATTTTGACAAATTACTTTGTTATTTATAGATGCAAGCTTTAACATGATGATAATGGCAGCATCATGACCCAAGCGTAGATCCAACACCATTGTTGTCATTGCACCAATAAAATTTAGGTATGTGACTCGGGGAAGTTCAAAAATGTTGCAACTTGTTGAAGAACTAGTGACCTATGGAGAAAATGTGACATGTGAGATGGTGTGCAACTTATGTAGGTTGCATAGTCGTGTTGCAGATAGGTCACTTCCTCCAGCTAGTTCTTTGAGGCTATGGAGTGTGATTCTATGACTCATGGGAGAGCTTGTGACCTATGCAGATCACATAATTCCACTTCAGGGGAAGTTTCATCTTCTGGGTGCAAGTCTTAAGCTCTCTATTGTCATTTGGTGACCCCATGTTGGTAGAAATCATGTTCCGCAATAAAAGCGCATTGGTTAGCAAAGGAGGTCACATTTTTTTTTGGTAGATGAAATAGCCTAATCAGGTAATCAATGAATTCCCAAAAGACTTATCCTTCACATGAACTCTCTCTTCCTCTTATATGAATGGTATACAAGTCTGTATACATGGTATGCATGGTTAGGTCCCTATAATACTAGCGTATTCTCCTTATTGTTATTGTTAGTGTAGCCCCCTATTGGTTATTGTTTTGCCCATGTATCCCCCATGTAGTTATTATTGTTATGTAGGCTCTGATTATATTGTGATCCCTTAGACCCCTATATATACCAAGGAGGTCTTATCATTTGAATCATCAAAGAAGTGTTCATCTATGTAATATAAAGGAGGTTTCCTCCTCGAAGAGGCTAATTTTTTATTTTTTGACCTATATTTTCTTCTATTTTGTGAGTTGGTTGCATAACATTTGGTTTCAGAGCTTTGGATTCTAGGGTTTCGCTTCTTCAAACAGGTCATCTTAGAGTTTTCACTATAATTTTTTTTCAACAAAGCTTTGGAAGCTGAAATTGCAACCACATGGAGCCAAATATTAGTGAACCTCTTGTACAAATTTCAGATCTTGGTTCCCTATATTTTTGGAGATATGATCCACAAAATGTAGGGTTTTTGCAGGCTCCATAATTCCATCTCAAACAAGTGACCTAGGGAAAATCGTCATAACTTTCTCTCCAAGAATTAGATTTGAATTTTGTAAAACATGATGGAAATTGGATGGAATTTTGTTTGTTGGGTATTATTTTTAGGGCCAAAGTTCGAAATGGTGACATGTGGAACTCCGTACAAGTTCACTCTACTGAACCAGTCTATAATCAGAACATCGTGGGAGATTGGGCATAAATATTTCTTGAAGAATCCAATATTGGTCTGAATTGTGGGGTTGGAAAGAAGACTAAGAGGGATACAACATGAAATAATTTCATAACTTGGAGATCTGAAATTACAAAGGTACAAGAGCTTCAATATCGAGTTCCTAAAAATAAAGAAAAATGTGTGTATTTTTTTAAATTTTGCATAACTTTTGTTTGAAAGTTCAATTTGAGGTGATTCAAAGGGAATATTGAAGCATAGATATCAGTATTTGGTTCGAAATTTCCTCCCAAACAAAATAATTCTACACCCATTAAGCCCTCATAAATCCTACTATGACTCATGAAGAGGAAGAATTGCAACGTGATATATCAAAATTACGGGACCAAGTGCAACAAATTTCACTCTGACAAAGAGTAACCAAAGATGAAATAAAAGGGGAAATGGATGGCTTAAAAAGGGACATGGAAATTTTTAAGGATGGTTTAAAAACAAGCATGGAAGATTTGAAGGATGGTTTAAAAACAAGCATGGAAGATTTGAAGGATGGTTTAAAGGTAGACGTAGAAGCAATGATGAATGTCAAGATGGAAGGATTGACAAAATTGCTGCAAGAAAGGCTTCCTAATGGTGACAAGATAATCCAGGAAAATCGTGATGAGGAAAAAAGGAATATGAATTATAATTTTAGATAATCCAATGTTGGGTTTAAGACCCACCACATTCTAAAAATAGATACAAGGAAGTTTGATGGCAATGATCTAGTAACTTGGATACTACAGATGAAGCAATATTTTGATCTTCATGATGTGCAACACACACAAAAGGTATGCATTGCAACTTTATATTTAGAACCCAATCAGTTTATATGGTATTTATGGATTTTTTCTCGTAAACCACTTGTCACTTGGTCAAATTTTACGAAGGAAATGATATCAATTTATGAGGATACAAATAACAACACCTTATTTAGCCAATTGATAAATCTCAAACAAAAGGGTTCAATGGTGGAGCACATTTAGGACTTCAAAAAATTGAATATCAGGGTAACTGATATTCCGAAGGAGCATATGATTGATGTATGTATAGGGAATTTGAAGATAACATCCAACATGAGGTTCAATTTTGGGAACCTGATTCATTGGAGAAGACATTCAGGTTGACACGAAAAGTTGAAAGAAAAAATATGGCAACAAGGAATTCTACCACTCAGAACTACAAAGATGGAAGTGTTGTTGCTCCTAGCCTTCCAAAACCTACAAGGTTGATGCCACAAAAATTGGAGGGAAAAAGAGTAAAAGGGATTTGTTACAATTGTGATAGAAAATACGCTAAAGGTCATAAGTATGCCAATAAGAAATTATTCTACATAGGCTGTGAAGAGGAGGAAGAAAAGGAACAAGAAACATTAAAAGTGGAGGATATACACTAGGAACCAACTGCAGAGAAAGAATAAATGAATCTGACCATATCTTGTAACGCATTGGAAGGAATTACCACTCCTCAAACCCACAAGATAGAAGGATATATCAAGAAGAAAAAGGTAATAGTGTTTATTTATTCGGGTACTACCCATAATTTTATTCATTGTAAGATAGCCAAGGAATTGAATTGATTCCTATATCCTTCACCAAAGTGTCAAGTGATGGTCGCAAATGGAGGAACTATAAATTTATCTGGAAAGTGCCATAATATCAAGCTAACCATGGGGGAATATGACTTGAATAGTCCAATGCTTTACATTCCAATGGGTGGTGTTGATGTTCTACTAGGTGTCCAATGGTTACAATCTTTGGGGATGATAGGTTTTAATTTTCAAGAACTTTTCTTGAATTTTTTTAGAAGGAAAGAAAGTTGAATTAAGGGGTATCGAAGGGAAATTGAGAAATATAATCAGCTCTAATAGCATGAAAACATTCTAAAGAAATAAAAATAGGGCGTAATTGCATAACAATGCTCACTAGAGGTTCAAACATTGAAATAATCTATTTCTCTAGATCTCCAACAAAATTTGGACAACCATTCCAAAATATTTGAGACTTCCAAAGGCCTTCCACCTATCTGTGATCATGATCATGCTATTCATTTAATTCTAGGAAATGTTCCTCCAAACATTATACCTTACAGATACTTGTATGCCCAAAAGAGTGAAATTGAACGTATGGTTGCAGAAATGCTATAAGTTGGTATAATTCAACCTAGTCAAAATTATTTCTCTTCTCCAGTATTATTGGTGCACAAGAAGGATGGATCATGGCGTATGTGTCTGGATTATAGGGAGCTCAAAAATCTCACTATTAAAAATAAATTCCCCATTCCTCTCATTGATGAATTATTGTATGAATTACATGGAGAAATTTACTTCACCAAGCTAGATCTTCATTCAGAATATCATCAAATTAGAATGAATACTGAAGACATTTTGAAAACAACATTTAAAACTCATGATGGTCATTATGAATTTTTGGTCATGCCTTTTGGCCTTACTAATGCACCTTCCACATTTCAAGGTTTGATGAATTCCATTTTAAAACCTTTCCTTAGAAAATTTGTGTTAGTATTTTTTTTATGATATACTAATCTACAACAAATATTGGAAGGATCATGTTCAACATGTTGAAAGGGTGCTCAAACTATTGGAGGAGAAACAATTATATGAAAAAACCTCCAAATGTTTTTCTAGAGTACAGGACGTGGAATATTTGGGTCATATTGTATCTCATGAGGGTGTTAAGGTAGACCCTAAAAAAATTAAATCCATTAAGGAATGGAAAATCCCCACAACCATAAAGCACCTTCGAGGGTTTCTCGAGTTGATAGGGTATTATCACAAGTTTCTTAAGAATTATGGGAGAATAGCAGCACCTCTAACAACATTGCTGAATAAAGATGCATTTTCTTGGACTCCAGAAGCAACTAAGGTCTTTGAATATCTTAAAGTGGAAATGTGCCAAGCACCGGTCTTAACAATGCGAGACTTCCCAAAGACCTTTATTGTGGAATTTGATGCCTCGGGAAATGGAATTGGTGTTGTATTAATGCAAGAAGGAAGACCCATTGCTTTTGAAAGTTGTAAAATCAAAGGAAAGTATTTACACAACCCTATTTACGAGAAGGAAATGTTGGCAATACATGAACTAAATAAATAACAACCTTACTTAATGGGAAGGCACTTCAAGGTAAAAGAAATTATGACAACCTTAAATACTTTTTGCAATAAAGATTATCTTCAGTAGAGAAGAAAAAATGGGTCACAAAGAGGTCGGGTTATGAATTTGAAATCATCTACAAAAAAGGGAAGACAAATGTTGTTGCAGATACACTATCGAGAAAGGATGAGGATGTGGAATTATTGATTTGTGCCATTTATATTATCAAACCTGATTAGATAATCGAAGAAATGGAAGAATGGAAGAATGATGAAGAGGTGTGGACACTCATTCAAAAGTTGCAGCAAGATCCCAGTACATCTGAGACATTTAACTAAAAAAATGATTCATTATGGTACAAAGATTGCTTATATCTTTGTAAGAATTGCCAACTCAAGAAAAAGGTTCTTTTGGAATTGCACACCTCGCCCTCAGGAGGGAACTTAGTATTTTTAAAACTTGCCATAGGGTCAAGAAGGAATATTTTTGGGATGGCTTTAAATCCGATATTCATAAGTTTGATGTAGAATTTTTGGTTTGCCAATAAAATAAATTTGAGACGATTAAGGCCTTAGGTATGTTACAACCTTTACCCATTCGAATTCAGCGTTGGGCGGAGGTCTCAATGGGGTTTATCATAGGCTTACCCAAGTTTGAAGGAAATAGTGTCATCATGGTGGTAGCTGATAGACTCACCAAGTATGCACACTTTTGTGCATTATCTCATCCTGTTAAAGTCGGTATAATTGCTATTGCATTTATGAAAACAATTCAAAAGCTACATGGAGGCCCAAAGATTATTTTAAGTTACATAGATCCCGTTTTCATTGGATTTTTTTTGGACAAAATTATTTTATTGTCTTGGTACTCAATTAGCTCATAGCTCATCTTATCATTCTCAATCTAATGCGAAAATTGAGTTAGTTAACAAATGTTTGGAAGGATATCTCCATTTCTTTGTATCCGATAAACAAACATAATGGGTCAAGTGGTTACCTCTAGCTAAATGGTGGTATAATACTGTTGAGGGACAAAGTCCCCTAGGGTTTTGGGTCAACACCATAGTAGAGCGGCGGTTATCTACAGTAAAAAACAAGCATTCCACATAGCCATGATACTTAAATAAGCAAACTACGCGATGAGAGGTGCACCTGGGGGTCCTTCATTTGGGTAGATCTAGCTAGGGTTCAAACCCTCTTGGAGTTCCTCTTGATCCTTGAACCTGCAAAACAGCCAATTCAAAGAAGCATAGCAATATATGGACAAAGTATCATATAGAAATCAACTTCATAACTTATTGAGAGATGGTTAATTATACGTTGAAACAATTATTCATATGTAAACCATAACAATAACATAATATACATAAAGAAGATTGATTTTGGGAACAAGACAAATGTTTCTTTATTGCAGATAACTAAAACAAAGCAAGGAATGATATCACTTGAATCTTCCTCTTGCTGGCTCCAAGCGGAACCATCCTCCAGGTCCGTCCAATCCCAAGTCTTGAAAAGGCTCCTTCCATGACTCACACTGATATCTCAACTAGTGAAATGACATCATAGCTAAAGGAAACAAGGGTTTCTTGTAGTGGGGGAAGTGTTGGAAGCACAAGGATCTTTAGACTTGATCAGGGATAATCTCCGTAGAGTAATTCTCTCTCTTCTCTCCTCCTTTAGGCCTTCCCATTGAAGCCTTTTTATACTTCTCCCAAAGTAGTTTTTTAGTTGGGAATTCACTGGGAATAGTTGGGCCACGGGCACTAATAGGTAATCAACAAGTACCTGTGATCTCCACCCGAAATTAAGGAGATTTGATTTTTTTAAGTGTTTTAAGACATATACGCGGGTTGGGTATACACTGACCCACGTACACACGCGTTTAGCTCAGGGCAATGTCGCATACAAGGAATAAAACACTATTTTTTAAGTATTTGGACCAAGTCTGGAAGGAGGGGTTGCCCTAGGCCATAAATGCAGCATCACAAATATTAAGGGTGAGATTTGGAGCTATAATAGATGCCCCCTAATAGATGAGGTCAGATGGGGTACATGATGGCCGAAATTTATTAAGTACATGGAAAGGAAACTTGTAAAAAACTGAGAAGGACTTCACCAGATTTCAGCCTGCCAAGCCACAAAAGGAGATCAGAAAGAAACACTGTTTGAGGTGGGCATACCCATGCTCAGAGAAAGTAAAGCATGTTTGCATATCAAGTACAAGCAGATCCACTAAGTATACAAGTATAAAATACTGGAAATACATAATGGATCATCTGATCACAATAAAAAAAGTACATGTCTGAATATCACATATAAGACTGTCAATGATGCTGAAGGATGAAGCTGATAATAGATATCAAATACTAATCCCAATAGTACCAAATGAACATGATGGAATAACATGGTACTACACTGCAAACTCGGGTGCCAGTATATAGAATGTTGCCATGAATGACTGCAACATATAAGGTGGAATGGTATCAACTAGTAGCAACAGGAGCAACTGTCAAGTGAACCAATGAACGTTGATGCAATCCGAGGTCTTCACCAACCACCGTGGTACATTTCTACACAATGGGAATAAATGAGCTGAAGTCAACGATGTGAGAAATTGTTTGATTACCGGTCATTGATGTATACCGTTAACAAACGCGAGACTACTCACCGATAATGATAATGAGAGTCAAGGTACCCAGTACAATCTAACAAGTGTGAATAAATGATCTGAAGTCAAACACCTGGAAGAATCTATTGATCAGGAGACAATGATGGTTTCCCACTGTCGATAGTGAAGGATTTACCACTAATTACTGCAAACCCCAAGGTACTGCCAAATGGACTCTAGACCTTTGCCCCAGAGCAATAAGTCATAGTCGATGGGGAAAGATCTGCTAGAAGGAAGGCATTAAGGCATCCTTCATCAATCTAGTGTGAGTGTAACCCGCAGGCCAATAATGTGGAAGGAATTGGACGAAAAAGATGCAGTAACCCAATCGAAGCACGTTTTTGGCATACACAAGGTGTGGCTAGTACATAACAAGAACCCTCTGAAGCAACCAATAATGAAAGCTGACATAAAGGCAAGGTATCCACCAATAGGGTCAAATGGAATCCAAGGTACTGCATGAATCCCAATGTGTGATAATGTAAGCTGATGTCGAACACAAGGGAAACCACTCAGTCAAAGACCCATGATACTGATCGATGCTGAGCACAAGGTGACCTATCAATAATGAAAATAGGGCCAGGGTGTGGCTCTAGGCCTGTCCTCAGAGCAAGATGTCGTCGTCGATAAGGACAAGACCTGCCAGCAAGAAGTCAATGGAGACCTTCTCAAACCAGCATGAGTAAAGGACCAATATAACTGATGTGATGATAGACAAGACACTGACAATCAGGGATGGCCGACTGAAAAATGAGTCAAGAGACACCGCAGAGAGGCCGACTCAGGCTAACTTCCCTTGAACAAAAGCATGACTCAATGATGACCATGTGGCAGCATATGATGACTCTGTATAAGTTCGTCATGCAGGAGGCACGAACGAACTCTCCATATGATTGGAAGAGATAACCAATTGGAGGAGAACTGACTCAATAACAAGGTTAAGGCGTACCTAAGTCAAACTAAATCCTGCCCAAATGGAGGAGATAATTTCTTTTGAGTGCTTTGTTCAAGGGCAACACGAATGACTCTAGCTGCCAACTTTAAATGGAAATATTGTTCCGTTCCCGCTCTTTTTTTTGGAATATATATTTTTTTGTCTTTTTCTTTAAGCTGGAAAAAGAATAAAAGAATGCTATAGTATAATGGAAAGAATGAGTGTCGGTGAAGCAGATGATCTAGTTCCTAGGATTGGAACAATCCTATGCTCAATGCAGGGAGGCAAAAACTGGTCAAAGTCACTCAAAGGTATGTTCCTTCCATGGGTCGTAGGGTGTCGAGTTGCAGAAGCTAAGGGATTGCAAGTTTGATTTTGCAGATGACATGGTCAAAAGGTGGCTTAAACACGAGTCCAAGTGAAGCCGGCTCAAGTCAAAAAGGTGCAAATGGTCAAAATGCAATGCAGTAGTACAACTCAACATGAAGGAGCCTCTAAGGTATAAGGCCAGAACGAAACGAAGAAGCAAAGAGGAATGAGTCTTCATCGAATAAGTCACGATGGGACTACAGAGGACTCCCAAGCCTACTAAAATCGAAGCAGCATGGGAAACAAATGTCAGTGAGGTGCCAACTACGATGCCCATGAAAAGGATGGCTCTACCATCGTTCCATGGTTTAAAAAAATTAGCGAGTGAAGATGGTTTACGAACCATAACATGATGGGATCGACCCTATGGAAAGTGTATCGAGAAATGGAGGCTAGTATGCAAAATGCAACGGAAAAATGGCTTCCCTAACCTATATGCCAGTGAGAAAATGATACCTGCCATGACGGGTCAGTAGTCATGGAACCGACTCGAAACTATCGAAAAAGCGTCCAAAATGTCCTGAAAAACAATCCATTCTCGACATTCCAAGCTCCTAAGTTAAAAGTTACATGAGAAAAAAAAAATCAAGTTTTGAAAAAATTTGACATTTTCAAAGCTTATAAAATAGTTTTTTGACTCACCATTGTTACCGTTTGATTTGAGAGCACAAGGAGTTGAGAAAAAGAAACAAGCTTGCCTTTTTCCGAATCCGACCATTCAAATCTTTCCAAAATCACCAGGTAACCCCCAAACTTGTCTTGCATCAATTTGTAATTGTTTTTACGAATTTTAATTAAAGTTTCACTGTTGAATTTATGTCCAAAAAATTTTCGTGGTGTATACGTGGGTTGGCTATATGCAATCTGTGTATACGCAGGCCCTAGACGTGACTGTGTATAAAACAGACCTGCGTATACACCGTTTTAATTTCAAAACAAAAAACTAACGGTCTAAACTTGTTTTTTTTCTTAGGATGACAATTACCTGGAGGGAAAAGGAGCATGCCATTGTTGATGATGAGGTTATGAACGATCAACAGGCCTTGGATGCCTTAAGAGGATGCGGTTTGCTAAAATTTTTCAAAATGCCAAATATGAAGGCAAATACTCGCTTGCTCGAAATGCTCATTCACTACTGGAGCGTCGAGGATGACTCATTCATGATTGATCAAATGCCACTGAGGATAGAGATTGAGGATATCTATTTTATCACAGGCCTTTCCTGGAGGGGAGAGGTAGTACATTCTACAGGCCGATCACGAGGTAGCCTTTCTATTGAGGACTATGTGCATATATATTGCTCGGGCCATCCAGAAAAGATTGGAAGCCAAATTCCAATCAAGCACGTAGAGAGTTTGTCATTGAGGATCATCCTGTTCACTATAGCCAGAGTGAATGGATCAGCTTCCTTACACCAAGCTTCACGACTTTCCATGAGCTTGGTTGTAGACTATCTCACCATAGTATTTGATTGGTGTACTCCTCTTCTCACCAACTTGAAGAGCCAGCTATCATCTATAAAAAAGGGCTGGACCAAAAACTTTAGGTATGGGACCATTCTGTGCTCCTTCTTTTTCGAGAAGGTCCTAGCGCTATGCCCTAGAGTACCAGTTCCGATTAGTAGCCCTCGAGATCCATGGATGGGTAGCCGGGCTGATCTGATGAAACGATTAGGAGGTGGGGACGTACCGCGGACAACTTTTGATGATGATTTCTTCTCCTAGTGGGAGAAACAAATTATCGCAGTGGATGATTACCCCTATGCCAGCTTGAACTTCCGGGGAGATCCTGATCTAGCATTACCACTAGCCGCGGCATGGGGTGATATAGGTAACAAATATTTTTGATTTTATGATTTTTATGATTTTTCAAATATGAAAATGAATTTGAAAAATATTTTTGATGGGATTCAGATGACTAATGTAATTATCATATTCCAGATATTGGGCCAGTACAACCAGATGGTTTCCCACTACATGGACATCATAGTCGAGGTGCCAAAGAGGCGGCTGCCGATACAGAGTGGGTCCTATACACACTTCAGCGGAACTTGGTGTCGTTAACTCACCGAGTACCGATGGCAGCAGTAGAGGATATCTCTATAGACATGCAGCGTTGCATGGTTGGAATGCCATAGGACTGGGTTCGGACTCTCAGGCGTGTGGCTAAGGCTGTAGTCGCATACTTGGCTGCTCATCCTGAGTCGAGTCATAGATAGTCTGGATATGATTATGGGAATTTGAGTCCCAATTTTTGTATATTATTTTGGACACACATATACATTTGGGATGTTTTATGATATATATATATATATATATATATATATATATATATATATATATATATATATATATATATATACAGTTTCGACTTTTTGATGCTTGATTTTATCGTGATGAATGAATGATGTGCCAATCTAAAGCTTGATTAGAAATAGAATCTGCTAACCAATTATGAGATCTTGGAATGTGAAAATAAGTAATGTAAGTAAATGATCTTTGCAACAACCTCACCCTTAAATATTGGCGATATAAACATGGATCCCTAACCCGATAAATGTTATTCAATTGTGACACTATCAGTTGTGAATCAAGATAGACTACCAACGAATCGATTCCATAAGAAATAGCTTCGGATAGTAAATTAATGACGGCAGTATACTCAGCCATATTATTTGATGCAGGACCAATGCATACTCCCCTTGACACCATCAACTGACCAGTTGGATAGTAGATCACCCAAGCTGCGGAAGCGAGGTTCCGAGTGTGTCGACTAGCACCATCGGCGAATCCAAAATAGACCAGATCATCCATCAACACCTGCCATAGCAAATCAAAAAGTGTTGATATCAAAAACTCCCTATGAGATATGTACAAAAATACAAAATATACAAAGAAGCCATTGCCTAGCTGCTACTTAAGCAAAGTACTTCTTAAGGTAGAGCCCGTTTCGGGGCTCTGCCAACTTGTTCCCTTCAAAATCGACTAATTCATAAGCCCCTTTTTCTAAAACTCGTTTCACTATAAAGGGACCATACCACATAGACTTGAATTTTCCTGCCCCCAAGGCATCTTTATCTTGGTCATAGACCAAGACAAGGTCACCTTCAAAAAAGACTCGAGGACAAACAACTTTATCGTATTGAGTTTTAACCCTTTTCTTATGAGCCTCATTGATTGTGGCGGCATCTCGACGCTGCTCATCAAGATGTTCCAAATGAAGGAGGCGCTCTTCGAGACTAGAGGTCTCTGGAAGGAGCTCAACAGCTAACTTAAGAGATGGAATTTCACATTCAACAGGAAAGATAGATTCCAGCCCGTAAACTAACTGAAAAGGTGTAAAACCAGTAGTAGTTTTTACTAAAGTTTGGTACGCCCAGAGAGCCAAATACAACATGAGATGCCAATTGGAGTGATTTTTATCGATTGTCCTTTGCAAGATCATTTTGAGGGACTTATTCACGGCTTCCACTTAGCTATTGGCCTGAGGATAATACGAAGATGAGTGCTCCTGCCGGAAGCCCAATTTAAGTGCCAATTCAGACATCAGTTGGTTCTGGAAATGACTGCCATGATCAGTGACAATCTCTCTCAGGATATCGAATCATGAAATAATCTGATTGAAGAGGAATAATGCCACTGTTTCACTATCATTTTTATAAGTGGGCATAGCCTCAGCCCACTTTGTGAAGTAGTCTACGGCCACTATAATGTACTTGTGATTCGCTGCTGAAGGCAGATTACAAGTAGTAAAATCAATACCCCACTTAGTAAAAGGACCGACAGTGACAACAGGGAAAAGAGGAGCTAGATGCGCGCACATCTTCTGAGTATAGACTTGACAAGGGTGGCAACGTTTGACTGCTTCAACACAATCTTTGAAGAGCGAAGGCCAAAAGTAGCTGGCACGGAGGATGCACTAGGCTGTAGCAAGCCCTGAAAGATGACTACCACAAGCTCCACTGTGGCAATCATTGAGGACAGACTCTGCTTCTTCTAGGGTTAAACAACGCCTAAGCATTGAATCAACCCCTCAGTGATATAATGTATCACCAATGATCACATAGTTCTTAGCCAGGCGATGTAATTTTCGAGTTCATCCTTGGAGGCAACAAGAGGAAACTTTGAAGTCTGGAGATAGATTATGATATCTCCATACCAGAGATCTTGTGAAGAGATGAGGAACAAATTTTCGTCAGGAAAACTTTCCTCATAAACAATATCCTCTCCACAAGGCAACTAAGAAATTAATTCCGCAAAAACTAATGATTTCTTAGACTTGGCTGACAAGAACTCGAGATTGAATTCTTGTAAAATAACAATCCATCGATTGTATTTGTCCCCAATCACTCGCCTACTGAGGAAAAATTGGAAAGGATTGACTGCTGCTAAGACAAATGTTTTCCATAGCAGAATGTAATGGCGAAGCCACTGGACAACATGGATAGCTACCAAGGCTAATTTCTTAACTGGAGAATAGCATAGTTCAGGGCCTACCAAGCCTCGACTCAAGTAGTAAATGACATGCTCCGTGAGAGCATCATCTTCTTGAACCAGAACCAGACCTATGGTTGATTCTGCAGTTGCAAGATATAAAAGGAAATCTCTACCATAATCCGGTGGACTCAAAAGCAAGGCAGAGATCAATGCCTGCTTCAGGTCCCATAGAAATGGAACTCCTTTCTTGAGCAAATGCATAAACCCTTTTGTTATCTCAGCAAATTTCGCTATAAACCGTCTCAAGAAATTTACCTTCCCCTGAAGACTTTTAAGTTGTGTAATGGAGGACGGGGGAGGCAACTGAACTATTGCCTCCACCTTGAAGGGATCAACTCGAATCCCTTTGGTTGACACAATGAACCCTAACAACCGACCTGATGTAACCATGAAAATGCATTTATTTGGATTCAACTGGATCTTGTAAAAACGACATCATTCAAAAACCAATCGAAGGTGACCAGGATGATCAATTGTCTTTCGAGAACGAGCAGCTAAATCATCTAAGTATGCTTCGATGACATGTTTGATGTCGTGGAAAGTGTATGACATGGCTTGCTGAAACATCGCTCCAGCATTTTTAAGACCAAAAGGCATCTTTTTGTACGCAAAGGTACCCCAGGGACATATGAAAGCTGTCTTATGCTAGTCTTCAGGATGGATAGATAATTGATTATAACCGAAGAATCCATCCATGAAGCAAAAAATCTCATTACCCGCACATTCATCAATTATCTGATCAATAAACGGTGTGGGGTAATTATCTTTCGGACAAGCTTTGTTCAAATCCCTAAAGTCAATGCATACATGGATCATTCCTTGTTTTTTATCAACTGGGACTGGATTAGAAACCCAATCTGTTAGGGGAATGGGGTATATGAAACCCGCCTTGAGCAACTTTTCTACTTCAGCTTTAATAGTTGTTGCTTTCCTAGGATTGAGCGACCAAAGCTTCTGACGAATCAACTTAGCGTTTTCATACGTCTTGATCTCATGCTGAACGATGGATGGATCAATACCAAGCATTTCTTCATAAGACCAAGCAAATACATCCCGAAACTCTTTGAAGAGGTCGGTGTAAATTTGAATCTCTTTAGGGGAACACTCGGCTCCGATGAAGACATTTTCTATCACGCTAGGGTTCCTAGAGATGTTTATTGGTACGGTTTTTGAAATGACCGACATGTTACCTTGGGCACGAATGTGTGCTGGATCCAAAGGGTTTGAAACCGCACAAACATCGCTAGTAAGCAGATTAGAAAACCTGGACTCAACTTCTCGCAATGGGGGAAGAAAGTATGAATGATGGTGTAAGTCTTTCCAAGGTCGATCTACACCCATCATTGCTTCTAAGATTGCTTCCTCCGATGGTAAAACCATATCTAAGCAATCCATAGCAGAAGTAGAGTCAAGGGTCCAAGCTGGGGCCACATCACCATCTAACTCTTCCTCTGAAAAAGGAGTAGGATGGTCATCTGCAGAGTTCACGATAGACTGATATCTAAGCTCTGCCGCAGACATGGGGAATGCCATTCCACCCACTTGCTCTTCATCTAATGTGGTAGTAGGCGAAGGCAAGGTCCAAGGGTCTGAAAAATAACAAGTACGTAAGAACTCTTCCCGTGAAGACTCTCTGGAGGATGAAATGACATTGATTCTAGCTATAGGAGCGGGAAAATAAAATGTACCCATCATTGAAGAATACATCCCAACTCCTAGATTCTCAGTAGGTTGACGAGGGTTATACACCAACGGAAAAATAGAATTTTAATTTTCTCAAGGGTCAACTAGAGAATAATCCAATTGATCAACCTTGACAATTTTCCCCTCATGAGGAAAACAAAGGACTCGAAATAGAGTCAAAACGACAGAATCCATTTTATAAATCCAATTTCGTCCCAAGAGGAGATTGTAATCTAGGTTGGCATCAACAATTTCTACTTCGATGTTAATGAACTTCCCTCCAACACATATAGGAAAGGTCGAGATAATCCCGTGTGGCCTATGAGAATGACCATCAAATGCTGTCAAGAGTGTAGGTGAAGGAATAGCTGAAGGCGATCGAATGGCCTTCCAACATGACATTGACATGACGCACGTGGAAGCTCCTTCATCAATAACGGTTCGAAAAATGTTAGTTTTCTGGTAAGTATAATTTATTTAGAAAGCCATATGATGAGGGAGTCTCTTTTTGACATTGAGCATGTCAAAAGTGAGCACTAAGGAATTGTTTGGATCAACTGCCCCTATCACTGAAAGCAAAGCACTTCGTTGAGTTGGACACGACTGGAGTACCTCTAAAGCAGACATAGTGCATGGACTTTGAGCCAGATCCTCCACATTGGAGTAATTCTGAGTTGCCCTAGCATTAGGGTTGATAGTCGCGCGTTTGGTGGAACCTTTCGGTATTTGAGGTATAGAGTCGACAGAGGGTTGCTCGATATGAAGTGGATCCATAGTTGCGGGAGAAGATTTGTCCGTGGATGTTTCAGCTTCACCATAATCATGTGACCGTGTGGCCACATTAACGTGAGAACCCATCATGAAAACATTTGAGGAATGGTCCCCCTCCTAGTTGCCCCCTGCAGAGGTACCAGGGTTTGAATTCGCGCTAGCAAGTAACTGCTGCCCTTGGGGAAAAGGGTTAGTTAAGATAGCCTAAGAGCTAGAAGACCCTTGCTGCACTAACAAGCGCTGAGCATCTTGAATTTTTGGGCAGAGATGAGTCAAATGGTCCCCAATCCATAGCTTGCATGGAAACTTAACTTTCTTCTTAGACTCTTTTCCAGCCTCACCAACATTATTTCCGGGCTTGTTTGCATTACCCTTCCCATATTGATTCTTATTTTTACCCCGTCCCTTCTTCTTCCCATTGGAATTTTGATTTCCTTTGGGGTAAGAAGCTTGAACGACGTTTATGGAAGAAGGTTGAGAAGGTGGGGTAGTGGACGGTGCAGCTTGATTAGAAGAAGAAGTTTGTATAGACAACTGCTGCAATTGACTCAGAAGGTTCACCGCATTCGCGTTAATTGATCCAACAATACCGTCCACATGGGGACCTGGCTTCTATTTGGCTATATCAACCTTAGTTCCAGGAGCATCAGGCAAGATTTTTGAAGAATCCCAGACTAAGAATAAATCAATTCTAATTGTTGGGCCTAAAAAATAGCTTGTTCTTCAGAATAGACTCCGGACAAAGAGACATCCTTGGAAATCGCAGGTTGTAATGGTTTCAAAAACCATTCGAGATGGTATTCAAGAGGAATTTTGGCTTTAATGAGCCTCTTTCTTCGTCTCCATTCCTGAATATGATAAGAAATGTGAGTTGCTGTATCCTGACGGAAATTGGCCAGAAGTTCAGTTCTGGCATCATAATGGATGGGAAACTGGAAATGGTTTAGGAAAATGTTAGCCAAATCGGTGAAAGATGTAAAGTTGCCCCCTAGCAACTCTATATACCACTTGGCCACATTGCCAGTTAAGGTGCGTTGAAATAGTCTCAACCTAATCGAATCATCGATGAGGGAGTTTGATGAGCACCACAAATGGAATGTGGTTATATGGTCGCTTGGGTCTTCACTGCCCTTCCCCTCGAACTTCAGAATATTCGATGGAAGTTTGGTTGGCATCGGAGGCCAGGGTGGATTGTAACTGATTGGATCATTTGTCAATTTTGAGAGATCTAGAAAATTCAGCGTTGCCAGAAAAGGAAGACTAGGAGGACCTTGAGGATTCCACCCAGATTAGGTGGAGGTCCCAAAGTTCTGAAAAGATTATCCTGGATTTTGAAAGGCACCAGGCTGCCCGAAGTAACTAGTATAACCCACTAAACCAAAAGATGACCCTTGTGGTCCAACAAAACTCAGAGTTTGACCAACTCCCGTCGAAAGAGCTCCATAACTGGCGAAGTTTCCCCCTAACGAATTGTTATAACGTGTGGACAACCCTTGGTAAGGGTTCCAAGTAGTAGCTAAGGGAGGAATACTTTGAAATGAACTAACTGTGGAGTATGGCCTATTCCCTTGTTGGCCAAAAAACAGATTCCTAGTTCCTATGCCACTAATTGTAGGGTTAGTCCAACCTTGAAAGGGATTACTACCTTGACCTATAGAAGAGAAAGTCATAGATCCTATCATCAAGTTGGAATGTGGTATATGACGACTTCCAAAAGGAAAACCCTGAAAAGATGTCAATCCACTCATCATGGATGTGGAGGCAGTTAATGGTACACTTAATGGAACTGAAGGAATGCTTAGAGAAGGCATGCCAAAAGGGAAGGATCCAAAACTGGATGCATGCGCTTGGGAGCTTCCACTCGTTGATGGAATGGAAGTAGACCCAAACAAGGATGTGCTAGTAGTAGACCCAAATAAAGATGTAGAAGGGATGGAAATGGTTCCTCCCCCTTGTACTGATATAGGAGTCTGCGTACCTATAGCACTTGTGGTGGATGCCATGCTCCCAGCAGTGGTCATCGAAGGGATGTGTGTGATGTGACCTGGACTTGAAGGTTTATGCGTCGGAGTCCCAATGTATAATACTACGTTCGGATGATTAGAAGGTAGAGGAGAATTCGGAGCTGCTAACGGCTCTGAGAGTTCTTCTACCTCAATATTATCTTCCAACTAGAAGAGGACTCGAGAAAGAACTGGAGTGTTCCTCTCTGGCTTTGTGGTAGTACCAGGCCTGTCTTGTACACGAATTCCCCCTAGTAGAGGATCAATCCATGATGCGTCGGCTGCCACGGGGTGAAAACCACAGGCAATATTGCCCCTGCGCCTTCTAGGAGAAGGATCTAAACTTGGTGGTGAAAGACCACGAAGTCTACGAGACCGTCTAAGCGATATGTCAGCCACTTTGAATTATTTATTAATATCTAATTAAAGACTCAAGAAAAATGAAGGCTAGGCCAACTAGGAGCCCAGAGCACACACTAAAAATGTTCCTAAAAGAAATCAGCCAGTGAAACAACTTTCAAGTATTTCCGCTCCGGGTGATTGGGACCAGACGCCAAAATACAAGAAAGTGAAGTAGGGGCCTTCCAAATATAGTCTGGGATAATGACGGCCTAGGCCTACTAGCGAAGGTATCAGAGGAAGTTACGCTGACCTCCAAACAATAACCTGTGTCGGTACAAGCGCCCAAGCTTCGCAAGGGTGCCCTTTAGAAGTACTGCTGAGAGTGATACAACGTCGACCTTAGGCATCATGGGATTCCCCTCTGCAGCCACCTGTGTAGATCCCTAGGATAAGCAACTAAGGCTACCAAATCATGTCAAAAGCCAGGCGGAACAGTCTTGTGGTAAGATCCGACAAGTAGGAGAGGGGGTATCTCTCTTCCTTATCTTCAAAAACCCTCATGCTTAACACCCAGATCCGGAGCTTTCCTGGTCTCCCTAACATTATTGGATTTGCATTCGTTATTCAGACTTCTATGTTTGATAGTTTAAAGTGGCCTTGGAGAGTTTACTCTCCACACACCTAATCCAAGGCCCTAAATATCCTAAAAATTGTTGGTGTGTCCAAATTGACAATATAAAAAAGTTCTAATATATTTTAGTTAGCGCTTGTTTTTAAATGGGCTGTTCTTAAGTCAAGGGATAAATGGAAAAGAAATTAATAAAAACCAAACTATATGCAAATGCACTTGTTTCGTTCTTCGATGAAAGAAATTTCTACCAGGTTCTAAGGAACTTCTAAGAAAGTAATAAATTTCTCTTTTCTTTTCTTTAAACAAGATTCACACTCACAAAAACTAACAAAAACTATGGATGCCCTAAAAGATGCACAAACTACCCTAATGCAATGAGTATATGCTGATGCAAAAACTTAAGATTACTCTAAAGCAAAGAATGAAAGAAAATTGTTTATCGCTTCTAATTAGCCACCTTGATGTTTAGATAGAATATAAGTTCCTAATGCTCATTTTCATCCAAACACTAAAAGCAAATCTTAAAAAAAAAAATGCACTTTCACTCGCAAAAAGAAACCAAATTAAAACAAGGAAAAAGAAAGCAAAAACCAAGTTTTTAAGGAGTTTTCTTTTTCACAAAAGCAAGAAAAACAACTTTTCAAAAGTGCTCCAAATATTATTGAAGACTTTGAGACCGAAAAATAGGCAACAAAAACACTTTGCAAGTTATCAACTCAATATGGGCGAAAACTCAACAAAATAGGTGTTTCAAGATGCCTTGAACGACCAAAAAGCAGCAAAAAGAGCTTGGAGACAATGATCAAAAGACCAAAAAAGACAACTTTCAAAATCGTCAACCAACAACTTTCAAAAAGCGAGAAAAGAAAATGGCCACAAGATGCAGTTTTGACACAAAGCAAGAAGATCACAAAGATAAAGTTTGTCACAAAGATTGAAACCAATCCTTCTGCTCTGGAAGATCAGAACAGCCAAGATTCCTAGAAAGAGATCTTGTGTGCTCAAACACAAATGATGACACTTGCAACAAAACAAAATAAAACCAAAACTTTCCACAACAGGAGAGAATTTGTAACCATTAACTTGCTACAAAACCAAAGACTAACAATAAAACTTGATTGCTCAGAAAATACTCAGACCAGCAAACAAATCTTCTGAAATAGAAAGACTTGAAAAAATCTTGGAAAATTAGGGTATACGCGACTGTGTCAATACACAGTTGCGTGTATACGCGATTCAGCCCAAAGAAACCTGCGTATACGCGAGTTCGTATGGGGAAACTTGCGTACATACGCTACTGTAACCTGACAAAATTGTGTATATAACAGTTCACAAGAAAAAGCAAAAAAGAGGTCTGAAGAAACTGCTCAGACTTAAAGTCTGAGTTCCTACAGGAACAGACAAATCAGTTACAGCAAGAAAATCAATGGCTGAGCCCTGATTGGCTTAAATTAACCCAAACTAGGAACAACAATACTGTTGTCCCCAGTGGAGTCGCCAATTCTATTGAGGGACAAAGTCCCCTAGGGTTTTGGGTCAACACCCTAGCAGAGCGAGGGTTATCTACAGTAAAAAAACAAGCATTCCACACAGCCATGATACTTAAATAAGCAAACTACACGACGAGAAGTGCACCTGGGGGTCCTTCGTTTGGGTAGATCCAGCCAGGGTTCAAACACTCTTGGAGTTCCTCTCTATCCTTGAACCTGCAAAACAACCAATTCAAAGAAGCATAGCAATATATGGACAAAGTATCATATAGAAATCAACTTCATAACTTATTGAGAGATGTTTAATTATACATTGAAACAATTATTCATATGTAAACGATAACAATAACATCATATGCATAAAGAAGATTGATTTTGGGAACAAGACAAATGTTTCTTTATTGCAGATAACTAAAACAAAGCAAGGAATGATATAACCTGAATCTTCCTCTTGCTAGCTCCAAGCAGAACTGTCCTCCGGGTCCATCCAATCCCAAGTTTTCAAAAGGGTCCTTCCATGACTCACACAAATATATCTCAACTAGTGAAATGACATCATAGCTCAAGGAAACAAGGGTTTCCTGTAGTGGGGGAAGTGCTGGAAGCACAAGGATCTTCAGACTTGATCAGGGATAATCTCTGCAGAGTAATTCTCTCTCTTCTCTCCTCCTTTAGGCCTTCCCATTGAAACCTTTTTATACTTCTCCCAAAGTAGTTTTTTAGTTGGGAATTCATTGGGAATAGTTGGGCCACGGGCACTAATAGGTAATCAATAGGTAAAACCTGTGATTTGTGCCCGAAATTAAGGAGATTTAATTTTTGAAAGTGTTTTAAGACATATATGCAGGTTGGGTATACACTGACCCGCGTACACACGCATTTAGTTCAGGGAAATGTCGAATACAGGGAATAAAACACTGTTTTTAAAGTATTTGGACCAAGTCTGGAAGGAGGGGTTGCCCTAGGCCATAAATGCAGCATCATAAATATCAAGGGTGAGATTTGGAGCTATAACAAATACTTCCTTCCATACTACGACAAAAAAGACCCCATTTATGGCACTTTATGGATATTGTCCACCATCCATTACATCATATATAAGAGAAAATTCTAAGGTTCAAGAAGTGGAAGATCACATAGAGCATCAACAACAAGTTCTCCACCTCTTAAAGGATAGCCTCACTTCGGTGCAGAATCTAAGGAAATAATAGGCAAATCAGCCTCGCAGTGAAAGAAGTTTTGATCTAGGTGACTGGGTATTTTTACGGCTACAACCATACAAAAAAAATGTCCCTCAAGAAAGCTAAGAAAGACAATAATTGATCACCCAAGTACTCTGGTCTCGACAAGATGTTACGAAATATTGGTACTATGGAAAACAAATTGGATTTTCCTACATCTTCCTGAGTACAAGTAGTTTTCCATGTTTCATTCTTAAATAAGGTTATTAGTGACAAGATTCCAGTTTAAACAGTGTTACCAAAACTTGAAAAAGAAGGAAAAATCATATTTGAGCCTAAAGCAGTCACGGAAACAAGAACCTGACAACTACATAATCGATTAATTTTAGAGTATCTAATTAAGTGGAAGAACTTACCTACTGAAGATTCCACATAGGAGGATGAGAATTTTATACAAAAGCATATGGAACTACTTAAGCATTGAGGAACACATTTTTTTGAAGGGGAGGGGCATGTTAGGTCCCTATAATACTAGTGTATTCCCCTTATTGTTATTGTCGGTCACTTGCTGTCTTGGAGCATCCCCAACTTCCTTTCTAACATATCTAATTCCTACATAATGAGGCAATTCATCCACCTTGATGGGGTTCACAATGCCTTGGCCATTAATGTCGAGGCCTTTTTCTTGATACCCCATTTTCTTCAACAATTTTGATCCAATTCCTATAGTATGTCACTTAAAAGAAGCAAAGTCATCATCATAAAAAGTACATGAAATTGAAGAATCACTTTTTACCTCAGGCTTGTTATGATGCAACTTTTCCAAGGCCTCCTCCTTGGCTTGTAACTCATGTTGCAACCTTTTTTTCACTTTTTCTACTTCTTGTAGGATTCTCCTTAGTTCAACATTCTTTGCCTGAATTCTCTGGTTGATTTCTTATAATTCTTGGAGCCATGTCACATCGGGTGCCATTTTAATATTTAGTACAATATCTACTAAAATATTTGTCTCATTGTCAGAATCAGAACCCAAGTTGACGGGTCCATGCACTGCAACCCTAATATTTACGATCTTCATTTTGTCAACTGAGTCTAATCCCAGGTCAATTGGTCCACCGCATGCAAATCCTGTAACTGTGATCTTCTCATCATCCTCAGATCCAAATTCTTGGTCTTGTTGCACTGTTGCAATTTTATATTGCTTCCATTTTTTGTTGTCCCTCTTAGGTCTCAATTCTGGATGCAGTTTCTAGCAATTCTCCTCATCATGCCCTTCTTTATCATAGTGAGTACAAGAGGGATTTTCTCCTCTTCTCGTAGCACTTTTGGGGAGCAAGTAGTGGCTCTAACGCTCTACTATTGGAGCTAGTGATATTCATTATATTTATGTATCTTGGAAATTTTTCTTAATATACAAGTCTTTCAGGCCAACACATTTTCACACATGGATTGTGGATGTTTCTAAGTCTATTCTGTTAATGTTTATGCTTCATGTTCACTTTCACATGTACTAGAGTAATTGAACTATTTTGGTGAATTTAGTGCTTAACTTATTGGAAATGTGTTGTAATGATTTTAATGATCATCACATCGATGTGAGCTATTTCACTTGATGTTAGATGATTCTTTCTCATCTGTGTGTGTCTCCTTTAAGGTATTACTATTACTTATCTCTTAGAGGCTCACAAGGCACACTTTCTTGTTGACCCAAAAGCACATGTTCCCTTCTCTTTCATGCTAGCAGCTGAAGCCAAGGCATATCTTTAAGTAAACGACATTCGGGTTGTATTCCAGATGGAACTCCTACACCAAACGATGTTAGGTCTAATTGGTACCTCATATTAGGGAGATCCCCTATATGGTGGTGGTATCCAAAATCTTCAACATTATAGTGCTAGAAGGAGGGAAACCATTTTTTATGGCTGATAACTCCACACACCCTAAAAATTCATCTTCAGGATAAGGTATCAACATTTAGAGCACCATTCCAACTCCTATTCATGAAATAGGAGGGTCTTCTCAGCCTGGTCTGGAGTTGTTATACAAGGTCACCTATGAAAAAATCTAGGCAATTCAATCTATAAGCCGTCGATTTGCGAAAGCTATTGGTCTACTCCCTATTGCTCAAAATACATCACATCATCCAAAGAAGAAAGAAACGAATTATATTGGTGTATTAGTTTCGACTATGGCATATTTGTTTTTCCCACTCTTGAAGAGTTAGTAGAATCCTTCCAGGATATAGTTCAACAATATCCACTTCCACCTGTTAACGAAGGGTACGAAGAAGACACAGTTATTTTTGATGATGATTATGAGTTCAACGATGGTTTAGACAGTTAAGGAGGAGGCTCATCAGATTCTCAAAATGAGGATGAACCTAAAGACGAATACATGGTTGTCTGGGACCTAGATTAGATGTCCCTAGGGCCTCTCGATCTTCCAGAAAACCTTCATAAAATGCCCATACATCCGGAAAATTTGCTATCAAAGTTTGATCAAAACAAGAATACAAAGGTACAAGATCACAACAATGATTTCTACATGTACCTACAAATGTTAGAGGTAAGGTACGATGATGGTTCTTGCAAGATTTTTCACTTTACATTAGAAGGTAGAGTAGCAACATGGTACGATAGTCTTCCTATTAATTCAATCCAAAGTTGGAGGGAGTTTAAGAAGTTATTTCTTGAGAAATTTGAAGATGAAAAGATTCCTTCCATGTTATTGAAAGAGCTTGGAAACATTAATATGGGGGAAAAGGAGAAAGTGAAAGATTTTAATCAAAATTTTAACCACATATTGAACAAGTTTCCCTCGGGCATGCGAGCACATGATTTGATTACTATTGATTATTAGATAACTTCCTTTCCCACTGACATTTCCTCATTCGTTAAAAGGGTTGCAAAGGAAAAATTGGCACTAAACTTTGAAGAAGAAATAATCGTTGAGAAACACTTGCATGTTATTAGAGTTAATACTGACGCTGATAAATCAAAGGACTCCAAAGAAATTGGTAGGAAGTCTCAACCTTCTTCAAGTAAGGCTAAAGAAAAGGACTCATAAGATATTGAAAGCTTGACCAGGACTCTAAAAAAACTTATGTTAGCCCCTAGAATACTAGTGATTCCCCCATTACTATTGTCATTGTATCCCTTATTGTTATTGTTGTGCCCTTATATTATTATTATTAGGTCGACTCTGGTTATATTGTGACCACTTAGACTCCTATATATAGAGTTTTGTCATTTGTATCATCCAAGAATTGTTCATTTGTGTAATGTAAAGGAGGTTGCCCCCTCGAAGAGGCTAGTTTCTAAGTCATTGATCTATTTTTTCTATCTTTTTGTGAGCTGGTTTCATAACATTTGGTAATAGAGCTTTGGATTCTACGGTTTCACTACTCCAAACAGGTCATCGTGGAATTTTCTCTATAATGTTTTCACTACGAAGATTTAGAAGCTAAAAGAAAACCCATTTGAGAAGAAATCGGTTCAAACCTCAGGTCCAAATTTCCGATATTTTGTCGCTATATTTTCGGAGCTATGATCTGAGGAAGTTAGGGTTTCTACAAGCTCCAGAATTTATTCTCAAACAGGTCATCGTGGAAGTTTCTCTATAATGTTTTTTCTATGAAGGTTTAGACTCTGAAATTAAAACATATTTGAGCAGAAATCTTGGTGACGCTCGGGTCCGAATTTTAGATCTTGTCTCACTATATTTTCAGAGATATAATCTGAGGAAGTTAGGGTTTTTGCAGACTCCCGAATTACATTCTAAACAGGTGACCTTGGGAAAATCGTCATAACTTTCTCTCTAAGCATCAGATTGAAATTTCGTAAGAAGCTACAGAAAGAGGATAGGCCATACTTTTATTTGTATTGTGTTTAGGTCTGAAGGTTGAAACAATAACACGTGGCACTTCGTATAAGTTTGATCTACTGAAAAAGTATATAAGCAGGTCATCTTGGGAGGTGGGGCATAACTCTTTCTTGGAGAATCCAATTTCGATCAAACTGGTGGCATTAGAAAGAGGTATCAGAATGAAGATTGAAGACATTCCAAAAAAAACATTTAGAACTCATGAGGGTCATTATGAATTTTTGGTCATGCCTTTTGGCCTTATCAATGCACCTTCTACATTTCAAGGTTTGATGAATTCCATTTTCAAACCCTTCCTTAGAAAATTTGTGTTAGCATTTTTTGATGATATACTAATCTACAAAAGGTCTTGGAAGGATCATGTTCAACATGTTGACACAGTGCTCAAACTATTGGAGGAGAAACAATTATATGAAAAAATCTCCAAATGTTTCTTTGGAGTACAAGAGGTGGAATATCTGGGTCATATTGTATCTCATGAAGGTGTTAAGGTAGACCCTAGCAAATTAAAACCATTAAGGAATGGAAAATCCCCACATCCATAAAGCATCTACGAGAATTTCTCGGGTTGACAGGGTATTATTGCAAGTTTGTTAAGAATTATGGGAGAATAAAAGCACCTCTAACAACATTATTGAAGAAAGATGCATTTTCATGGACTCCAGAAGCAACGAAGGCCTTTGAACATATTAAAGAGGCAATGTGCCAAGCACTGGTCTTAGCTACACCGAACTTCACAAAAACCTTTATTGTGGAATGTCATGCCTCAGGAAATGGAATTGGTGCTATTTTAATGCGAGAAGAAAGACCCATTGCTTTCGAAATTTGTCCAATCAAAGGAAAGTATTTACACAAAGATATTTATGAGAAGGAAATGTTGGCAATACTACATGCACTTAAGAAATGGTGACCCTACCTAATGGGAAGACACTTCAAGGTAAAAACATATCATGATAGTCTTAAATACTTCTTAGAACAAAGATAATCTTTAAAAGAGCAACAAAAATGGGTCACAAATATGTTGGGTTATGACTTTGAAATCATCTACAAAAAAGGGAAGCAAAATGTTGTGGAAGATGCACTCTCAAGAAAGGATGAGGATGTGGAAGCATTTCTTTGTGCCATTTATATTATCCAACCATATTGGATAAACGAAGCAAGGGATGAAAGGAAGAATGACGAAGAAGTGTGGGCACTAATTCAAAAGTTACAACAAGATTCCAGTACATCTGATACATTTAGCTGGAAAAATGATTTGTTATGGTACAAAGATCGGTTATGCCTATGTAATAATTCCCAACTCAAACAAAAGATTCTTAGGGATTGCACAACTCCCCCTTAGGAGGGCATTATGGATTTCTAATAACTTACCACAGGGTTAAGAAGGATTTTTTTTGGGATGGCCTTAAATCAGATATTCTAAAGTTTGTGGCAGAATGTTTGGTTTGCCAACAAAATAAATTTGAAACAATTAAGACCCCAGGTCTATTACAACCTTTATCCATTCCAAGCCAATGTTGGGAGGAGGTTTCAATGGATGTTATCACAGGTTTACCCAAGTTCAAATGAAAGAGTGTTATCATGGTGGTAGTTGACAAACTTACCAAGTATGCACACTTTTGTGCATTATCTCATCCATTTAAAGCGAGTACAGTTTCTACTGCATTTATGGAAAAAATTCAAAAGCTACATGTAAACCTAAAGATTATTGTAAGCGATAGAGATCCCATTTTCACTGGAATTTTTTGGACAAAATTATTTTCTTGTCTTGGTACTTAGTTAGCTCATAGCTCATCTTATCATCCTCAATCTGATGAGAAAACTGAGATAGTAAACAAATGTTTGGAAGGATATCTTCATTGCTTTGTATCTGATAAATAGTCACAATGGGTCAAATGGTTTCCTTTGGCTGAATGGTGGTACAACACTTCCTTCCTTACTGCAACAAAAATGACTCCATTTATGGCACTTTATGGATATCATCTACCATCCATCACATCATATTTAAGAGAAAATTATAAGGTTCAAGCAGTGGAAGATCACATCGAGCATCAACAATAAGTTCTTCAATTCTTAAAGGATAACCTCACCTTGGCGCATAATAGAATGAAATAGTAGGCATATCAACATCGTAGTGAAAGAAGTTTTGATGTAGGTGATTGGGTATTCCTATGGCTACAACCATATAAACAAATGTCCCTCAAGCAAGCTAAGAAAGATAATAAATTATCACCAAAATATTATGGTTCGTACGAGGTGCTGCAAAAGATAGGTACTATGGCATACAAATTGGAGCTTCTTGCAGCTTCCCGAGTGCACCCAGTTTTCCATGTGTCATGATTAAAGAAGGTTATAGGTGACAAGCTCCCAGTTCAAACAATATTGCTAGAACTTGATGCGGAAGGAAAAATCATATTGGAACTTGAAGCAGTCAAAGAAACAAGAACTCGATAGCTACAAAATCAATCAATTTGAGAGTATCTCATCAAGTGGAAGAACTTTCCCATTGAAGATTCCACATGGGAGGGTGAGAATTTTATATAGAAGCATCCAAAACTACTCAAGCGTTGAGGACAACACTTTTTTGAAGGAGAGGGGCATTTTAGGTCCCTATAATACTAGTGATTCCCCCATTACTATTGTCATTGTATCCCTTATTGTTATTGTTGTACCCCTATTGTCCCCATATTATTATTATTGTGCCCCGTAGAAGCCCACTATTGTTATTTTTGTGCCCTTAAATTATTATTGTTAGGTTAGCTTTGGTAATATTGTGACCCCTTATAATCCTCTATACAGAAAGGAGGTTTTGTCATTTGTATCATCCAAGAATTATTCATTCGTGTAATGTAAAGGAGGTTGCCCCCTCGAAGACGCTACTTTCTAAGTCGTTGATATATCTTTTATATCTTTTTATGAGCTAGTTTAATAACAACTTACAATGAAATTTCAGACTTAAAGAGAAGGTCAAGCGAGACTTCTACTAGAATAAAGCCTCCCAAGTCTTTCCCTTTTTGAAGGAATAATAACAATAACAACAATAATCAGCCCACTAAGTCTACCTAGAGTTCAAATGTTGTGCTGAATATTGAAAGTATGGGTCTGGATTACTATTTCTCTTTCCATCAAGAATATCATTCATAAAATACATGCCCATAGTGGAACCACAACATGAATTCTCTGCCCACATAGATTGTGGATTCTTTATTAGCACATGAACAGTGAGAACAAATAGAAGAAACATAAAAACCTGCAACGTATAAAGAAAGAAAGGGTATTGGACATGCATTGAATAAATTTTATTGTATCCTCAATTCTAACAATAAGAGTGTTGAAGAACCACCACAAAGTGAAGCCCCTCCTCAGAATAATAATGATCGATATAGTTTGAGAAGTAAAAGGACTATTTATGAACAGGAGGTGAGGAGAGAAATTGAAGGAGCAATTGTTAAGAAGAATATCATCACCGATCAATCTTTCTCAGAATGCACAAAGTAAGTATGGAAATACAACCACTTCCAAGAACACTTCCACCAACAGGAAAAATAAGTCTATCACTCTGCAAGTGTGAAATAAAGCTACTCCTCCAGACACTTTGGCACAACCTGCTAGAAGTGAAATAATTGATTATAACATTATTGAATATTTGAAGAGAGCTCACACCAATATTTCCATCTATGAGCTCACAAATATAGCAGGCCAATGTGAGATGATCCTCCAAGCCTTTTCACAACCCTCGTCAAGTGATAAATATTATACATCTCATAAGGTGTCTGGTAAGTCTTCTGGTTCCTTGGAATCTGTGGTTAATGTTGTAACATTATAAGCTAACACTCTCTACCCTCAATTTTTATTGATTTTTGAAATCTTCAATTACAGTGTCCATAATTGTTTAGTCGATTATGGTGCATCTGTGAATGTAATGCCATTATTTTTTTCCAAGAAAATAAATGTTAAATGGGAAAAAACCAATGTACAAATCATTCAGCTGGCTAGATCTCTATGTATATGTGTTTTATGTGTTATGCTCTTATATTGATTATTTTCTGTGTTTTAGAATTCGTATGCAGGTAATTTTTGTACGGGGTTAAAACCTACATTTGGTATCAGAGCTGTTTTGGCTTCAAGAGGATGCCTTTGTTGCTTAGGGGTTTCGCACGGGCCTGTGGTAGACCCTGTTCAGTGGGAGATCTGTGAGATTGATTCTGGTGGTGAAAGAAGATGGCGAGCAGTGGAAAGATAGAGATCGAGAAATTTAATGGTCAGAGTTTTCAGTTGTGGAAACTCAAGATGAAGGATCTGTTGGTGGATAAATATCAGTGGATCGCGGTAGATCCGGGTACTAAACCAACGGGAGTGACCGATGAAGAATGGAAGAAGTTGGATCAAAAGGCAAAGAGCACAATACGATTATGTGTCTCAGATTCAGTATTTCTGAATGTATCAGGGGAAGCTACGACGAAGGCTTTGTGGGACAAGTTAGGGACTTTGTACCAATCTAAGTCTCTAGTGAATAAATTGTTCCTGCGGAAAAAGTTGTATAACCTCAGGATGAAAGATGGAGACTCAGTGATAGAGCATCTGAATGCGTTTAATACTTTGGTAAGTCAATTATTGTTTGTTAATATCAAAATTTCAAATGAAGATAAGTGCATTAGTTTTTTTGTTCTCTACCAAATTCGTGGGATAGTTTGGTTATTGCAATAGGTAGTAATGCAACTGCTTGTAGTTTGATGAAATAGTCTCATCCTTGCTGACAGAGGAGATGAGACGGAAAAATATGGAGAGCCAGAATGGTGATGCCTTGTCTGTATGAGGACGGTCCCAAAACAGAAACAAAAATAAGTCATCGAGTGGGAGATCTAAATCTAGAGGGAGATCTAAATCTCCAGGAAAACCTGTAAAGGTGGTGTGCTGGAAATGTGGAAAGGAAGGGCACTACAAAAGGGATTGTAAATCTAAAGCTCCTGACAAAGGAAAGGGATCTGATGATGCTTCTTCTGCAGAGGCGAAAACCACATCAGATGAAGGTGGGGATGTGTACTTGGCTTCTTCAAGTACACATGTAGATCATGAGGCATGGTTGATTGACTCAGGTGCAACCTTTCACTTTACTCCCCATAGAGAGTGGTTTTGCAATTATGATAAATATGATGGTGGTGATGTCTTCTTAGGGGATTATAGGAAGGTTAGAATCGTCGTTCGCAGAAAAGTAAAGTTGAAGTTGCAAGGTGGAAGGGTTAGAACACTTCCGGATGTTTTGCATATTCCTGCATTAGCTAGAAATCTAATTTCTGTAAGAAAGCTAGATGATGCAGATGTAAAAACAATGTTCGAGAAGGATACCTGCAAGATGGTTCGGGGAGCACTAGTATTGATGTGGGGAGTTCGGACTGGAACTCTTTATAAGCTGCAAGGTAGCACTGTTGTTGATGGGTGCAACAGTTCTGTGGCTCTTGAAAGTGGAGCAAAAAATCTAGTGGCCTCTGGAGAGAAGGCCATGCTGTTGCATCAAAGGCTTGGACATATTGGAGATAAGGGCCTTCGAATACTTCATGGTAAAGGTATGGTAGAAGGTATGAGTAATAGCTCTCTAGATTTTGATTTCTGTGAAAATTGTGTATATGGGAAACAGAATCGGGTGAGCTTCCCCTCTGGTGGTAAGAGGGCGAAACAAATATTAGAGCTTGTGCATAGTGATGTGTTTGGACCTGTGAAGGTTTCATCACTCTGTAAGTCTGTGTACTATGTATCATTTATAGATGACTTCTCAAGGAATACTCGGATATATTTCCTTAAGAAGAAATCTGAAGTCTTTGACAGGTTTAAAGAATTTAAGGCTTTGGTGGAAAAACCAGATAGAGAAGAAAATAAAGGTGCTGAGGACAGATAATGGTGGAGAGTTCTGCAGTAAGGAATTTGAAGAATTCTGTAAGAAGTGTGGTATAGCATGGCAGAATACTACTCCATATACACCTTAGAAAAATGGAGTTACAAAAAGAATGAACAAGACATTGATGGAAAGGGCAAGAAGCATGCTCAGTGGTGTCAGGTTAGGATAGGAATTTTGGGCAAAGGCAGTGGAGACAACATATTACCTGGTCAACAGATCACCTTCATCAGCGTTGGAGGATAAGAATCCACAAGAGGTATGGACTGGTAAGAAACAGTTTCTTTCACATCTGAGGGTATTTGGATGTGATGCATATGTACACGTTCCAAAGGAGAAATGAACCAAGTTGGATAGTAAATCTGAAAAGTGCATCTTTATTGGGTATAAGGATGGTTTAAAGGGTTATAAGCTTTGGAACCCAGTAATAAGGAAGGTTGTGTACATCCGAGATGTGGTGTTTAGAGAGGTGAAAGATGTTATTAAACATGAAGTCCAACCAAAGGAACCTGAGAAGATAGAGTTTGAGCTAAAGGAGGAAGAATCAGACTCTACAGCAGTGGAGGAATCAGAAGATGAAGAGCCACAAACTCCGGGTGTGAGAATATCAGTTCGAGAAAGAAGGCAACCATAAAGGTATAGTCCATCTTCTTTCTATTCAAATTTTGCTTTATCTGTTACTGATGATGATCCTAGAACTTTGAAGGAAGCAATAGATTCAGAGGATGGAAAAATCCGGAAAGAGGCCATGGTTGATGAAATGGCATCTTAGCAAAAAAATGAGGCTTGGGATTTGGTGGAGTTGCCGGCTGGAAGGAAACCCATTGGTAGCAAATGGGTGTTCAAGGAGAAGACAAATGCAGAAGGAAAGGTGGAGAAATACAAAGCTCAGTTGGTAGCGAAAGGTTATTCCCAGGTGCCGGGAATTGATTTTGGCGATATTTTTTCTCCTGTTGCCAAGGTAGATTCTATTAGATTACTTTTATCTGTTGCTGCTGCTTTTGATTTTGAGGTAGAACAAATGGATGTGAAGACAACATTTCTTCATGGGGATCTAGAAGAGGAGATCTACATGAAGTAGCCTGAAGGCTTTGCAGTGAAGGGTAAGAAAGAATTGGTATGCAAGTTAAAGAAGTCTCTGCATGGGTTAAAACAGTCACCAAGGATGTGGTATCCGAAATTTGATACATTTATACGGGGACTTGGCTTCACCAGAAGCAAAGCAGATCATGGTGTGTATTTCAAATTAATTGGTGACCGTTTTATTTATCTAGTCTTGTATGTGGATGATATGTTGTTGGTTGGAAATGACAAAGAAATTATCTAGGATTTGAAGACCCAATTGTCCTCCAAATTCGACATGAAAGATCTTGGTGTTGCAAACTATATTTTGGACATGGAAATTCAAAGAGATCGGGCAAAGAGGAAGCTTTGGTTAAACCAGAGGAAGTATGTTGAGACAATATTGCAGAGGTTTAATATGCAGGATAATAAACCAGTGAAGGTTCCTAATCCTTTTAGGTGTAAAGTTATCCACTGAACAGTGTCCCAAGACACAATAAGAGGAAGAGGATATGTCCCATGTTCCATATGCAAGTGCAATCGGTAGCCTGATGTATGCGATGGTGTGTACTAGACCAGACATTGCACATGTAGTGGGAGTATTGAGCAGGTTTATGTCAAAACCAGGGAAAGAGCATTGGACAACAGTGAAGTAGGTTTTCAGGGATTTACGTGGCACTACTGATTATGGTTTGTGCTACCAAGGAAGACTAGGATTGGACAGAGTTTTGGATATCTGTGTCTTTGTTGATGCAGACTGGGCTGGAGATCTAGATCAGAGAAGATCTACAAGTGGGTATGTGTTTAACCTATTTGGAGGTGCAGTCAGTTGGATGAGTAAGAAACAATCTATAGTGGCACTATCAAATACAGAGGCAGAATACATCGCAGCCACTCATGCAAACAAGGAAGCAGTTTGGTTGCAGAGATTGTGTTCAAGTATGGGGTTAGTATAGTGTGCTATAAGGATAGACTGTAACAGCCAAAGTGCAATTTTCTTGGCAAATAACCCTGCTTATCATTCAAAGACAAAGCACATTGATGTTCAATATCACTTTGTGAAGGATATGATAGAAGACAAAAAGGTGTTGCTGGTAAAGGTGGACACTTTGAAGAATATTGCAGATGCATTGACAAAATCTGTGAGCTTTGAGAAGTTCTCTTGGTGTAGAGAAACAATGGGTGTTGTAGGGTTGGATAAATGACTAAGCTCTCTTGTGGCTCCCTGTGGAAAGAATGTTGGGTTGTGTTATATTTTTTCCACGACTAGCCCACGTAGTGAACTGGGGGTTAGAGCGGGGGCAGAGCCCCCCCTTCATTGCACCGATTGCGCAGTGGGGGGGTCACAGGGGGGTTTGAGGGGGGTGGGTAGGCCCCCTCTACGGGGTTCGGGGCAGCGCCCCAGGAATTTTTTTTTTGGACCTTATATTAGGTTGGGCGGACCTACCTATGGTTTTGTGCATGATTTTCGCACATGGTTTTGGACGCGATGGTTTTCGATCCATGGTTTTGGATGCAATGGTTTTTGATCCATGGTATTGGATGCTTCAACATGTATAAATATGTATTGTAACATTGAAAGGAACATAATGAAAAATCAAGCTGGAAGTCCTGGTTTTGGGATCCAGGGGAAAATATCTGTGTATATGTGTTTTATGTGTTATGCTCTTGCATTGTTTATTTTCTGTGTTTTAGAATTGGTATGCAGGTAATTTCTATATGGGGTTAAAACCTACACTCTAGTCCAAGCTATTGGTGAACTCAAGAATCTTCTTATCCAATTTTCATATGATCAACGAATTAACCAATGTATAAATATTGTAATTGTGGACATCCTAGAAGCCTACGACGTACTCTTGAGTAGAGAATGGTCTAGTAATTTACAAGGGTATTTTTCTTCAAGTTGGTCACATTTATGGCTTCCATACAAGGGAAAAATAACTAGATTCGAGTGGAAAGTGAGCCACACATGAAATACATTGTGACACTAATTGTCGGGTATAACGAGCCTGTTTCCTTGAAACTGATCACGAGTGTCATCAAGCGTAGCCATCACCCGTCCCATCTGATACACAACTGGAGCCACTTGTTCTCCAGCCGGTGCAAATGAATATTGTAATATAGATGTACATAATAATAGTAATAATAGTATAGCAAGAAACCTAGTAGGCAATAATATTTGGACATTATACTTCAATGGTTCAAAGATGCGAGATGGCTCTAGAGCTAGTTGCGTACTTATATACCCATGTAATAAGAATCAAATTATTTCATGTTTTTTGGAGTTCAAGTGTATCAAGCACTCGTACTTGGAATGAAGAAAGCTATTGACCTAAAGGTGAAGATTCTCAAGGTAATTGGTGACTTAGAGGTGGTCACTTATCAGGTACCAGATACTATCCATTGTGTTTCACCAAATATTAAAATATACCAATAGGAGGTATGGCGTTTAATTAATCATTTTAAATGTTTTAATATTATTTATGTTCCTAGAGTTAGAAATGATGCAACATATGAATTAGCAAATGCAGCTTCTAGAATGTTGTCATTGAGAAATGGTTTTTTTTTATTGAAATTATATATAAACCATTTATGCCTGATAACGTCACTAATTTTTGTGTTTTCAATTATGACCAAAAGATACTACATTTTATGGCTAATACAGACATATTAACAAATTCTTCCATAAAATATGATGAGCACGATAAGGCTTTGTAGGAGGCATCCATTGCAATGAAAGGAAACACTATGCCGAAAGGTGTGGTGTCCCTAGAAATATTATATGACCTACAAAATTGGTTCAAAGGACCAACCAATACCAATACTCAAAGTTAAAAGTTATCATCTGAACAAGTAAATCTAGGAACTCAAGAAGATAAGAAGTATGCGAACCTCTGTACATGTTCACCACAAGAATGACATGTGTTTATTCGCTTATTAAAATAGTACCGTGGTTTGTTTGCATGGGCATAAGGAAATTTAAAAACATATGACACTCGTATTAGCTAACATGTAACTCCCATAAAAGAAAGGGTAAAAAATTTCCAATAAAAATTAAGGAAATTTCATCCAATGCTAGAACCCCTCATACAAAAGGAATTGATAAAGATACTAGGCACTCGAATCATTTTTAAAATTATATATTCCACTTGGGTTTCAAATCTGGTCCCAGTTAGAAACAAGTCCGGAGACATAATATTATGTGTAGATTTTCACAACCTCAAATGGGAATCTGATAAAGACAATTATCCAGTGCCATCCATGGAAAAGATCCTCCAGACAGTATCTAGGTCTAATATTTTCTCTCTACTAGATGGTTTCTCCCGTTACAATCAAGTACTAGTAGTGGAACCAGATCGATTGAAAATTACCTTCAGGACCAAATGGGTAACTTTTTCTTTCGAGAGAATGTCATTTGGGCTTAACAACACTTGTGCCACATTTCAAAGAGTGATGGACATTGCTTTCTGTGGCCTTATTGGTCAAAGTATAGTTTTTTATTTGGATGATGTTACTATATTTTCCAAAAGAAGGTCAGATCATGTATGTCATCTGAAACATATATTTTATCAGTGTCGAAAGTATGGGATTTCTCTTAATCCCAAGAAAAGTATCTTTGGTGTGTCAGAAAGGACTCTCTTAGGGCACATCATTGCAAAGAATGGAATTAAAATTTATCCTAAGAGGATCAAAGCTATTATATAGATCTAGTTCCTTATTAATAAGAAGACTATGCGGTGTTTCTTAGGAAAGATCAATTTCCTAAGTAAATTCATCTCTAATTATGCTAAAATAGTAATCCTATACATATATGATTAAGAAATACACAACATACAAATGGGACAAATGATAAAAGGACACTTTCACTCAAATCAAGCAGGATATTGTTGATGCACTAGCATTATTCATTCCAAACTATGCCAAAAATTTCCTACTTTATAATTTTACTTTGGATTCATTTATTGCGACCGTATTGACTCAAAAGGATACTGAAGGAAATGAGTAACCTATTTATTTTATGAGCCCTAGCCTACAAGGGCCAAAATTAAATTATCCCTCCATCAAAAAATAAGCACACTTTGTATACAAGGAATTTAAGTAATTTAGGCCCTATATTTTAAAAGCTCACACGATCATTTTTGTACCTCATCCAGTAGTATGAACACTCTTTTTGCAGCAAGAGATGGGTGAGAAGAGGGGAAATTGAATGAATTTCTTACAAATATATGATTTGGAGTTTGAACCAGTTCATACCATACAGGTTTATGGCCTCTTTTAGCTAGCAACCGAAGCAAGAGATGATTCCAAGCAAGATTTTTTAGGTTGGGAGTAGGAGATATAGATGTAAAACATCGAGCATGTTCCTCAGTCCACATCTATAGTGCCATGGTATTCTGACATATTAAAATTTCTAGAGCATGGCACCTTGCCCCCACACCTATCGAATAAACAAAAGAGGGAAATTCATTTAAAATCTCTATCTCACTAACTAGTTCTTCGAGTGATTTTCAGAAAGCACCATAATGGTGTCTTGTTGAGGTTCCTTGAGCCACATGACACAAAGAAGGTACTTAAGGACTTGCACGATGGATCAACAAGTGGTACTATGCAGGCGGAACAATAGCACACAAATTTATGAGGGCTGGTTATTATTGGCCCACTCTATTTAAATATGATCACGCTTATGTCCACAAATTCCCAACTTTTCTGAGATGCACTAGTTTTGATCAGAGGTCAACCACCCCATTCTACTGCTAGTAATTGAGGAACCTTTCTAATAGTGGGGCCTATATGTTAAGAGAGAAATTTTTCCTCACCCATCAAAGAAACACTGATATATCTTAACTTTGACAGATTGTTTTACTCAGTGGTCAGAAGGAGTTCCCTTGAGACAAGTAAATGACTAGGAAGTCATCCACTTCTTTCAGTAGAATGTTATAACCAGGTCTGGTGTTCTAACATCACTTGTCTTTGATAATCTAACTTCTTTTTTGTCATTGAAACTCTACAAATTCACATTAGAAAACGGGATTGTATTAAAACACACATATAATTATTACCTATAGGGAAATGGTTTGGCTGAATCAAAAATAAAAATATTATCTGCAAATTCAAAAAAACCATTTTCTCTGACCAAAGGAAATTGCACAACTCTTTGACCAATGCAATATGGGATGACCGTATAACTCTTAAGCCTTCCCTTAAAACCTTGTCGTACTTTCTAGTTTATGGTAAAGAAGTTACCTTTCCCCCCAACCTATATCTCCCAACCTTGCAACTCTCCCAAGAGTCCCAAAGTAGACCTTGTATTCTATTTTAGAGCACGATAAACACTTTACTTAAAATCAAGGAAGAAAGGCTCAAATCCAAAGAAATATTTTTTGTTCACCAAATTCGTGTAAAGTGCTAGTTTGATAAGAAGTCTGAAGGGGCTAAGAGTTTCGATGTGGGTGACCTAGTACTAAAATGGGATAAATCCCATGAAGACAAAGGTAAAGACGTGAAGTTCCAACCTTTGTGGACTCTACCATTCACCATCGAAGGCAAGCTTAGACATAATACCTTCAAGCTGGAATCCTTAGACGGGAGGATTGACCCACTTGTCGTAAATGAACACGATCTTAAAAATTATTTTCAATAGAAGCTACAAGATATGGTTCCTGTGCAACTTGTCCTTTCCCTTTTTCTTTTGCCTGTGTCACTCGTATGTGTGTCATGGCATTCATGTCTTGTCCTGTCATGTTTGTTGGTCATTGTACATAAAGAAGACCTTGTGTAAAGGTGCATGGATGAAAAGGATTTTGTGATGGAATGAAAGAGATTGTGACAACATGAATGCTTGGGTATCTTTTTTTTCTTCTTCTTTTTTCTTGGAAGATTTTGTAGGTTGAGTTAAGTCTGAATGGATCTAAGTCTATGATAGTAGCCAAACCACTCAACTTTGTATAAATCTAACTGTGTGTTAATGCTTGTGCAATCTAATAGATAAGGGATAAGGTGAAAATCTAAAGTGAGAAAAATAATATCAGAAGGGGGAAACCTCCTTTGCTCTCAATAAGTCGACATCCCTCTTTCACTTGTCAAAAATAATAAGTGTCGATGCACAATCACATTATATAAACAAATAATGGGGGAAAGATGAGAAAGGATTCCTACATAGGGAGGTGAAGCAAATGAATTCGTCAGGGTACTCTCCAGGCATGCTGGAAGTGAAGCAAATTTTGTGCTCCTGAAGTGACTCCGTCTGGGCACTATCCATGCCTCCTAGAAATGGAGCAACACCAGAAATGAAAACTCATATTATGAATATCATAAACCCTCCACGTACATTACCCTTTCCTAGATTGAAACAATTGTGATATGGCTATCTTTGGGTGTTCAAACCAAGTGAAACAAAGTAAGGTACTATGTACATAACCGAGTCAAAAGGGAGAAGTCAAGGAAATCCAATCAATGAATCAATACTTCCAGATGGGATGATCCTTTAACTAAAATATATTCCTAAATTGAGAAGCTGAAGCTCACCCAGTGTGTTGCCAAGTGTTGTTGTTGCTACAACACCCTTCGAAAATTTCACTACATTCAAATTTTGGATCCTATTTTATCGTCGTACCAAGTGTTTCCTTGGTCAGAAAATGTCATTTCATGCCATCCTATATGTTTCAAGTGTTCTTGAGTGTTCTCAAGTGTTGTCACATTTATTAGAACATCTTTGCTGAATTTCATATAGAACGACACTTTTAGGGTCGTAGTAACACACACTTCACCCAATGTGCTGGGAGAATGTAAAGTGTCTTTTTGATGTTTACTTATAATTTTTCAAGCTTTTCTAAGTTTTCGTGATGATTTGGTATGTTTTGCACTTGATCTTATGTCTAAAATCAACGTGTTCAATCCTTTCCTTACCTTCAAGACTAGGACAAACTTTGGTTTCAAAGCGAACCCATTAAGGAAAAGAGCAAATGAGTGCACTCTAAATCCTTGACTAGGAAGCCTTCATTTTTTGGTAGTGCGCCATGCACTCTCCATGAGCACAAAGTTCACTCCTTAAGCCCTTTCCCCTTCCTTGTTCCAAACTACGCCCATGAGGGACCAAGTATTCCTTGAGTGCACTCCTTTGAACAGAGGGAATGCACCCTCCTTGAGTGCATGACTGCTCCCCAAAGGCCTTAATCTCCACCCTTCAACCTTCCACATTGCGCCATGTGCCTTCTTGACCCTTTGACCATAGGAGTGCATTGATAAGGCATGAAGCCTCATCCTTCAACCTTCAAACTTGCGCCATGCGTCCTCCTGGGCCTCTTGAGTGCATGAGCACATCCTGAAGGCCTGAAGCCTCCCCCTTAAGCCTTCAAGATTGTGCCCTGCGCCCTCCTTCTCTCCCTTGAGTCCACAATGCACTTGGGAAGCCCGAAGCCTTCTACTTCATCATTTAGACTTGCACCATGTGCCATACCTTGACTGCCTCTTTCTCTTGAGCGCATGACTGCATGTTGAAGCCTTGAAACCTCTTCCCCTCAGCGCTTTAGCATTTGGAAGTGTAGCCTTGTGCCAAAAAGCCCTCCTTGTCCTTTTCAGATGTACTGATAAGGCATGAACATAAAGTATGCATAAAACATGTAAGAATAGGAGATTCCCAAGCTAATGGTTG
Organism: Pinus tabuliformis; assembly: GCA_031772625.1. Lineage (NCBI taxonomy): Eukaryota > Viridiplantae > Streptophyta > Pinopsida > Pinales > Pinaceae > Pinus > Pinus tabuliformis. The sequence goes on from CM062805.1 coordinate 1,259,777,441, forward strand.
ATTTTTATGAGTGATTGCATTTACAGGTATTCTAGGAGTAGCATGGAAAGAACGTATGAGGAAGATCGGGAGAAGAAGGAAAAAAAGGAAGCGTTGAAGAACAAAGGACACATTTAAATCTTAATGATAAAATCACCGTGAAGACTCTGTTAGATCAAATACTCTTTGGAGGGTGAATATATCAAGGATCGGAAGCCACATAAAGAACGAAGACATGAGTGGAAACCAAGTCACCATTGAAGAAAGTCCATGTCATGAATTACTGTTAGTCCTAGTCATCAAAGATAGTGACACGTCACGTCTTCATCACATGATGGTTTGGAAGTTATGATGTAATGTTGTAATCATTGTAAAGACAAATAAGTGGAATTCCAAGAGTCATGTATGGACAAAAGAGCCATGGAAGTTGAAAATACATGTAATACCAAAAGTCATATGTAATTCCAAAAGTCATGTGGAGGTCCAAACGTCTTAAAAGTCCAAAAGTCATTAGGAGATGGAAATTCAAGAGTCACGAGGATGTGAAAAGTCATTCCTCAAGTTATAAAAGGAGCCTCATTTATCATGTAAAGGAATTTTAACCTTGGTTTCTATTACATACCAATGTACCAACAACATACCAACAACATACCAATAACATCTTTACAACGTATTCTATTAGAGTGACATTCCTTACCTTGTCATCTACCCACCTTCTATCACAAAAATATGTTAATGTGCTGGATATCACCAATAGCTAGGGGGTCTCCTTGGTATGAAGTCCCAATTAGACCTAACACCGTTTGGGATAGGAGCCACATCCAGTATGTGGGCTAGGTTTCCACCATGAATGTTTCGCTCTTGGCTGTCAAATGAAAAGATGTCAGAGTGAGGGAAATAATGAAATGCCCAAATAATGGAATAGGGCCAACCAAATATTGATAGAAGACAGAAATAGGTACAAGAAAGTCACAACAACCATAAGAAGAAGTATGCCATGAGATGGATCAGTGAGCCAAAACCGCCTCAGACATACCTAAACAAGAACATGCTAGAGGTTAATTAAAAATTAGTTCAGAATAGGTCACTGACATGGCATGGAATAGGTAAGCACAAATTCAAAAGAAAACATATATGTAACAACTAGAAACTAGTTCATAACATATTTTCAATATGAAAACACACAAACAAATATAGTGAAATCACAAGACAACCAATACAACCACTATGAATAAGCATGGGAATAAAAAATGAAGAACTTATTAATGTTGCTACAAATAAAAGTACATATACTGCAATTCATGTACGCCCAATAGTGGAACATGGGTTTCTCATGCCATTATCCAATACAAAATCCTAGCCTCACTAGAGCTCACCCTACTAGATTCCAAGAACTAAGTGCCTCTAGCTGTTTAAGCACAGATCAACTATGTACTCTTATTCTCTACTAAAGTGCTAATTCCTTCACAATGAGGTAGGAGGATACATTTATAGAGGTGAGGTGACTGTTCACCTACCATGACTTTTGACCTACCCTCATGACTCTTGATTATCATCACTTCTCTCTCTTGTCGGACGATTATTACATGCTCGAATGAATCTTAACAATGTTGTTGGTATTAGGATGAGAAATATTTACATATTGACATAAGAGAGGTTGTGAGGAGAAAGAAGAAGGTTCTGAGAAACCATAGGGTTCTTGTCCCCAATGCTATTGTGAAACCATGGAGACTTCCATGAACTCTTGAACTACCTGCTATTTCACCTTACTTGCATCTAACCATCCTATGTTTTTATGTTGCTGATATTTCCGACAAGTTTTACGATCTTCAGTGGATCTGGTTTTCATCTTGTTGAAACCTTAGTTGCAAAACTTTTGTGAGAAACCATAATTTTCTCCATGCGCATGTCCTAGCTACAAAAAAATGACACTGACCATATATACTTTTGGATAGAGAATGATATTTAAAAGCATAATTACTTGATTAAAATAAAATCACTAATCAGGACCCCTATATATTCCTCTTTTGTATAACAGTTTTGTCAATGCAAGTGGCCTCTATAGGGGTTTTCTAAGCTTCGAAATGTTTGGAGTAGATCCAAAAAAATTTCAAACATCCGTCTTTGTTCAAACATTAGTAGTGGTGCTGCCATTTAGTTTAGGAATCCATATTTCAGGGGCCATTCCCTTGTACCAAGTACCTAAAATAATAGAGCCATCTTGCTAATTATCTTGTAGTGCTAGGAGGTATGTATTTCCAATGGCTTCAGGATCTAACACTCTAATGCATGTAGCCCACTTCCTTGAATCTGCTTTTGGACAACTATGAAAGTTTCTTCCTAATGCCATAGATATTCATTCATAATCTAAGCATTACAATAATAAAAAGAAATGGTGTGTTATAAGCAAAAACAACCATGTAACATCCACTATTTTGAATAAAAGGAAACTCTATTAAGAAGATTGATGTTCCTTTCTTTCTTCCCTTTTTCACAATGCTTCTTTAACTTCCTACCACACAAGACAATACGAGAGTCCTTCATACTTCATCCACATAACTCTTTACCTTAAGACATAATATAATGGTGGTTACCTATAAATAGTTGTCATGTAGTGAAATGCCTCATCCTATAGACATTGAGAATATCTTCGCTTGCCATTTGTAGTGCTATCTAGGAGATGATTTAAAACTAGTGCACGTCAAGTAAAATGGAAATAAAATGGAAATAAGTAGTAAACTGTTTGTCTTTTATTCACTTCATTGTTTCTTTTGTTTCTGATTCTTGCATGTTCTCATCATTATTTTGAGGAAGAGATGCATAGTGCTCCTTTTCACTACCTCATACAAATGTCTTGAATTGTTCTGAGAAGTCTCTATTCAAATTAACACTTTTTGCATTGCCACATTAACTAGGAACAAAACCATCACGATTCATTGATGGAAATATATAAATATGAACCCTTTCGACAATCAGGGATACTAAAGATTCCTCAGGTAATTTATGTGCAATCAATCTGCAACTTGTAAAATTAATTTACACCCCATAGGTGCATTTCCATACATGGTGTGTTGTGCACATCCCGGCAACACATTTAAAATTATTTGAATGGTTTCCCTTTACCATATGCGCAAACACCCTTTGTGTCATGTTCCCAAAGGTTTTCGACAAATTCCTTTGCTATTCCTGCATGCAGGCGTTAACATGATGATAATGGCAACGTCAGGAACCAAGTGTAGATCCAACACCTCTGTGGTCATCGCACCAATCACATTTAGGTATGCTACTCAAGGAAGTTCAACAACATCGCATCTTGTTGAAGAACTGGCGACCTATGGAGAAAATGTGACCTATGAGATGGTTTTCATCTTTTGGAGGTCGAACAGTTGCGTTGTAGATAGGTCGTGTCATATGGCTACTTTTTAAAGTCTCTCGGGTGTGATTTTGCCACCTGTGGGAGAGGTTGCGACCTATGGAGATCACATAGTCGCATTTCCGTGTGGGTCACATCTTCTAGGTGCAAGAATTAAGCTCTATATTACGATTTGGCAACCCTAGGTTGGTCGAAATCATGTGCTGCGATCAAATTTCATTGGTCAGTAAAGGAGGCCACAAACTTATTTTTTTGGTTGGCAGCTAAAATAACCCAATCAGCTAATCATCAAATTCCCATAGGAATTCTCCTTCATGCGACCTCTCTCTTCCTCTTATATTCATGGTATACATTGCTCAATTTTATGCATTGGCCATTTGGTTCAACACGTGTTCCTTTATGGTTGTACCATCATCACATTATTTCACTATACCCTAGATTACTTTCTCGCAGTGTTGTTGGTCATTGGGAAACTAATATCTAGCACAATAGTCTAAGTCAAAGGTCTCAGGCCACAAACAAAAGATGTAGTCTAACTAGCTGGAGGAATTGCCCAGAAAGTTATGGAAATTCTGGTCATTTTTTAAGAAAATCTGGCAAGGATTTTTGTAAATCCAAGTTATAGTTGTTAAACTTCAAAATTTTAGGTGTCTTAGACATTTTTGATGGTGCTGAATCCATTTTCACTATCAAAAACATGATTCAAACACCACCTATACAAGATTTTTTGAATTTTTTTTGCCTGGATTCCGGCCACTTTTGGCCATCCAGGAAATTCCTCCGCCTTGGTAGACAACTCCCAAACAAAAGCTCAAAATTCCCTCTCAGAAAATGTGTATATTTTCTTCAGTCTTCCTATCACATTATATAAACAATAGAGCCCTTCAGTATAAACAACCAATGTAATATTACTACTGCCCCTAGAAAATGTCCTTTTGTTCAGCACTTGAGTTGTTTTAGTTTCCCCTTTTCAGTATGTTGTATGACTAAATGGAGGGTAGATTCACATAACATATTACCCATGGGCCACAATATTCAGCAGGGTATGTTTGAATGTGTATTTTACATATTCCAACGCATGCACATGTGCTGATAATTTAGTTTTCCTTTTCTCAAGTGACACACTTAATTTGTGTTGAAACCAAGTGTCCACCAAAGAATGTTCCAAAGATTGCTCTTCATTTTTCCTTTGGAATATGTGAGTCCATCCCATCATGAAGTTTTGAACTTGAATAGGTCTTCTCTAAAATAATGTATATTATTTAATGGAAATATATTTCATTAATATACAAGGTTGTATAGTTAGCGTTCTCTACCGCCTAGTTTAATTATTGAACTAATTAACAAATTTGAACAAGGGCTAAATTCTTAATTTGTTTAAGTGTGATTAAATTGGAGTCAAAAATACTGAAAGAAGTGAACCAATGACTGTTATGATTAGAGCATACAATGTATTTAACTCAATGCTTCATATTAAATTCAACGCATTTATAACTTGAAAGCAGGAATAAGCAGGATACAATGTGGTGAAGGATTGAAATCCTTGACCACAGTCCATGTACATTGAATGCCCATTATATCAATGCATATAATAAAAGCGACAAGACTGCAATTCATTCACCATAAATTAATTTAGCATACCATAGACATCAATGCATACCCTACACCACACTTCCTTCAAAAAAGATCTAAACGCACAACATAGACACAGTACCTAAATATAGATCCTTTCTTTTTCTTCCCTGCTTTGTCAACAACAATTATAAAAGTTTAACAAATATGGTACCATCATCCTCGGAAAATCTGAAAGCAGTAGGAGGCTTCAAATTGATAAGTTCTTTTATATTCCTTCCCGACTAAAGAAAAATGGAAAAATATTAATTTTCACGAGCCACCACCATTTTAAAGGATAAACTAGGCAAATAATGATGTGTGACAATCAATGCTCTATAGGGCTCCACAATCCAATGGGGCACAAATTATTTACCTACCCTAGATATAAGTAAATAAAATAACATCTTGCCTTGCACTGTAATAGATAGATCTCAACTTGATTCATTAATCATCCAGATCTAGAAAACACTTAGTTTAATAGATCTAGAAAAGATAAGATGATATAGAAGTCATACAGTTACAAAACATATCCTCAATCATGTATGAATTGTAGATTATTACAATTCCAATACGAGCTTATACACAACTCTTAGGATATGTCTATTTCTAATGTTTGATCCAAAATTAGACATTGAATCTTGCCCCTCCTATACAGTATATCCTATTCTGATAGTAGAATAAGTAACTTCTATCTATTAATAAATTTTGCTACATGGTCTATTTGGTGAATTGCCTACTTAAGATTACAACCAAATGTACTCCTTCCAAAACTGATCTCCACAAAATAATGAACTTTTCCCAAGAGCATCATAGCTCACAAAATTCGAAAATGCATTCTGCTAAACTATATGCCTTGAATTCAACAAAATTGAATTAATGAATGAATGGATTGCCATACAATAACCACATTCTAACAAACCACGTATAAATACTGAAAGGGATTAGTTGATTGTGCTCGAGAATGGATATCTTTAGGCAATAAATACAATGCCACTTAATGACTGACTACATAGCAATATTAACAAGTTTGGTACAAAGCTAAACTTGGAAATTTAAAATCTGCTGTTGAAGAAACTATTAAGATATATTGATATTAGGCTTCTTCAAACACATGCGAGTGGCTTTTAATTCCATGCCCAGAGGCCCTTTTCTAGGGAATAACTACCTATGCCTACATTCATAGGATGGGAATGGGAAGTTTTGCCAACTTCATGTAAGAAAGTCGCTGAAATGTAGGTGACATAATAAGATTCCATGTCATGTAGCTATTGTGTTGACCTGCAAATCCCACTTTTGCAAACCAATTATTGATGAGTTATATATGTCTATAGTATGATCCCCTTTAAAAGAGAACTCGATCCCCCCACCTTCTATCTAATTTTTCCACCCGAATCCATTGAGTGATTTGAATTTCCCATCTTGGTGATAGGTCTTCGCCCAACAAACAAGGGTGAGCCAGAGCCACAAGTGGAAACATGATCGGGGCTATTTGTAGTTGTAGAAGAAGCTGGAGATGGTGAAAGAGGAAATTTATTTTCAAGTGAGTTGAAAGGAGAATGCATCGTTGTTAGGCACTATTAGTTTCTTCCCTCGCAATATTTCCTATTACATCTAGTTAAACTCTGGAGAGGTTTCAAATACTAAAGTTGAAGTGACAATTGCTTGGGTTCTCTTATTTTTTGTTGCATCTTTAAATATATTATCATTGCATATATTTGAATATTGGATGGAAGGAAAGAGAAACTCATGATAATCTCATAAGGACCAAATTGTAGTCAAGTACAAGACTATACAACAAGATTTGTTGGCATAAGTTGAGGATCTCTTCTTATAGCACTTCCACTTTCCTGTTATTCTTAAATTGGAATTCACAAATTGCATTTCTATCATAGCATTGTGACCTATCATCTACCCAAACGTTGATTTGCATGTGTTAGTTCAATGCGTAACCTATATGGATATTAGATTCTTATGTATCCTTTCCAAGATACTTGGGTTGTTGATCCTTAATAAGTTATAACAGCCTAGCAGTCAGGTTTATGGTCTTTCAAATGGAATTGTGCGATCTAACAAAAATCAGAAATAGTCATGCATCTTTTGTGAGAATACAATATAGACTGAACCTTCTAGATCTATAGTTTAATTTTTTTCTAGAGTATCATATTTGTTTCTTGTTGCCCTGCATTGGAAAGCGGATGTTTTTTGGATAGTGATGAATGGTTAGGCAAGCAGGTAGAAACAATTGAGACATGATCAAAATAACTGGTAGTTCCTTTTTGTGGAAAGGAAGTCTTGGACTATTTATAATGCAGAATCCACCCTACCTCACAGGTGAATTCACATCGTTCAACTCTGATCTCTCACAATTCAGTTTTTTGCTAGGACATTAATGTCCATAAAAGATATTGTCTCTGTTAACAAGGTATCAGAGTGGATATGCTACCACTCGTTGCTTAAATAGGGAGGGGTAATTCACATGTCTGTGCCTTGCCCCAGTGATATATGACTATACATGTGTTTATTTAAAACATGAGATGCATTTTTCCCACACTAACAATTAAAATAAAGCAACATTAAATTGCTAAAAAAGAGCTAGAAAGGAAAAAGTTAAACAATTTTGTGTCCCAACTATCAATCACAATACTCTGCTCATCTACCTATTAGGCATTCATTATAAAAAGAGAAACATGCCACAAAGTCGAACAAAAATCTGTTTTGAACTCAAAAACGGAGTTGAACTTGAAAGTTTAAAACCAAAATAAAGTTGAAACAAATAGACATATAGAGTTATCACCAAATCAAGTATTATTTTTAATAATGTATTTAAGATGCTACTATGTTTTTCTCTCACAACTGTGATGATACCAGTTATCTACGCTTGGTGGTTTACTTGTGTACTTGGTTGTTTTCTTATAATTTGCTACTTAACATAGGAAACCTTCCACTGGCTAGATTCTTTGCTTCAGCACAGTTTAGACTTTATGCAGGTTTCTTAAGAGGTCAATATAACCAAAATAAAATAATCATGTTAATAAAAAATTTAAAATGAGCTCTTAATTAAGTCCAATTCATAAGTACCAAAGAAGAAAACAAAAGGACAAAATGGGAACATAAATCAACAGATCTACACATAAGGACCAAGGAAACAAACAAAAGGAAAGAATGGGAACATAAATAAGTAGATCTACTCATAAGGAAATCTCAAACTATTACTGACATAAAAGCTTTGCAACTGACATTGGCTATGATTCTATTTCTTATTGATTTTGGACTATGGAGAAAACAATACCTAGTTCGCATTGTTGTATGTGGGGATGATTTATAAATCATTTCTTCAAAGTTTGCATTTAAGGTCAACGAAGCTAACCTCAAGGGCATCTGAAAATATGGAAGTTGCAAAAGGCTGGTCAATATTTATTATTTCTATGATGTGATTGCCTCTTCTCTAGGAAAATTAAAATCCACAAGAATCATCAACCTTTACGGAGCATTGTCATGCTAGATTTTAGGTAATTGCAAAAACCTAAATTGGTGGTTTTGTGCAACCCTTACTCTATGAATTACACTTTGGAGGCTGCAAGCTAGCACATTGGTCTTGTTACCACTCAATCTGTCATTCTCAATGTGTGAAAGCCCAAAGCATTGAGCTGATAGATTTGGGTAACTAAGAGGTTGGGCACAATCACCCGCCAACCTTCCTCTCTTCAAGCCAGCTATCCTCCAGCTCATGGGAGACTTCATGCCTCAATAATTTTAAAAGCTACATGGATGACAGTACCCATTAGCCTATTTTGAATTTCTACGACAAAACCCCATTGTTAAGACTTGGTCAACTTCTGAAATGTAAATCCATTCAAATTTGCATAAGAAGATTGTCTTGTTTCAAGAATATGATATGATACCTTGAAAAAAGAATGAAAGAAAATAATTCGATGGTTTTTTGTAAATAAACAACCAACACATAAAGAGTTAAGAATCAAAGAAACAACACAAATACACATACAAATTCATATCAGTGACAATAGCTTGTGGGACTGCACAAAGCTACTCCAAAAGCATAAAGTAAGATGATCTAACAAAATGCATGAAAAATATAACAAGAATTTGTGGAAAGAAGTGAAACAGAGCAAGGGATAGAAGTATAGAAGAAGTAGGTTGTAGCTCAATAGCAGCATTAAAAATCAGAATAAGAGTATAGGCAACATGTTTTTTTTTTAGTTTACAGAACATAACAGAAAACAAGAAAATGCAGATAACTATTATTTATAGACACCAAATTGAAACTAGAGATTTTCAAAACATATATGTAATGAAGAACTTATAAATGTTATTGTAGTAATATCAGTATAAAAAAAAATAAATCTTTTTTATTGACATAGTATCAGTAAAAGCAATTCTATTGTTTTATAAAATTTGGAACAAAAAAAGTTGAAATTGTTCACTATCATGTTCATTTTCCTTTCAGAATTGGGCTCTTAAGTTATATGATATCACAGAGTCTTGTTTTTGAACAATGGCCAACCATACAATAAGAGAGATAATACAAAATGCTTATTATGCTTGTATAAATAAAAAACTGAAGAATTTTGTTATATGACTAAACACTGAAAGTCAAAGAATGAAGTTGTTACCTAGGGAGACAAGACAAACTTGCTAGTTGAGATTTTCTTTTGCTTGTTGCTGTAGTTGGTATCTAAAATCTCATTGTCGCCATTTAGAGTGAAGATACCTTGAACTTGGAGATTGTGCAACATATAAATTGTTGTTGTTTTTTCTGCAAATATTCTTGGTACGACATTTGGGCTAATGTTGGCAACAACTTCTTTATAACTAGTCTGTTTCTAAGGCAACATCGTAATGTGCTATTTTTAAGAGTTCTTATAATGTAGTTGATACAATGCAGAAAGAGAAGTGGAGTATTTTGTTTGCATTTAGTGCAAAATGTTGACATGTCTTCTATCATTATAGTTAATGAGATTGGGCAACGACAAAGTGCACACATAGGTTCAAATGGTGTGGAATATGCATTTTCAAACAGCAGTGTTCCTAGTACCTGATAGAAAAGAAAACTAATGAGTAAATGTATAATAGAAAATAAGTAATTGTGTAATTAAAAATAAACAAATTACTGTATATGTACGTACCTGGCTTTGTCTGTCAAATAGTTTTTTGAGATCTTGTTCTATTTCAGTATTAAAATTTGTGATGAATGTGGCCTGTGTTGTACGGAATGTTCTTTCCTTGAGTTCTTTTCTTTTTGTTATGTTTTTGAAGAGCATAATAGACATTTCTGCATTTTTCAGTCTCTTTTCAATTTCATTGTAGATAGGCAACAAGTTTTAAAATGGTTGCAGCTGTGACATAAACGACACAAAAAACAAATCATGTTATTGCATAAAGACAATAAATAAAGATTCATAAATCTTATGGGTGAATGGTGTAAGGCAGAGCATCTTACCGAGGCCATATCATCTTGAGAACTTCCATATTTAATTTGCAATGTATATTGCATGCCAACTTTTTGAGCTGCTATTACAAGTGCTGCAACTGTTGCTATTGGGAATGTTTCTATGCTTTCTCCCAATTGTTTTATTGTTGCATTTGGAACAAATTTGTATTTTGTACAGATTGGGCTGATGTTTTCTACAGTGCTTGTGTTGTCTAATGACAAAATACGATCATAGTCACCACGTCGTAATTTGTTTTTGGTAGAATCTGGAAAGTTTTCACTACAATTCCTTTTCCTGGCAAGATCTTTTGATTATGTTTTTCAATGAGTTCATTTGGAACAACCAATGTGATTGTCATCAATCCCTGCTGATTAGTTAGGTATCCATGCAATATTTGATGAGTTTTTTGTGCTTTGTCAAGAAATGTGTTGTAGACAAACATTACTCACCATGTTATAATTTTCAAGTTTTGCGGATGTTCAATTCTTCAATTCATATTGGAATTGTCGAGGGTGCATTTGAACTGTGCACATATGAAGCAAATTAGAGTCAATTACAAAGAAACAATTCTGATGTGTATATATTACAATGTGACAAGCGTAAATAAGTGATGGGCATGGCTTGAATTGCCCTGTTGCTTCTTTTTTTAGTTGTTTTCCTTGCTCCAATGTTGTGTTGATTTGATGTTCAAGGTTGCAAGGTATTTGTTTCATTGCAAATGATAATTAGTGGAAAATTGAACTAGTGGTATTGGAGACATGAAAAGCAATTTCATATATATATATTTGGTGAATTGATATTTTGAATAATATATGTATATACTTGCCTTCTGTGTTTTTGGTCATTGGAGATTTGATCCATTTTAGTTGTATAAGAGAAAAGGAAATTGCATTAGTAGTTTCTTTGGATATGGATACAATAGATGCTTTCAAAAGAAGAGTAACGAATGGTTAAGTTTCAATGACAATAAAAGGGGAAAGAAAATGATATTAATTGCAGATATGGAAAGAGTTTGATGTGTTTTGTGATTCATCTGCATGTACATGGTCCATTATGAGACATATTGTGTCATGATTTGATCAATATGTATCTAGCTTGTAAATCTTGTAGTTGTTTGTTATGTTAGACCATACATGATCAATGAGTGATGTGTGCACATAGGTATTAGTATCTAGTAGGAAATGAAGGTTGTGGCTATGCATATAGTCTTCTACTATCTTTTTTCTAGCGTTATGTTCACGCATGTTAACATTGAAATCTCCTACAATGATTATTGGTTTACTAATAGATATATTGCAAAATGTTTTTTCAAGAATATCTAGCATATTGGGCAATGTGGCATAGGGTGATGCGTAAGCATTAACAATTGTAATTTGCATTCCATGTAGAATGATATTTTTCATCAATGATTCTACATTGATCTCTTGAAATTGCATATGCTCAACAATTCTTATATTTTGTTTGAAACATGTGAGCAATCCATATTTATAATGGCTTGATATGCAATTAAATGTTTTGAACTTTTGTTGCAATATTTCTTGTTTCAAATGTGTTTCCTGTAAACACATAATATCAGTGTCCATTAGATCATAGTCATTGAGGACATCATTGATATAAGTTTCTAGGTTGTGAGTGTTTAGAGAGAAAACTGATGTGCATAAATGTCTATGCAAAGATTGATAATTGTAATCTAGTTCCCATTTTGCAAATTGTCGTAGACGGTCCATTTCAACTGTTATTTTTTGCTTGACTTTGAAATTTTCTTTCTTTAGAGGTTTTAATAGGAACAAGGATTGCATGTTTCTAACACGAGACAAGGCTGTATAGACTAATCCATGAGTTCGTATTCCAGTAGGATCAAATGCAAGGTTGTCTAGAGTAAGGCCTTGTGATCTATGGATTGTTTGAGCACATGCCAATTGAACAAGAAATTGTTTTCATATTTTGATATAGGCTATTTTTGCTTGCGCTGTTATTGGTTTTGTTAATCGCAATATGGGGATCCAATATGTGGAAATGCCTTGACTAGAGAAGTGAGCCAATTTTTTTTCTTGGTAATGCCCTATGTTTGCATTGAAGAAGTTTATCCATATGATATCAATTTCATTTTTTTTTTTGTATAGGCTTTAATGATTCCATCTGCTCCATTAACAAGGCCATCTTGTGAATCATAATTTCCAGCATATATCTGAACTAACATGTTTATTTTTTCAAATATTTGTGAAGACAATGTTGTTGTATGTAAATGGGAAGGGAAGTCACCATGGTTTTCTTCTTCTTGATCGATTGCATTGATTAAAATATCGTCTCCAGGAACAATTGAAAACATTTTATTGTTGTGAAAAGTGACATCTTTATTTTTATAAGAAAGATAGGGGAAAGCGGGGTCTATACGTGTAGGTCTAACACAATTTATGTTCAAATATTGCAAATCATCTTCTATTTGAGTGCTTGTTGACATTCTATTCAATATTGAGATGAATTTCTCGTCTTTTTTACGCATTGTAATATGCAATTCATAGCACTTTAATGAGATTGGGAAACTGCAAAGTGCACACATAGGTTCAAATGGTGTGGAATATGCATTTTCAACCAGCAGTGTTCATTGCACCTGCTAGAAAAGAAAAATAATGAGTAAATGTATAATGGAAAATAAGTAATTGTGTAATTAAAAATAAACAAATTACTGTATATCTACGCACCTCGCTTTGTCTGTCAATTAGTTTTTTGAGATCTTGTTCTATTTCAGTATTGAAATTTGTGATGAATGTGGCCTGTGTTGTATGGAATGTTCTTTCCTTGAGGTCTTTTCTTTTTGTTATGTTTTTGAGGAGCATAATTGACATTTCTCCATTTTGTAGTCTCTGTTCAATTTCATTGTAGATAGGCAACAAGTTTTCAAATAGTTGCACCTGTGACATAAAGGACACAAAAAACAAATCATGTTATTGCATAAAGACAATAAATCTTATGGTTGAATGGTTTAAGGCAGAGTATCTTACCGAGGCCATATCATCTTAAGAACTTCCATCTTTAATTCGCAATGTATATTGCATGCCAACTTTTTGAGCTGCTATTACAAGTGCTGCAACTGTTGCTATTGGGAATGTTTCTATGCTTTCTCCCAATTGTTTTATTGTTGCATTTGGAACAAATTTGTATTCTGTACAGATTTGGCTGATGTTTTCTACAGTGCTTGTGTTGTCTAATAAAAAAATGCGATCACAGTCACCACGGTCGTAATTTGTTTTTGGTATAATCTAGAAATTTGTCATTGCAATTCCTTTTCCTCGCAAGATCTTTTGATTATGTTTTTCAATGAGTTCATTTGGAACAACCAATGTGATTGCCATCAATACCCGCTGATCAATTAGGTCTCCCCGCAATATTTGACGAGTTTTTTGTGCTTTGTCAAGAAATGTGTTGTAGACAAACATTACATCACCATGGAATAATTTTCGAGTTTTGCGGATGTTCAATTCTTCAATTCATATTGGAATTGTCGAGGGTGCATTTGAACTATGCACATATGAAGCAAATTAGAGTCAATTACAAAGAAACAATGCTGATGTGTATATTACAATGTGACAAGTGCAAATAAGTGATGGGCATGGCTTGACTTGCCTTGTTGCTTCTTTTGTTAGTTGTTTTTCTTGCTCCAATGTTGTGTTGATTTGATGTTCAAGGCTGCAAGGTATTTGTTTCATTGCAAATGATAATGAGTGGAAAATGGAACTAGTGATATTGGAGACATGAAAAGCAATTTCATATATATATTTGTTGAATTGATATTTTGAATAATATATGTATATACTTTCCTTCTGCGTTTTTGGTTGTTGGAGCTTTGATCCATTTTAGCTGTATAAGAGAAAAGGAAATTGCATTAGTAGTTTCTTTGGATATGGATACAATAGATGCTTGCAAAAGAAGAATAACGAATGGTTAAGTTTCAATGACAATAAAAGGGGAAAGAAAATGATATTAATTGCAGATATGGAAAGAGTTCGATGTGTTTTGTGATTCATTTGCATGTACATGGTCCATTATGAGACATATTGTGTCATGATCTGACCAATATGTATCTAGCTTGTAAATCTTGTAGTTGTTTGTTATGTTAGACCATACATGATCAATGAGTGATGTGTGCACATAGGTATTTGTATCTAGTAGGAAATGGAGGTTGTGGCTATGCATATAGTCTTTTACTGTCTTTGTTCTAGTGTTATGTTCACACATATTAACATTGAAATCTCCTACGATGATTATTGGTTTACTAAAAGATATATTGCAAATTTTTTTTCAAGAATATCTACCATATTGGGCAATGTGGCATAGGGTGATGCGTAAACATTAACAATTGTAATTTTCATTCCATGTAGAATGATATTTGTCATCATTGATTCTACATTGTCTTCTTGAAATTGCATATGCTCAACAATTCTTATATTTTGTTTGAAACATGTGATCAATCCATATTTATAATGGCTTGATATGTAATTAAATGTTTTGAACTTTTGTTGCAATATTTCTTGTTTTAAATGTGTTTCTTGTAAACATAGAATATCAGTGTCCATTAGATCATAATTATTGAGGACATCATTGATATAAGTTTCTAGGTTGAGAGTGTTTAGAGAGAAAACTGATGTGCATAAATGTCTATGCAAATATTGATAATTGTAGTCTAGTTCCCATTTTGCAAATTGTCGTATACGGTCCATTTCAGCTGTTATTTTCTGCTTGACTTTGAAATTTTCTTTCTTTAGAGGTTTTAATAGGAACAAGGATTGCATGTTTCTAACATGGGGCAAGGCTGTATAGACTAATCCATGAGTTTGTATTCAAGTAGGATCAAATGCAAGGTTGTCTAGAGTAAGGCCTTGTGATCTATGGATTGTTCGAGAACATGCCAATTGAACAGGAAATTGTTTTCGTATTTTGACATAGCCTGTTTTTGCTTGTGTTGTTATTGGTTTTGTTAATCGCAATATGGGGATCAAATCTTTGGAGATGCCTTGACTATAGAAGTGAGCCAATTTTTTTGCTTGGCAATGCCCTATGTTTGCATCGAAGAAGTTTATCCATATGATATCAATTTCGTTTTTTTTCTTCTTATAGGCTTTAATGATTCCATCTTTTCCATTAACAAGGCCATCTTGTGAATCATAATTTCCAATATATATCTCAACTAACATGTTTAATTTTACAAATATCTGTGAAGACAACGTTGTTGTATGTAAATGGGAAGGGAAATCACCATGGTTTTCTTCTTCTTGATCGATTGCATTGATAAAAATAACATCTCCAAGAACAATTGAAAACATTTTATTGTTGTGAAAAGTGACATCTTTATTTTCATAACAAAGATAAGGGAAAGCGGGGTCTATACGTGTAGGTCTAACACAATTTTTGTTCAAATATTGCAAATCATCTTCTGTTTGAGTGTTTGTTTGCATTCTATTCAATATTGAGATGAATTTCTCATCTGTTAGACACATTGTAATATGCAATTCATAGCACTTTACATTTTCTTGCCAAAAGTCATATGGGACTGGTTGTTTGTTGAGAATAGGTAGTTCGAATATCAAGGAGTCTTGTATAGGTTTTTCTTGATAGAGATCACCACAAAAAATGATGTCGACATTTCCGAAATATTTTGTTTGGACATGTTTTATGTTTCTCAATTGATCATTAATGCAAAACAAGAAATGACTTCCAAGTAGGGAAACCTCATCAATGAAAACTAGTCTCAATTCTTGGTAAAGTTTTCCGAGTGCATCTAATGTTTCATTGCTAAGTGGTGTGGGGGTAGACTTGTTAAAAGGCATAAGCAGTACAAAGTGGATTGTTGTACCACCTGCATTATATGCAACTTTTCCTGTGTATAATAGTATCAAACCCTTTGGTTTCAAAAGATCAGTTGAATGATGTGCATCATAAAGTCACATGAGCATTTGGAAGATTACTTTTGTTGTGAATGTTTTGCTAGTTCTAGCTCCTCCAGTCAAGAATAAATATAGTGCTTTGTACATGTCCATACGCTTCTTCATTGCAATTTCTTTGGTAATTGCTTGTTGTTCTCTATTGAGCATTCTTCTTAACATGTGATATTCTGCATTTGTGAGCAAAAATGGATGTTCTCATAAGTGGAATCCGATATTTAGTTGTCTTTTTCTTTCATGGTGATGGGAATGTTGTAAATCTATTTCCAAGTCATATTTTTCGCTAATTTTTTCAGTGGTTCTTTGCTTTTTCATTGTATCAGTGGCATCTATGGTGTTATTTTGGATGTCTCAAATGGCATTTTCTAAATCACCCCATAATGGGCTAATATTATAAGTGAAATTGGACTCATTTGTTTTTATTGTGTTGTGATGTAACATATAAGAAGATTCCCATGATAGAAAGTTTTTTATCAATGTACTTTCGCTTTTTTCAAATGGCACATATAGAAAATTTAGCTTTTATGTGCAATAGTTTTCATAGTAAGTGTGTTTTTTGTATTTCACGAATCGTATGAATTTTGGTTTTTTCCTTTTCGAAATGGGTGTGCCATTTTTGTTGTAATGTTGATGCCTCTAAAATCACTGCATCAACATCGGGGATAACCACCCGATCCAGACCTTAGTGCAGCTCCTTTTCCGTTTGGTGTGGTGGCTCCAACTGGATGTAATGGGACCAGTTTCCCAGTGATATATGAGTTGATGGGTGATTGATTTGTAATGCATAACGAAAGTGATGGGTGTTTTGTTCTAAAGTGCAAAAATATACAAAGATAACTAATCTATCCCGGTTATTCTTTTAGCAACACAATTTTTGATTGTTTCTATTAAACAAATAACCATTAAGATGACTTATTCATAAAATAGAAATATGCATTCATATGATGATTACTTTGTTTAAGTAATTAAACAAAGTAATAATAAAAACATTATTGCATTGATCATAATATATCACTGACATATATATTCCAAAGATAACAATTTTGAAACATTCAGAAATGACAAGTTAAAGAATTGCTTTTAAAAACATATATACATATCAATAATAACAATGTTGATAAATGTTCATTCACATAGAGAAATAAGACAAAAGCAGAGATAATAGTACCATATGCATTTGGATTCTCCCAATGTAAATCACATTCAAATTCTGCTTTCTAATTTGGGAATGCCTTCAAAAGACGCAATAGTGCAAATCTCATAAGAGCCTCTTTGTCAAAATGCAGAACTTTGGTCCAGTTTGTGATAAAAAATATTGAGAGTACAGTAGTGCAACTTCCCAAGTCAAGTCTTAATACAAATTGCGGACCCTTTATAAATACATGAAAGGGTATTTAAATACTAATAATAACAACAAACTATGAATAAAAATCGTTATGTGCTAGTCTAACTAAAGACATATAAATCTAGGATTTATCATGAAAATAGCAGTGCTATGGCGGTTGAATGAATTCATTGTATCGACTTCTTTTCCTGTGATTGCAGTTGACAGATTGCAAGCATAGGCTGGATTTCTGGTGGTTGACTCATCCTAGAGTGTAGCTGAGCTGTATAGGTGGCATCGGAGAGTTCGGAGATCATGTAGTTGATTGCATCCGAGAGACACTTCATGGCCATCTGCTGACTATGCAGCTTGACAAGGAAAAACCAGAATGTTTCCCATGTCAAGCTTTGGATTCCTCCGATCAATTTTTCCCTGTGCGTCAGCTCTTGTTTCCAATGTTGTTCCAACAACTTTGCCTGTGGGAGTTTACCTAGAGAGAAATCTGTGATCAAATTAGACATATGCAAATTGTTATTTATCAATTTGATCAGACTATTTGTTGCAGCTCTGCATCTAGATGTTGCTCTTTCAGTTTTCATTAATTGGGACTCCCATTCGGAAAACAAGATTTCCTTATGTGATTCTTGTATCCTTGGCAGATTGGCAGCCATTCCTTCTTTTGAATCTTGCCAGGATAGGAAATTGGTTAAATTTTCATCTGCCTTATCTAATTCAAGTCTGGCATCTACTGCTTTTTCAATCATTGATGCAGAGATATCACATAAGGGGTTGGCCAATGATATATTGTGGCATAGAATATCCAATTGTCGGGACAAAGCTTTGGTTATTTCCAGGGCTTCTATTCTGAATTCGTTTACTTGTGGATACCCTTTGAACCGTTCTATCTGTTCTTTCATTTGCGCGATTTGATCTTCTTTTGATTTCTTCTCCTACTCACTTAGCATTTGCAGCCTACTCAACTCCTGAGACAACTCCTATTGTTTATGGAGAGTCTATTCATCAATCCTCTGCTTTTCTAGTTGTAACTGCTCTTTTAATTGTTCATTTTGTTGCCTCTGTTCTATCAAGTGTTGCTCATGATGACCTATCTATTGTTGTTGTTTTGCCAATTGTGCCTCCAATTGGAATATCGCCTGATAGTTTTATTAAATCCTCGAAGGTATTGACCACTACTTTCCATACCACGTTCATCATCTCTGCCTGAGGAGTTAAAAGAGGACTTTGGTCAATTTTCCTCTTCTTCCTCTGTCTTTTAACTACAACCCTATGCTTTGGACTCTAGAAGACATCAAGTGGTGGTATTTCTTTAGTTTGTATTACAATCTCCTCAGTCAGATTCTTGAGAATAATCTCTATGTCCTGCTGAATTTCTGGTGGGCTGCTTGTGCCTTCAATCGGAACCGTGTTAATTTCTGGCTTGTGCACTGTAGCCATTTCTGGTGTAGTGAACTCTTGGGATTTATTAGGGTTATTGATGATCGAATCAAACTGTTCCCATTCCTTGATTAACTTAGGATCAATATTAATATCCGTATCAAGGAGTTCACTAATTCCTCCCTGCTTCTGTTCTTTTTCTGGGGTCTTCTCACTTTCAGGAATATTTTCAATTTCGGGAGTCTTATCACTAATTTTCTCTTCACTGTGGCCTTGTGGTTGCACCATAGAGGTAGTGTTTAATAAGTCCAGAGGTAGCATTTCCAATCTCTGTGTTCTGAACTTATAAAATTCCTCTAGTCCTTCCGCTCCCAATTTGATTTTGGCTAGTTGTTTGACTTGAGAAAATACTTCGGCTGAAACAAACAAATCATTGTAGGTATCCTTCTCATGTTAAAATTTGGTGACTTTGGCCTAAGAAGTAACATTGTAGGCAACCGATCTAGGATTGTACTGCCTTTTTTGGATGATTACTAGCTTTAACAGCTTTATTTTCCCGGCTTCCTTCTCTGCATGTTTGAAATCATGCAGCGTAAAAGCACCACATCGGAGGGGGAATGTTGGCCACATGTGCTTTTTAAACTCCTTCAGGTTCCTTGACATCCCTTCAACTGTTATCTGATGTGCTAATTCTCTGGCAAGCAATTTATCAGGGATATATAAGGGAAGGACATGTGGGTTGGTAATGCTGCCGAAAAGTCTTATGTAAGTGAACTTTTCTTCATCAAACCAACTAGCAATTACAGTTAGGTCGATAGAGGCTTCCTGAGATAACCTAGGAGTGGGTTTATTGAATATGGAATAATACATAGGAAGGATGAAACCATGACAAATTCTATAAAGGTGGTTTTTGTAATGGGCTTTCCACAACTCCTTATGATAAATGTGAATGGGATTGGGATCCTGCAGATTCCATTTCCATCCAAGAATGGGGTATTTAGAATTGAAACAAATGGTTTCCATAACATAAGCACTCATATAAAACGGGGGTATTACTCGAGTGTTTACGAACCTGTTCTTTCTATAATCAAGTATTTGGCTGGCCATTTTGTCAAACAAAATGGTCACCCAATCCATGATATAGGAATTAATTATAACCTCCATTAATGGTACCATTGCAATAGAAAATTTAGCAGAATCATGGACTCCGAAGAGTCTGCACATCATTGCAACAACATAACAATAAGGAGATGCCAATGAATCTATGGAGTACATACCCAATGTTTCATGCTAGTGCTTGGTCGGAAAATGCCTCCATTGTTTGATAGGGTCAGATTCAATGGCGTTCTCCTTGGCAAAAGCCTCCAAAAGCGCTTTGTTATAACGCTTCTCCAATTCAGTCAAATGGTACATTCGTTTAATATCTTCTGCTTTGAATGACCCAAACATTCTTCCATTAGTGGAAAAGAACGTTCTGTCTGTGATGTTGATGCTCTCAATAACCCATCTGACGACGTCATTATAGGGTAATACTTTGGCGCGGGCTGTTATTCTATGAAGATAAGAGCAGGCCAAATCCTTAAGAGTATTCTCTGACTTACTCGGAATCTGCTGTTGCCTCTTCTTCAATTTCTTCTAGATCCTCAGCCTCCAGTAAATTGTAAATACTTTCCCAGGATGCCTTGCCTAGACCAAGGTAGGTAGTATCAGATATCAAGACCTTCTTCATTGGTTCTTCTTTGGCTACGATGGGGGCCTTTGGTTTCTTGGATTTTTTCATCATCTTTACTGGATTCATCAACTTAGACTTGCTCTGCAAAGGAAACAAAAGAACGTAACAGAGAAAAACCTGTTCAAAGCTAACGCATAATACAAATCTTAATGGTAATTCAAGCGTGATAAGTAATACGAAATGAGATATTACCATGGATGAAATCCTCGAAGGATTCAACCTTAACTGTTGTATTAATGACTTCTATAACTGCCAATCGTGGTAATTAAATGTAATAATGATATGTCGCATCACACATATTACTGACAATCTCTTAAAACGGATCTCTTGGCTTTCCCAATCAGCGATTAGCAAAAATCACATATCGCAGATTGGGAGGTTCAAAGGTGAAGCTTAAGCTATTACCATAAGTAGCTCCAATTGCGATAAAGGTGAGAGGTATCGTGAGGAGCCGGGATAATCAACAAATTTCTTGTTTCATGTTTATTATTGATTTAATGGCTTAAACCCGCTAATATACATTTAGCAACCTTTTATTGAAAAGCGCACTTTTCCTTTATGAAATCGCATCGGCGAATTCGAAAGGGGCTTTTGTTATGTGTTTCATGGTATGTGCGATGGCCAATTGCGATTGTATTATCGCATCAGGGGTTTGGCGTAGACCTTTGGAATGCTTCATTGTTCAACTTGCGATTTGTGATTTCCGATAGCATTATCGCATTAGAGATTTGCCAATGAGAACCTTTTAAGCATATCCTTTAAATAAAATATACAACATATTATTTTACATTTGTTTTACAAAAAGGTTTTGGATAATATTTATATTGGATCGGACCTTTTCATAAGGACTTACATGTGTTATGTGATTAAATCCAAGCTTGCGATTATTATTGAATTATTGATTTTAACTAAGTCTTAAAAAGGGGACCCATTTCTAATTAAAGTTTTGGATAAAATTTTTGAAATGGGGGGTTGTTGTATAGCACAACAATTGGTGATTCACTGGGAGAAATAGTTATCTTTGAGAAAGTAATGCAATATTTATAACTTTCTAAATTTGGAAACTGTTTAGGATAAAGAAAACAATATATGAATAGTTAGATAAAAATTACCTCTGAACATAATGAAAAATATTTTTGTAATTCCTTTTCCAATCTTAAAAATAAAAACATTCTGGGTTTATTCAAGCCTTGATTGGTTGGTATAGATAAAGCAGGGGGGCTTCTCCAACTTAGCTTTAAAGATTACTCTGTTGTCACAGGTAGTGCCTCTACTGCCAGCAAACGTTTATAGTCTCGACAAGGTTACCTTTTAACCATTTAATCATTCATTGTCCCATCCATCTAAGAGTATAAATTTTAAGAGATAATCCAAAAAGATATGTTTACACATATTTTTTCCTTTTTGTATTTTCTATCCTATTTATTTCTTTTAAAAGATAAAAAGCCATTGTCCTAGTTTGGTGGCCAGTTGTTGACAATGCCATTCACTGGTTGTAATTGAACTAAACAAGCTGGCTCGTGATGAGACCCCTTGTCTTATAATTATAAGCCATTACCCTGTTTTGATATGCAGTATTGGTAATATCAGTTTAATTAGTTCCCTATGATCATGGTAAGCAGGCTCATAGTGAGACCTCTTATCTTTTATATCAAACATATTTTAGAATTACACTCTGAAAAAATCACAAAATTTGTGGATGGGGTGAATGACTTACTCCTTAAGAGTGTATGGATGACAATTTAAGAGTTGTAGATGCTAACTTTGGAAAAATATTTTCTTTTTTACAAATAACCTCACTTGGCTCTTTAAAACTTGAAATGATTTATAGTATTTTCAAGGTTTGTAAAGGCTTTACAAATTTAAAAGAGTTTTTCAGAGTTTTATTTTTATCTAACTTTCTAGAACTACAGTCTTTTCCTTAAAGGCTTCCATCTATCGAAAGTAAGTATTTACACTATTTTCTTAAATAACTTTCAAAATAGTAAAAGGTCAATGGAAGACTATTTACAACCTTATTTCCTAAATATAAAAATTCAAACAAACAAAACTGCAAATTGAATATTTACAAGTAAGAAGGGGTTACCTCCTTAAGTAAATAAATTTTTCAAGATAAGCCCATTGACAGGAAGAGAATCTCTCTTTCTTGATAGATCTTGCAATATGAATGTTGATGAGCCTATCTTCTCAATGATTTGAAACGGACATAGCCACATCTTCTCAAATTTAGTGTGTTTTCCTTTATCTTCGTGCGCTTTGTCCCATTTCAAAACAAGATCACCAATTTGTAAAAATTTTGGGCCGGTAGAATTTGTATCAAAAGAAGATTTAATAATCTATTGATGTTTTGCATGTGTAATTCGGGATTTTTCCCTTCTTCTAATTTAAGGATTTGATCATATCTTAATTGAATGGAAGAGGAGGGATTTTCTTCAATAAACTACACTAGGGCTAGAGATGGGAGTTTGGTATCATAGCTTCTTTCCCATACACTAAGTTGAATGGAGAAGTACCTATTGAGGCCTTCTGTGTTATGCGGTCTGCCCATAATGCAAATATCAAAGACTTGTGCCAATTCTTTTGATTCTGGTCAACAGTTCTCTTAATGATTTTGATCAGATTTTTGTTGGTTGATTCCGCTAAACTATTACCCTAAAGGTAGTAGTTTATAGAATATTTCAATTTAAATCCTCTCTTAATAGCAAATTCAAGTATGGTATTTCCAGAAAAATAATATTTATTATCAAAGATGAGAGCATTAGGTACACCAAACCTAGTAATGATGAATTGATCTATGAATTCAATGATTGCATCAGAGTTGGCTACCTTCAAAGGAATTGCTTCTACCCACTTTGTAAAGTAATCCGTGGCTGTAAGGATATATCTGTGCTGCTTGGAGTAATGTGGAACAATCTCTCCTATGATATCCAGTCCCCATTGTTCAAATGGTTGTTCAATGCTGACTAGTTGCAAAGGAAAGGCTGGCTTTCTTTGTCTTCCACTAGCAGTTTGGCATGTTTTGCATTTCCTTACATATTCATGGGCATATTTGAATAAAGTGGGCCAATAATAACCAACATGTATTATTTTGTGAGTTGTTGTATCACCTCCAAAATGTCCACCTACTGGACCATCATGTAATTCCTGCAAGACCTTTTGTGCTTCAGTTTTTCAACGCTTCTTAACAAAACTGAATCATAATTCCTTCTAAACAACACATCATCAATAATCTCGAAGTGTTTTTCTTTCAATCTTAAGGCACGTTTGTTTTTATAAGAAAGACTAGAACGAGCATATCCATTTTTTAAATAAAATAACAAATCCGCATATTGAGATTCAGAGTTGATGATACTTATCTCATTTATTTGCTCAGTATTGTCTGAATCTTCATGTTCTGGAATGTTAGAAGCTCCTGCTAACAATCTGCAAAAACCTTGACCTTTTACAGTTTTCATTGGTTTAATATATAAATCATATTCTTGTAACGCTGTAACCCAGTTGGCCCTCTTCTCTCCCATTTCCCTTTGGACTAGTAATTGTCTCACTGCTGAGAATGGGACTATTACTTTTGTATGAGTCTTTAGGAGGAATGGCCTAAAGTGTTTAATAGATTTGAACATAGCGAAGGCTTGCTTTTCTACTTTGGAATAATTAAGTTCAACACCTTGCAGATTTGAACTGAAAAAGGATATGGGTGCTTCAACTTGTTGATCATTGATTTGTGTCAACACAACTGCATAAGAAGTCTCGGATGCTAAAGTATATAAAATAAAATGATTGGAAAAATTTGGAGTGTTTAATGCAGGAGCATTAATGATTGCCTGTTTGATTGAATCAAAAGCTTCCTTTTCTTTATGCCCCCATTTGAACACCAAATTTTTCTTAATCATGGTCTGTAATGGTAAAACAATCTGTGAAAAATCAGGAACAAATCTTTTTACAAAATTTATTTGACCTAAAAATGATTGCATTGATTTTTTATTGTGTGGAAGAGGAATATCAGAAATCTCCTTGATCCTTTCTGGATCGATATAAATGCCATCTTTGGACACAATAAATCCCAAGAGTTTACCTTGATCAAGAGCGAAAAATGATTTCTTGGGATTTAATGAAATCCCATACCTTTTATAGCGTTCAAAGATTTGTTTCAAATCATGTAAATTGTTCTCTTTTTTCTTGGAAAAGACAGTTATGTCATCTAAATAGACAAATACTGAGTTATTAATCAGACCTTTAAATGCTATATCTATTGCTCTTTGGAAGGTAGCCCCAACATTAATTAATCTGAAAGGCATTTTCTGGTAGGCATATGTTCCCCACTTGGTTCTGAAGGTAGTCTTCAGTCTGTCATCTGGATGCACCAATATTTGATTATATCCAGAAAAACCATCCAGAAAAGACATTAATTTGGAACCAACCACTGAATGAAGAGTTTGTTCCATTGTTGGTAGTGGGAAGTTATCCTTTTGGCTAGCCTTATTAAGATTTCTGAAATCAATGCAAATTCTAATGTCATTGTTCTTCTTTCTAACAGGTACTAAGTTAGAAACCCATTTTGAATGTTTAACAGGGAAAATTATCTTAGCTTTCAAGAATTTGTTTAACTCTGCTTTGATCTGACCTTCTAGGTTCGGATGGATTTTCCTCAATTTTTGCTGCACTGGTTTCTCCTTAGAGATCATTGGAATTGTATGTTGTATGATAGAAGTATCATACGTTTTTAGATCATCATAATTCCAAGCGAAAACATTTTTATATCTATTCAATAGTCTGATAAAGGCAAATATTTCTTCTGAGGTGAGCCTTAATCCCAGATTAATATTTTGTGGTTTGGCCTCAGTGCCAAGATTTATTAATTCAAACCTCAAAGTAGAACTTTGAAGTTTTGAATTAGTAACTTGTTTAAATCTATCCTTGATGTCATAAAGATCTTCAAGTTTGACCACTGATTTTGGTATGGAATTCTCCTCTGGTCTTTGCTTTATTTGAAGATCATGATCACTCTCATCAATAATCTGGTCATCATAGGATTTCTCAGAAGTTAAGAAATTCAAAATGTCATCGTCATGATTAAATACTTGCCAATTGGTGACATTGTCTGGAACCGATGGTCTAAAAATCAATTCAACTGAAAATCTATCAGGGCTGTAATCCTCGGATGGGAAGAGCTTAGAAGCAACATTAGCTAATAAATCAGCTGCTGCATTTTGAGATCCAGGAATGGGAGAGATATTAAATGCTAGAAAATGAGATATAAGGTCTTGAACCAAGGATTGGTAATGCTTGAGATGTCTGGAAAGGCAATGAATAGTATTCCTTACCTGTTTGATGACAATATCAGAATCACCAAATACTTTTAGATATTGTACTTTCAAGCCTATTGCTTTGTAAAGCCCTTGAACCAATTCCTCATATTCAGAAGTATTATTTGCACACTCAAATTCTAGTCTACATGATAACATAGTTTTTGTGCCCTCAGGACTAACTAAAATACATCTTGCTCCTGCACCATCATTGGGTTTTGACCCATTAAAATATAAAGACCAAAATACAGGCTTATCTATAGTTTTATCTACAATTTCTTCAGCGATAGTCACACACCTTGATGTATCTATATGAGAAAAACTTTCTATTTGTGATGTGAAACTATTGACAGAGAAAGGTGATGATTGAGCATTAAAATTACCAAAGAATGATTCTGCTGAGTAATTTCCAAGAATGTTATTATTGAAAGCTATGGGTTGATTATCCTGTTCAAACTCCGTTACAGTATGGGTCATGTGCTTCTCCCAATCGATCTTAATTTGGTTTGGTTTCCCTTTATAGGGAAGCCACATATGAGACCAATCAGTAGAAATGTAACCATGGAGTTTTTTGACCAATCCCTACTTAAAATTAACCCGTAAAACTCAGGGATGTCAGCAATCAATATATCAATTCTCTGAGCTACTCTAGGATCTGCTGATAACCTAATGGTGACTAAATTAATTTCTCCAAATACTTGAACCTTAGTTCGATCCAATTGAACAATATGCACTACAGACGTTTGGGGCTCAATGTTCAATTTTGAGCAAACTGAGGCTTGTATTATGTTTGATGAAGCCCCTAAATCTATTAAGCAGTTGTGCAGATTTCTATTGTAGATTTCATAGGTCAAGAGAAAAGGAGGTGTATGAGAATTAGATCTATCTCCAATAAAAACAACATCAGTAGCATCTACTCTATCTGATGGTGGCTTACCTGTTCCTTTAGCCGCCTTGGATAGTACATCATTTGGAAGAAGAGAAGAAGGTATTGCATTTAGCTCTTTGAGTAGCAATTTCTGTTGATGTTTGAGCTTGCTAAGCTCAAATAAAGAGATATTTTCTCTAGTCTTCTTCATGTCTTCTATGATGTTGTAATCCATAGAGTCAGAGATTACCAATGTCTTGGATGATGAGGGTGGATTAGAAGATGATGTCTGATTTTGAGTAGGCAACACTGTAGATTTCTTTATGGGAGCCTTATCTTTGGCAGTAGGACTTACATTTTTCTTCTTTTGAGTTGGTTGAATAGGTTAAATAACTACTTTACTCCTGGTACTTACTAGGAAAGCTTCCTGTTCGCTTTCAGTATCTGAATTGGGAAAAATGAAGTCCCACATACCGTGACATTAAACAACCTCATCTTCTTCTGTTTCCTCTAATGACAAGATTGTGTCTTCATCCTCATCATTATCTGGATCTGATTCTGCATTAGATATGGCATTAGGTGGTTTTGATTCAGCTCTTTTGAAGTTCCTAAATGGCTTTTTAGTGGAGGTTTCAGCTACCTGTTTCTTAATCTCTACCATTTCATTAGACATAGTCTTTAAAACCTTTTGCAGACCCTCCATATCATATGGATCTTTAGCCACTTTCTTCTTCGAATCATCTTTAAAAGTAACTTTTTTGGACTTTCGCTCTTCAAGAGCGGTTTTCTTCTCTAAAGTGATGATATGTTTCTCAACGACGATTGCTTCTTTCATATTTTTTGCTAAGGTGGGCTTTGCAACTCTATCAACAAAGATTGTTATATTCTAAGGTAAGGCAGAAATGTACCATTCGCTTCGAACCTCTTCACTGGGCTTAGAGGTAGCAGGAATTTTATTTAAGAGCTTATTAAATCGCGAGTTGAAATCTTTAATAGGTTCTCTCGATTCAGTTTTAAGATTGGAGAGATCGTTGATTAATGTCGTTGTGGACCTATCATCTCCAAACTTAGTTAAAAACTGCTCTTGGAAAGCATTCCAACTAGTAATGGATCCTGCGGGTAATGAAAAATACCATGATACAACTACTCCTTGTAATGTGTATGGAAAAAGCCTCACAACAACATCTTCTTCTGTTACACTATTTAAGTTTATTGACAACATAAAGTTGTTTATGTGTTCTTCTGCCAGTATGCCTATATCTGGGTTAAACTTTGGCAACCACTTTTCAGGATGGGTTGGCAATTGACTCAAGGGTGCATGCATTACGACTACCCCTGGATTTGTCCATGGCCTCGGTTGTGGTTGATTGTGTGCCATTGTCGCACTAATAGCAGAGGAAGTTGAGGATGTAGATGTGAATGATTGGGTGGAGGACGTCGGAGTACCTGTAACCTGTTAGACAATGATATGAAGTTGGGGAGTGGACGGTTGACTTAGCAATGGATTGGATTAAATGGATGACGATGATGAAAGAGTCTCACTATCAGACTATTCAGGAGTCTTCCTAGCTCTTTTCCCTTTAGGCAAAGGAAATTCTGTTGGTTCAATACCAAGCTTTTCACTCTATAATCTTGTAAGAGGACGAGAAGGAATGTATTGCGAAGTCACACACCCTTGAGATAACTCAGAGTTTTCTTGCGATATTGAAAACCCTTGAAGTTTATGAATTAAAGACTGAACTTTAGGGGGTTCAAGAGTGGATTTGTTTGATATGTTCAAGTTTCCAGCAGTGGTTGTTCTCTTTCCAATTTCTCGCTTGAAAATTGGAGATTTAGAATGTGAGGGAGAAGTTGGGGGAGATGTTGAGGGAGATTTACTCTCAAAATGGGCTATGGATTTGGATTCGCTCGCCATTCACAGTTCATGCCCTCCTTCTAGCGCCAAAAATGTTGATGCCTCTAAAATCACTGCATCAACATCGGGGAAAACCACCCGATCCGGACCTTAGTGCAGCTCCTTTTCCGTTTGGTGTGGTGGCTCCGACTGGATGTAATGGGACCAGTTTCCTAGTGATATATGAGTTGATGGGTGATTGGTTTGTAATGTATAATGAAAGTGATAAGTGTTTTGTTCTAAAGTGCAAAAATATACAAAGATAACTAATCTATCCCGAGTATTCTTTTAGCAACACGATTTTTGATTGTTTCTATTAAACAAATAACCATAAAGATGACTTATTCATAAAATAGAAATATGCATTCATATGATGATTACTTTGTTTAAGTAATTAAACAAAGTAATAATAAAAACATTATCGCATTGATCATAATATATCACTGACATATATATTCAAAAGATAACAATTCTGAAACATTCAGAAATGACAAGTTAAAGAATTGTTTTTAAAAACATATATACATATCAATAATAGCAATGTTGATAAATGTTCATTCACATAGAGAAATAAGACAAAAACAGAGATAATAGTACCATATGCATTTGGATTCTCCCGATATAAATCACATTCAAATTCTGCTTTCTAATTTGGGAATGCCTTCAAAAGACACAATAGTGCAAATCTCATAAGAGCCTCTTTGTCAAAATGCAGAACTTTGGTCCAATTTGTGATAAAAAATATTGAGAGTGCAGTACTGCAACTTCCCAAGTCAAGTCTTAATACAAATTGCAGACCTTTCTAAATACATGAAAGGGTCTTTAAATACTAATAATTACAACAAACTATGAATAAATTTTTTTATGCGCTGGTCTAACTAAAGACATATAAATCTGGGATTTATCATGAAAATAACAGTGCTAAGGCAGTTGAATGAATTCATTGTATCGGCTTCTTTTCCTATGATTGTAGTTGATAGATTGCGAGCATAGGCTGGATTTCTGGTGGCTGACTCATCCTGGAGTGTAGCTGAGCTGTATAGGTGGCATCGGAGAGTTCGAAGTTCATGTAGTTGATTGCATCCGAGAGACACTTCATGGCCATCTGCTCACTATGCGGCTTGACAAGGAAAAACCAGAATGTTTCCCATGTCAAGCTTTGGATTCCTTTGATCAATTTTTGCCTGTGCACTATCTCTTGTTTCCAATGTTGTTCAAACAACTTTGCCTGTGGGAGTTTACCTGGAGAGCAATTTGTGATCAAATTAGACATGCAAACTATTATATATCAATTCGATCAGATTGTTTGTTGCAGCTCTGCATCTAGATGTTTCTCTTTCAGTTTTCATTAATTGGGACTCCCATTTGGAAAACAAGATTTCCTTATGTGATTCTTGTATCCTTGGCAGATTGGTAGCCATTCCTTCTTTTGAATCTTTCCAGGATAGGAAATTGGTTAACTTTTCATCTGCCTTATCTAATTCAAGCCTGGCATCTACTGCTTTTTCAATCATTGATGCAGAGATATCACATAAGGGGTTGGCCAATGATATATTGTGGCATAGAATATCTAATTGTCGAGACAAAGCTTTGGTTATTTCCAGGGCTTATTTTCTGAATTCGTTTACTTATGGATACCCTTTGAACCGTTATATTTGCTCTTTCATTTGCGCCATTTGATCTTCTTTTGATTTCTTCTCCTGCTCACTTAACATTTGCAGCCTTCTCAACTCTTGAGACAACTCTTGTTGTTTATGGAGAGTCTGTTCATCAATCCTCTACTTTTCCAGTTTTAACTTCTCTTTTAATTGTTCATTTTGTTGCCTCTGTTCTATCAACTGTTGCTCAAGCTGACCTATCTTTTGTTGTTGTTCTTTCGATTGTGCCTCCAGTTGGATGATCACCTGGTCTTTTTCCCTCATCAGGTGGCTGACCTCTGAGGCCTTATCCATTGTCACTACTGTGTAAGCTCCTGCATACTATGATAGCTTTGTTAAATCCTTGGAGGGATTGACCTTTTCTTTCCATATCACGTTCATCATCTCTGCTTGAGGAGTTAAAAGAGGACTTTGATCAATTTTCCTCTTCTTCCTCTATCTTTTAACTACAGCCCTATGCTTTGGACTCTAGAAGACATTAAGTGGTGGTATTTCTTCAGTTTGTAGTACAATCTCCTCAGTCGGATTCTCGGGAATAATCTCTATGTCCTGCTGAATTCTGGGTGGGTCGCTTGTTCCTTCAATCGGAACTGTGTTAACTTCTGGCTTGTGCACTGTAGCCATTTCTGGTGTAGTGAACTCTTGGGATTTATTGGGGTTATTGATGATCGAATCAAACTGTTCCCATTCCTTGATTAACTTAGGATCAATATTAATATCTGTATCAAGGGGTTCACTAATTCCTCCCTGCTTCTGTTCCTTTTCTAGGGTCTTCTCACTTTCAGGAATCTTTTCAATTTCGGGAGTCTTCTCACTAATTTTCTCTTCATTGTGGCCTTGTGGTTGCACCATAGAGGTAGTGTTTAATAATTCCAGAGGTAGCGTTTCCAATCTTTGTGTTCTGAACTTATAAAATTCGTCTACTCCTTCCGCTCCCAATTTGACTTTGGCCAGTTGTTTGACTTGAGAAAATACTTCGGCTGAAACAAACAAATCATCATAGCTATCCTTCTCATGTTCAAATTTGGCAACTTTGGCCTAAGAAGTAACATTGTAGGCAACCGATCTAGGATCGTACTACCTTTTTGGGATGATTGCTAGCTTTAACAGCTTTATTTTCTTGACTTCCTTCTCTGCATGTTTGAAGTCATGCAGCGTAAAAGCACCACATCGGAGGGGGAATGTTGGCCACATGTGCTTTTTAGACTCCTTCAGGTTCCTTGACATCCCTTCAACTGTTATCTGATGTGCTAATTCTCTGGCAAGCAATTTATCAGGGATATATAGGGGAAGGACATGTGGGTTGGTAGTGCTACCGAAAAGTCTTATGTAAGTGAACTTTTCTTCACCAAACCAACTAGCAATTGCAGTTAGGTCGACAAAGGCTTCCTCGGATAACCTAGGAGCAGGTTTATTGAATATGGCATAATACACGGGAAGGATGAAACCATGACAAATTCTATAAAGGTGGTTTTTGTAATGGGCTTTCCACAACTCCTTATGATAAATGTGAATGGGATTGGGATCCTACGGAGTCCATTTCCATCCAAAAATGGGGTATTCAGAATTGAAACAAATGGTGTCCATAATATAAGCACTCATATAAAATAGGGGTATTACCCGAGTGGTTACGAACCTGTTCTTTCTATAATCAAGTATTTGGCTGGCCATTTTGTCAGACAAAATGGTCACCCAATCCATGATATAGGAATTAATTGCAGCCTCCATTAATGGTACCATTTCAATAGAAAATTTAGTAGAATCATGGACTCTGAAGAGTCTGCACATCATTGCACCAGCATAACAATAAGGAGATGCCAACGAATCTACGGAGTACATACCCGATGTTTCATGCTTGTGCTTGGTCGGAAAATGCCTCCATTGTCTGATAGGGTCAGATTTGATGGCGTTCTCCGGTTCAGGCAAATGGTACATTCGTTTAATATCTTTTGCTCTGAATGACCCAAACATTCTTCCATCAATAGAAAAGAACATTCTGTCTATGATGTTGATGCTCTCAATAACTCATCTGACGACGTCATTATAGGGTAATACTTTGGCGCGGGCTGCCATTCTATGAAGATAAGAGCAGGCCAAATCCTTAAGAGTATTCTCTAACATACTCGTGGAATTTGTTGTTGTGTCTTCTTCAATTTCTTCTGGATCCTCAGCCTCCAGTAAATTTTAAATACTTTCCCACGATGCCTTGCCTAGACCGAGGCAAGTAGTATCAAATATCAAGACCTTCTTCACTGGTTCTTCTTTGGCTACGACGGGGGCCTTGGATTTCTTGGATTTTTTCATCATCTTTACTGGATTCATCAACTCAGACTTGCTCTGCAAAGGAAACAAAAGAACATAACGGAGAAAAACATGTTCAAAGCTAACACATAATACAAAGCTTAATGGTAATTCAAGCGTGATAAATAATACGAAATGAGATATTACCACAGATGAAATCCTTGAAGGATTCAACCTTAGCTGTTGTATTAATGACTTCTGTAACTGCCAATCGTGGTAATTAAATGGAATAATGATATGTTGCATTACACATATTACTCACAATCTCTTAAAATGGATCTCTTGGCTTTCCCGATCAACATTTAGTGAAAATCGCATATCGGAGATCGGGAGGTTCAAATGTGAAGCTTAAGCTATTACAATAAGTAGCTCCGATTGCGATAAAGGTGAGAGGTATCATGAGGAGGCGGGATAATCAACAAATCGTTTGTTTCACGTTTATTATTGATGTAATGGCTTAAACCTGCTAATATACATTTAACAGCCTTTTATTGAAAAGCACACTTTTCCTTTATGAAATCTCATCGGCAAATTCGAAAGGGGCTTTTGTTATGTGTTTCATGGTATGTGCGATGGCCGATTGCAATTGTATTATCACATCGGGGGTTTGGCGTAGACCTTTGGAATGCTTCATTATTCAACTTGCGATTTTCGACTTCTGATAGCATTATCGCATCAAATATTTTCCAATGAGAACCTTTTAAGCATATCTTTTAAATAAAAGATACGACATATTATTTTACAAAAAGGTTTTGGATAATATTTATATCTGATCAGACCTTTTCATAAGGACTTACATGTGTTATGTGATTAAATCCAAGCTTGCGATTATTATTGAATTATTGATTTTAACTAAGTCTTAGAAAGGGGACCCATTTCTAATTAAAGTTTTGGATAAAATTTTTGAAATGGGGGGTTGTGGTATAGCACAACATGTACATAGAAGCAAATTCAACAAGGCATATATGTTTAATATCATTAAGTTGATTGATATAATAATCAATAATGGAACTACACATGACATTTTCGGAGTTGTCATCTTCCTGTTTTAGCAAGAATGATGGTTTGAGGATAAATGTATGCTCGTCCATTGGTACTGTGTTTATGAATATGCATTCTCGTGAACTATGATTAAATGGAAGAGAA
Source organism: Pinus tabuliformis (assembly GCA_031772625.1). Taxonomy (NCBI): domain Eukaryota; kingdom Viridiplantae; phylum Streptophyta; class Pinopsida; order Pinales; family Pinaceae; genus Pinus; species Pinus tabuliformis. The sequence goes on from CM062805.1 coordinate 1,259,811,417, forward strand.
AGTGTTATATGGACTACTTGTTGAGTTGAGATCTGTTGGAGATTAAGCAAAGCATTTCCCAATGAGCGTATCATTTCAATAGCATTTAGCTTGCTCTTTTCATGTTCTCTTCTTATCCTTTTAAATGCATTTTTCATTGATTTGTCAACTTTTGTCATGTAAGAAGTGCAATATGATGCAGCTGCATATGCATTAAGGAAAAATTGGGCATCAGTATTTACATTCCATAGCTTTGGCATATTCGTGGCAAAGCTATTATTCCAAGTGTGCAAGGGTTTTTGTTGCAATAAAATCATTGGTTGCTTCAATGTACTTTGTATTGCCAAGATGTAATCAATTTCAGTTAAATGCAATGTGAGTTTTTCCTCTTTTTGCAACTTCTTGTATGGTGGTGTTCATGTCTTTTTGCAAGCTCTGGATCAAGGTGATCTGTGCTACAAGTCAAGTAATAGTTAACGAAGTTTTGAATGTCAAAATTACTATTGACTCCATATATTTGTGCATTTTTACCCATAACAATCCATGTTCATGTTTGCTTCCTCTATTTTGAAATTCAGTTACAAAGTAGTAATCAACTATCTCTTCGAAGAATGTTTTTTCTTCAGATATAATTTTTTTTAAGGCATTAATTCTATGCCTATAATAATGAGTACAAGTTACTGGATTCTTTCTTATGAGATAGTCGATGTTATAGTCTTCTATTGTTTCAATATGTTTTCTTTTTTTCCTCTTGCTATGTAATTTGGTCAATGTATTGACCAATGGAGCCCATCAATGTTCAACACTTGTAAATGTGACAAAGAACGTTGGAGGGCCTTGTTGACGTATCATGGAAAATATATTTTTCTTCATTTGTTGTAGGTAATCAGGAGAAATTCTTATGTGCTTAAAATCAATGTAACCAATGTCACTTTTAAGAATATTGTCCAAGTTTGGTTTATATTTAACGTCTTTTGCTAGTAATTTTCTTCCGTTTAATTTCACTTTCCTGATTCTTATTGAAATGCATGCAAGGACTTGTTCAATTATTATTCGCAACGTTTTGAAAAACAAATTTGTTTTGTGGTAAGAGAAGTCACCATTATGGTGCATTACATTATGCAAACTTTTGGTAGCAAAATCTTTCTACAATGTCACCATCACGCGGGTCTCCAAAACAGAGGGTTGGAAAGTTCACTTCTTCTATATATTTTTCTTTAAAAATTCCAAGGGGACGTTGGCCTTCAGCTAGAGCAAGTTCAATCAACTTGTCTTGTACATCATGGATGCATTAGGATTTGATGTATCTGTGGACCTATTTTTAAGTTGGTATTTCATTTTCTGAATCGCTGCTTGTTTAATCTTTGTCTTCAATGTCACTATTTTCAATTGGAGTGTTTGAGGTAGTTGATTTTAGGATGCTATCCCAATTTTTATTTATGTGTATGTTTTCAACTCTATAAAGGTGTCGAGAACATAGTTCCTTCAATGCTGTCATCATAATATGCACACAAACTTTTCCTGTTTGAAATGCATATTTATATTCCAATTGCCTTTTCAATGCAACAACAACTGTTGTTTTGTTTTCCATAGATTGCGGTAGTGCAGTTTGAACAATGTTTGTTTGGACAGGAACATTGATGACCGATCTTGTTAAACCCATTTGTGATCGTTTGTGGTCCCATTGTCTTATTTGTGCAAATGAAATTCTTAATGCTATAAGACGTTCTTCAAGTTCTGAGAGTGTGGCTACAACTGGCAATGGTTTGTTTCACCTAATGTTCTCAAGTACAAAAAATTGTGGCAATTTTCCAACTCGAAGTGTTATTTTGCAAACCTTGCATATTACTTTCTTGGGCATATTTCTATGGTTTTTAGATAAATTTACGTATATTTGTTCGAAATTTTTTCCAATCATCACCATATTCTTGTGAAACTGCAATTGTTTACATATTGGACATTTTTGGTCAGGTGTGTCCTCTATGTTGGCTAGGTAAATTGTTATAGGGTTTTTCTTGGATAAGCAATTATGTTTATTCTGTGATTTTTGTTTGCATAATATTTTACAATTTTTTGTGTGTAATCGTGATAGTTGTTTTAATCTACGTACATTGACCCTATTACTTATATCTTTTGTCATTGGCATAACACCATATTGCAATTTGTCTTCATGCACATGTGCATTTTTTGACATAGGTTCGTGTTGCGTGTGCAATGACATTGTTTCTTTTGGAAGAATTTGACAATGTACATTACTTTTGTTTTTATGTCCATCTATTGACAAATGTGCGTAATGGGTGTGAAATGAATCTATTCCAAATGACACTATATTGGTAGTAATTGAAAATGCTCCTAGTTACAGAGGACCCTTCCTGTATGTTTACATTGAATAATATTGCTGCCCGTTGCAAACAAAATGGTCTGACTTCTACTACACCTTTTTCAATGGCACTCCCATATTGATAAGGTATGTTTTTCAATTTGCAACTTTTTTTTTGATTTTTTATGACATCTTTTGATATATATTTTTGTAGACAATGCAATGTAGTGTTTGCATTGCACATTATCGAATTGCAAAATGACTGCACAATGTAAAGTCTTAAGGATTCTACATCAAAGTTAGGTGCAATCAAATGAAAAAGTGCAAAGAACATGCTATCTCCACAAATGGATATAGTGTTTGTTGCTTTATGCAATCTATGGCCTTGCATTTTATCATTCATTATTTCCCAATAGGTTTGTAGATCTTTGCAGGGAGGAGAAAGGTATTCATTGCATATTAGAATTGATTGAGCTATTTTTTTTGTACAACAATGGTTAATAGTTCCCATTAATGGGGTTCTCATCATGGAACAATATATGCAATGGATTTGTCGTTTTGTTTGAATTGAATAGCAAATACCTTTTTTTTGTTAATGACCAAATTCCTATTGATAACTTAAACCATTTAGCTAGCCAGTGTATGCAAAATGTGTCTCCCCATAGTCCTCGTTCATTCTCAATAGGACCATTTGAATCTGGAAGATGCATTCTTCACAAATATGTTTCGACGTCACAAATTCCATGAAGCTGATACAGGATATCAAGTGCTAACTCGTAATTGAATGATTCCAGTGCTTCTATGTGACCTTATTCAAGGCACATCAAGAAGTGGTCTATTGTGCCATTGCGCAATTCAGTGGACATATATCGAAAATGAAAAAGGACTTCAATTGCATTGAAAAGATGATCGCATGGACTGTATGAAAATGCTTCGAGTCTAAAAAGGTTGTTGGTGTTCAAGACATCATCAATAGTCACATCATTATCACATTGTTTTTTTGGTTTGTAGCTATCAACATCAATTATTTCAGATATGTTTATATTGTTATTTTGTGATTTTTTTGTTGAAATTGGCTAGCTAAATGCAATTGTCTTGTTGTTGCAAGATTAGGGAATTTGGAACAGGATAGAGAAGTTTTACTTGCAATGAAACAGAAGCAGGAGAAACGTGGAATAGAATGTGCAAATAAATTGACATTCTTACTCCCACGTATTTGCAAGGAGACTCTGCAAAAGAAAATAATGAAGTTACGATACAAGTTTCCATGTGTGAAACCAATAGCTTATGACATACAACGAAAGCATGAAGGAACCTAAAGAAAGGAAAATGATGAGGAAAACACAAAATCCATGTACTTTAGAAAACTATCAAGAAGAGAAACGATGTTGTTGACAAGAAATACAAGTTAAGTGAGATGGTTCTAATTTGCCTAAAGCAAGACTTTGTAACAGCGTGATTACACATAATGTGTAGGCCATGAATATAGATCTGTTCTTGGTGAGTTCGCTTCTTGTTCTATTGATTATATTTATTTTCAGCTTGACTAGAATAGATCATCATCATATTATACCCGATTATAAGACTTGGATCAGCAATCCCTTTTGTTGCTGGGCACCATGGGCTATAGAAGAGAAATCTTTTATAGGGAAGCCCCCCTAGCGATCTTGGACCATCCCAAAGAGTGGGAAGATAGGTCATAGTGGTTTATTTTCCAAGTTCCATAGAATTTCTTTCAGATGAACATCTTGCAATATTTGGTGACAATTCATGTGGTAACATGTAGGTTAAAAATAATTCTATGACTTCCCATTTGTTGCAGGATTTTAACAGACACTGAAAAAATTCTTCATTCCAAATTATTAAAAGAGGATACATTAATGTATGAATTTGTTTATGCAACAATAAAACATAGACCATTTACAATAAAGAATAAATCTTTGTCACCATATTCATTTAGACTGAAAGCAGGGAGACAGAAACTAGAACTACAATCTTCCTGCAATCTCTTCTTGTCTTTGAGCGATACCATCCATTTCTAACCAAAAGAAAATTAAAATCTAGTGAATTAACCTAAATTGTATAAACATTGATAGCATGAGACATATTCATCTTAAAATATAAAACACACACAACAACACACAGGAAAAAAAGTTACAATGAGCAAACTGCACAAAAGGAAACTAGAGAGAAGACATAAGTACAAATATTGCAAGAAACCATACCTTCAATCAATTGCATGGATTCTACAACTGTTCTTTCTCAACCAGTTCCTGCTACCTCTATTTTTTTGGTGATTTCGCTCAATGCGAGCTCCGCTACGTCGTGAATTCAATACTCCAATCACCTAGTAAGTTCCAGAAATGAACCACTAAGATTGAGCGAGTGCAAGTTCTAAACACAAATCAATGGTCATTTTTCTTATGACGATAAATATGCACAAGTTACTCATTGAGTATTGCATAATAAATCTGCATAAGATATTCAATACGTTTTGAGAAAGTTTAAACAAATGAGTAAACTCTGTTACTCGAAAAAATCTTAAATATATCGATTAAGTAGGAAAAAAATTGAAGTATATAGTGTTATTGAGAGAAAGTTATTTTGCAAAACGAATTTAAATAAAAATAAAAATTGATAACCAAAAACAAATTAAAATTTAGAGAATTAACCTAAAGAAACTGCAGGTTTTGGAGAAAACTAAGTTCAAATAATGATTCTTGAATGGAGGATAGCGATTACTATGAGTGGGAAATGGTATTCTGTTTAGTATATTCAATATGACAAATCATTGTACTAATGTTTTTATGATGTCACGACTATAGAGGATAAATTTATGAATGTATGTATGGTCTTGAAAACTAGTATAAGTTTTTTATGATGTCAGGACTCTAGATTGTAAATTTATGAATGTATGTACGGTCCTGAAAACTAGTATAAGTTTCGAGGATAAGCTGTAATGCTTTCTGACTTTTGGAGGAAGATTGTAATAGGTATATTTAGCATATTTTTTTGCTGATATATGAACAGGTGGTTTTGATAAGTAACCAAGTCCAAGAAGGAAAAAGAGGTTTGAGCCTTTTGAATTTGCATTTAATGTGTACAAAGTCCTTATGACATAATAAATTTGCATAGCATATTCAATGCATTTTGAGAAAATTTAAACAAACGAGTAAACTTTTTCATTGGAAAGAAGCTTAAATATATCAATTAAGTAGGGAAAACAAAAAAATTATACAGTTGCACTTAGAGCAGGTTATTTTTGCAAAACAAATTTAAATAAATAAATAAAAACTGTTAAACAAAAACAAATTAAAATTTAGTGAGTTAACCTAAATAAATGTATAAACACTAATAGCATGAGACGTGCTCATCTTAAGATCTAAAACACATACAACAACACACAGGAAAAAAAGTTACAATGAGAAAACTGCACAAAATAAAACCAGAGAGAAAACAAAAGTACAAATACTGCAGCAAGGCATACCTTCAATCAGTTGCACAGATGCTACAACTGTTCTTTTGCAACCGGTTCTTGCTACCTCTATAGTTCTCCTAATTTATAGGAATGAAAGAACTCTATTGGGAGAGTTAATAAAAAAATGTGACAAATGCAATTAGCAATACTGTTTGTAATTTAATAATCTTGTAGATTAAACATAAAGGTCGTGATCTACCAACTCATCAGCGACAACTTCCTATTGTAGGATTTATTCTTGATACAAATACTCTCATAACAAGAATAAGCTTCAGATGTATCAAGCACATCATCAAGATGTGCTCAACATTGGTGAATTGAGCGAAGATTCAAGTTCTGTAGTCCTTATGGCTTTTAATCTTGCAGCAGGGATGCATATATCATAATGTGTTCTTTTGTCATGGTACTTTTTTATTGCAACTACGAATACATGTAGAACATCTAACTGCAACTAGGTTTTTTTCTAAGTCCCTGAATGTTAGGTTTACTCATCACTGGTAACTTAGGTTTTCTTAATACTCAACTTATTAGTGACCTGAAGAGTATGTTTTCTTGCTTGGCTTTCCTCTGTTTTATGTTAGGATTACTGGTAAGTGGTAACTTGCTTTGTCTCCCTCTGTTTTTTCTTTAAGTTAATTTGTGTGAGTATTTCTATGTAAAATAACAGCAGGATATCTAGATCCTATGACATATTTTACTTTTTACAATTATAAACCACACACAGAAAGATTTTTTTTCCAATAAAAGAAACACTAAGAAATAAGAATTGTCCTTCCCTATTATCATAATGTTTGGTGTAATGATTAATCTTGCTTACTCTAACTTTAGCGGACAGATGCAGGTGCGCATATAAAAACCATAAATCTGATTAAGGTTGTAAAGTCATTCTATTTCTACTAAATAGAAACTCTCCTTCATCAATAGTCCACAATAAAAGGCTGCTTGCAATAAAACAATATAAACAGAACCTAGAAGTATTTTTCTAGTTTATAGGTTAAAAATTGAAAGGTCAAACAAAATTAGCTTTATTTTGATGCTACCACGAAATATCCATGGATTTTAATCGATCCTGAAAATGCCCAAAGAATTTTTCTGATCAAATAGGATAGGTTTTATTTTAATGCTACCACAAAATATGCCATGGAATTTATTGGCCGAGATTTTTTTTTTTAATCTAATGAAAATTTCAATATACCATGGAATTGATTGGCCCGCATAAAATTTAAAAAATTTAATGAAAATGTCAATATGCCATGGAATTGATTGGCCTGGAGAAAATGTATGTCATGGAGTTCAATTGATAATGAAAATGTCAATATGCCTTGGAATTGAACATAAAGGTCATGATCTACCAACTCATCAGCGACAACTTCCTATTGTAGGATTTATTATTGATACAAATACTCTCATAACAAGAATAATCTTCAAATGTATCAAGCACATCATCAAGATGTGCTCAGCATTGGTGAATTGAGCGAAGATTCAAGTTTTGTACTCCTTATGGTTTTTAATCTTGCAGTAGGGATGCATATATCATTGATGCAGGAGCATCATGGTTCCAAATTTTGTACATTTAGTAGAATCTAGGGGGTGTTGTGTTTTAAAGGGAGTTGGTTCCCTAAGTATTTAATTAATGTAATTTTCAATGTTTTGAGTGATTTAGAACAGGATTTAATTAAATATTGTGAGGAATATTTGTAAATGTTCTTGTTGGCATTATGATTCAAGTGTTGTCCTTGATGGCAACTCACTCAGAGGTTGGTACAGATGCTCAGAAGTTGGTACAGGAGATGGCAACTTAATCAGAAGACAGATCCTAGTACAGCTTGCCAAGGAAGTTCATACACGCAGGTTTGTTAAGACAAAGTCGCGTGTACACGCAGGTTGGCTTCAGAAAAAGCGCGTGTATGTGGAAAAGTACCTTTGGTCCATGGCGGTTAGTCCTTGGAAGTTGTGCCTATGGTTTCGGACCATTATGTCTCGACGGACGTGTTGATCCCTAGTTTCGAGGTTGATGGTATTGTGTTTCTATGGTTTTGGCTCTTGGTATTGAACAAGGCCTAAGGCTATATAAGGAGAAGATCACTAGGCAAAGATGTATGGATTGTGGGTGTCTGACGCAGTGAGAAGATCGGGTATTGCTGGTTATCTGTTCGGGACGCTTGGCAAGGGTCGAATCTGACAGCAAAGGCAGAAGTAATCATTTCTAGATCTGCACGCGGGTTGCCTTTGGAGAAAGCGCGTATACACGCGGTTTTGGTACAGTGAAGTAGCGTATGCATGATAAGTGTTAATATTTCAGGTTGCTGCTGATTCTGGTGGTTGTTGCAGAGTTCTAGATTCTGGTTTGGGTTCTGTGTTCTTGATGACAGGGTTTCAGTGATTCGGTATTGGGTTGTTTAATGAATTATGATGCAAGTATAAGTTGATGATTGTATTGCGGTAATGTTTGCTTTGTACTCTTGGATCCAGTATGAAAATGTATGAAACGTGGTCCCTGAAGGTTGTAGGGTCAGCACCTACGTACTAGTAAATGGATCAGCTAGTACAAGAGCTGAGGGGGTTGTAGCTCCCTTCCAAAAGTAGTTGGAAAACGAGAGAGGGTTGTAGCCCTCTGCAGGTTGTAGCCTGCGTGCTGGTAAAGGACTGCACCAGTACATTGTAAAAGAAGTTTCTCATTAAAGAAGAAAGAGACAAATTGCAGCAGGTGGTTTTCACCCACATTGGGTTTCCACCTTATATCATGGTGTTCATGTGTGTGGCTTTTGTGTGATGATCTATTCTGTTATACTGCACCTGTTTACTGTTAATATGCTTAATAATATCCTGATGCATTTACTGAAGATAAGATTAACTGAATCATAAGATCTCTGCATATACGCTAGTTGCTTTAGACACAGTCGCGTGTACACGCGGGTTCACTTAACTGAAGTCGCGTATATGTTTCTGAGTATGAAATTGAAAAGTTTTATCTGATCTGATAATACTGATTCACCCCCCCCTCTCAGTATTATTTCCAACAGTTCTTGAATGTAGGAGGACATGAGAGATTTAGGCTAGTTGAGATATCATAAGTATTTTAGGGATCTAGAGGTCTAATATAGGATTTTGGTTGAGTAAAGAATGGAACTGGGAGAAGGTTTAGGAGAGATTGAGATTTTGTTGGATCTGAACTAAAATTAGTTCATATTTCTCTTTGTATATATTGTAAACATTTGAAGCATTCGGGAGGTTGGCTCGGGGCTGTAAATTGGGCCTTACAAGTATGGCTACTGGACTATGTAATTATATTCTGTTATACTAATGAAAATACAAAAACACAGTGTGCATGAGGGTGAATAGATTATGTGTGCAATTCGTTTATGAGAGAATCATAGACAGAGTATAAAACTGCATTAAACTATTAGTCTGTAGAAATAATATGATTTCTCTGTGTCAAGTGACATTGGTGAAACCTTCTGAAGTTTCCTTTGCGGAATCAATGTTGAGATGTTTGTTTTGGAATCTGTGTAAGGCTTATATATAAGTCAAGATCCTTATTTTAATGGCGGATGGATCAACCTGGAGTTAATTGCAGTCATATTATTGAGGACATGCGAAGAACAACTATACTTCTCTGAAGATAGAAACTATGATTTTTCCCCAAATTCCAAAGAATTTTGAATGAGTGCCCGAAGGTGGAACAAATGGACGCAATCAAAGTGCAGAATCACAGCAGAAGTGTGGAAATTGAGATTTTTCTTTATAAAATTGGTATGATAATATTGTTGCAACATATAATAAAATGATGAATAAAGCGGGTTTTATTAAAGAAGTTTTAATGTAGGTTTTAAGAAGAGCGACTAGAGGTTTTATGAGCTATGGCAGAGTGTGGTTTTCAACCAGGGCACACTATATGGAGAATGAAATCTTGGGATTGAGCAAACTCAGCCTTAGGTCTGCATTAATTTGTTTTTTGTGGCCATATGGCTACATCATTTGATATCAGAGCCCGTATTACAGTTTGACAGAGGAGCTAGGTATTGTCTGAATTGTTTGACTCTATTATGGTTTTAATTATTGAGAGAAACACACTAGTTTGTGTTGTGCATACTTCCTTGTTTATTGAAAAAAATTGACATATTATGAACGCTATTGGAAGCGTTGTGATCTTGGAGAAAGTGGATCATTGTTGATGGATGCCATTGTTGCAAAGCCATGTGAATTAGAAGAGTTTTGGTGCATATATTTGGAGACCTGTTGGAAGCGGCAGATAGTGCAAAGGAGAGATCCATTGTGTGTTGAGGTTTTTGATTTGCCATGATAAAAGTGTCTAGTGTGGAGGAATTTCCAGCATATAGGACTTGCCTAAAAGATTTATAGCTTATAACAACGATTTTCATTTTCTACATAAGGAGAAGGAAGACGGTTATTCTCTCAGCAAGTTTTAAACCAGAGTAGGAGAATCCTGCATATAGAGTTCTTCCACATCTAAAGTTGAGAGAGAACAGAAGAATCTTGAGTCTACTGTGAAATAGTGTAGAGTTGTGGATGCATTTGAGGTATCCATAGAGGAAAGCGATATTTGTTGGAATATTGCTTGTGTTACATTTTCCAATTGGATATGTGTGGCTTTGACATGTTGCAAGCACAATGATCTATTGTTGTGAGATTTATCTGCAGGTGTGAGAGCCATCACCAAGCCACTTTTTGTTGTTGTCAATCATTGTGTGTAGTATTGAACACTGTGGAGAAAATACCAAGTGCTGGAGCTCCATAGCTGGTGCTGAAGTGAGGGAAGAGATAGCCGCAAGTCGACCTCTTTGGTGTCGTTGGCTGTATTTGTGGGCCAACAATGGACAAGCACATTATTTGTTTTCTGGAAGAGACCAACTATTGGTATCATTGTAAATGTTGTTTAATCATCATTGAATAGTAGCAAAGGAAAGAGCCACTGGTTGCAATTTTCAGGCGGTGATTTGGTAGGTGTGAACTTTTAAAGTTGAACCCTGTCTATCAGTGCTTTTGACACTATTCAAAAAGTGTTACTTCCATTTGCAAAGAGTACCCTATGGGGTAATTACTGAGAAAATAAATGAAGAGTTGAAAGCATTGTGCTTGAAGGTGCCTAATAAAAGGCATATCCCAATTTATCCTGATTTAGATCAACTCACTGAATGGAAGAAATAGGAGCTTGATAGACCTTCATGTTATGTTGAGGTTGTCAGTGACCTATTGTCGGTGATCCTTCTGTCAACGTGTAATGTGGCCATAGTTTGAAAGTTGAAACAATGTAATGTTGATTACTGTCTACTTGTGGACATCTATGTAAGGAGCTCCTCCATCAGGGTTTGCAGAAGACAAGCCAGCCAAGAAGCAGATTGGTTAAAGAGGAATGAAAGTTTGTTTGATGATTAGCAGCAATTTAATGAATGAAAATTTTAGCACAAGATAAGACTATGGGAAGAAATTTTGGAAGTTCTTGGAGTGTGGAAAAATCTTGAAGAATTCCAACAGAGGTTGGATAAGGAGGACAAGTGAATGTTCTCAAAAGAGAGTGAAATACCACAGAAGTGAGAAGGAGCAAGGTGTTACTCAAAGAGTGGTTCTAGAGGTAGAGAACCATAAGATACCAAGAGACCAGGCTCAAAAGGAATCTTGTATTGGTATAAAGGTAGGTTTGAAAACTTACAAAGGAGAGGCTTGAGTGTAATTAAGTGGACAAGGGAAGTTCACAAGAGAAGAGGTGAAGACAGGGACTATGGAAAGTCATTGCAGAGGTTCAGAGAAAAGCCATAGTAGAAACAAAGGAAAGGATGTCAAAGCAAATGACATGACAAATAAATGGAGTCAAGAGGAGCTTGACAAGGAGATTACTAAGTTAAAATAACAAATCGATGTGTTAATGATGTTGCTAGAGGAAAATCAAAGACAAGATTGGGTCTTGAGGAAAAAGACAGTGATGTGGCCTAAGTTACAGAGAAGGCTACAACAGAGGCAAGTGAAGTGGCTGGTGGAAAAACTCAGAGAAGCTGAGTTGGAAATGGAAGTTTCCATTTGTGAGGTAGAATAGGGTGAAGTTCCGGGTGAATATGAAAAATGGATATCAGTTAAAGATCTCATGAACTATTGTGATAGTTCAATGCAGCATGAAGAACTGTGGACAAAGGTAGAAGAAGAGGCTATAAAGCCTTATATTTTTGAATCTAATAATTTTGATGTGTTTGCAGATTTTGTAGAGGATTGGTATTCTTTTGAAGCTGGATGAAAAAAAGGATGAAGAGTACCTCTCAAATTATAAAAATTATGAAGCAAAGTATAGTGGAGGATGCCTCTTGAATGAGGAAAACATTGACTTGTTGCAGCAGAAAGAAACCATTGATGAATTGATATTTTCATTTGTTACAAAACAAGGAAAATTTCTTGTGGAAGAAGGAGATGAAGTTCAGCCTGAAGAGCTGATATGTGAAACATCAGTTGGGGTTGTTGAGCCTTATATTTTTCCAACTGACAATTGTTGTATGAATATAGGGATTATAAGTGCTAAAGAAGGATAGTTCTCAAATACTGTTACAGAGCATGGAGTTGATGAAGTATTAATTTTTGAAAGCGTAAGGAGAGAACATAAACTTATTTCTGTGGAGATGACTGAAACAAAATTGTCTATGGAAGGCAATCAGAGTGAATCACTGAGCAATAGTGACTATATAAAGGATGAAGCTGGAAATGAAGAGAATTGTGATAAAATGCTTGAGGAGATTGAATTGCTGGAGAAGTTTCTAGGAGAACATGGCAATAGAAAAGAAATGGTTACAGTGGTACTTGACAGTAGCAGACAATCTCTAACAGTCATGGAGACAGAAGAGTGTTTTAATTTACAAACCAATAGTTTGTTTGTAGGAATAGTGAATAAAATGAATGAGTGTGATGCTATGATCAAAGATATTGAACAAAGGTTATTTGTAGATGAGATAAAAGTTCAGAAGAAACAAGAGGGTAAGGATGTAAGGGTGGTAGTAAGGATCCAACAACTCCAAAGTGAAGGTAACCAACAAAAGATTAAAGATAAACTTGAAGAAGAAACTATGTTAGCTAAAAACATAGTGAAGGATCATCATTCCATCATGATGGTAGGCACAATGGAGATAACCATGGAAGCTATTGAGGTAGTCAATAAAGAAGGACTAAACTCTCATCAAAGGATCAGTGAATGGGAGAAAGAAATGGAGCTACTAGAGAAATGGCTGAAAGCACCAGTAGAGAAGAAAGAGCTTGATGAAGACTGCAAAGGATCTACAGCAGAGGAAGAGAAAGAAGTCGAGCAAGGAAATAAATTGAATTGATGATGGAACTGATGAGAAAAGTATCTAAAAGGGAGAAGACAACAGCAAGAAAGCAAATGTTATAGCTCCAAATCTCACTCTTATGGTTTGTGATGCTGTACTCATGGCCTAGGGCAACCCCTCCTTCCAGATCTGGTCCTAAAATTTAAAAAAACAGTGTTTTATCCCTTATACGCGACATTGCCCTGAGTTAAACGCGTGTATACGCGGGTCTGTGTATATCCAACCCACTTGTATGTATTAAAACACTTAAAAAAATATAAAATTCCTTCTTTTCGGGCGGAGATCGCGGGTTTTACCTGCTGATCACCTGTTAGTGCCCGTGGCCCAACTGTTCCTAACCAACTCCTAACTAAAAAACTACTTTGGAGATGGTATAAAAAGACCTCAAAGGGAAGGCCTCAAGGAGACAATAGAGAGAAAGGTTATTATGCTGAGATTTTTCCCTTGACCAGGTCTGAAGTCCCTTGTGCCTTCTGCACTTCCCCCGTTTTGTATAGGAAACCTTTGTTTCCTTATGTGTTGATGTTCATCCACCATTTATGACATCATGGAGAGAGTCATGGAAGGAGTTATTTTAGAGGCTTGAGGCTGGAATGGATGCGGAAGGAAGCTTTGCTTGGAGCCTGCTGAAGGTGACTCAGGTGAACATATTCCTTTTTATGTACTTTATTTGTCTATAATAAAAGAAACACATGTCTTGGTTCCCGAAATGAATCTTCTTTATGTTAATGATATTCATGTTTTGAATTCATGTGTAAATGGTTGTTTGGATTTCATAACTAACTACCTTTCTTTATAACATGAAGATGGTTTCTTTATAAGTTTTTGTCCATGTACTGCTGTGTTCTTTGAATTGTTTGTTTTGCAGGACAAAAGAGAAGAAGGGAACTCCAAGAAGGGTTTGGACCCTAAAGGCCTTCTCAAACGTAGGACCGAAGGCACGTACCCTTATCATAAAATTTGCTTATAATAGCATAATGGTTGTATGAATGCATGTTTCTTTGAATAGACAACTTTCAGTCTGCTAGGGTTTCACCCAAAAAGCCCTAGGGGAGTAATTCCCTCTACAAGAATTGGCGACTCCGCCGGGGACAACACTCTTATTGTTCCTAGTTTGGGTGTTTTTCAAGCCAATCAGGGCTCATCTACCTTGTTTGCTTGCTGTTACTGTCTGGTCTGTTCTTGAACTTTAAGCTTTGCCAGTTTCTTCAGTTTGTCTTTTTTATTTTTCTTGAAGCTTTTCATATACGTTGTTTTTCTTAGATACAAAGGCATATATACGCTTGTTTCTTTGAGTGAACCCGCGTATACGCAGGTTTCTTCAGACACAGTCGCGTATACACGCAATCTGTACTATAGTACAATCGCGTATATATTCCAATTTTCGAGATTTGTAAATCTTTTTGGCCTCTGAAGGTTTGTCTGGTGGTTTGAGTCAGTCTGAAATAGTCATTTTCCAGTATCAGTTATTTGTTTTACAGCGAGCATCTCGTTTTGAATTCTCTCTGATTATAAGGAGTGTTGGTCTTGTTTTTTGTTGATTGCAAGCGTCATCGTGTTTGGCTAAAGCACACAAGATTTCTTGCTAGGAATCTTGGCTGCTCTGTTTCATCAGGGTAGGAAGATCGAATTCGATCTTTGTGTTAATCTTGCTTTTGGTGACTTTTTGTTTGCTTGACAAAATTGCTTTTTGTGACCATCCACTTCTTTGTTTCATGAAAGTTGTTGTTTGACACTTTCTTGGAATTTGTCTTTTTGATCTTTTGGTTTTCATTGCCAAAGATTTCATTGCTACTTTTGATTGTTAAGAGCGATTTCAAACACATTTATTTTTGTTGAGTTTTCATCCATTGTGTGGTGTCAATTCGCAAAAGTGTTTTTCCTATTCTTCAATCACAAGTTTCAGTGTTGTTGAGAGCATTTTTTGAAAAGACTCTTTTGTTTGTTGCTTTGAAGAAAATCTTTTGAAAATCTTAGTTTTGCTTTCTTGAACTTGCTTTTCATTTGGTTTCCTTTTAGTGAAGTGAAAGTGCTTTATGTTTGTCTTAGAACTTGTTTTTAGTGTTTAGACGAAATGAATGGTAACATCTCATATTCCATCTAGACATTTTAAGTGGCAAGATAAAGATTGATAAGCAAGCAACTTTCATTTTTTGTTGCATCAGCATATATTTGTTGCATTAGGATAGATTTGCATATCTTTTTAGGCATCCATAGTTTTGTTAACTTTTGTGAGTGTGGAGTTTGAAAAGAAAAAGAAAAATTTGTTTATTTGAAGTTCCTCTGAACCCTGTAGAGATTACTTTTCATCGAAAAACGAAAACAAGTGCATGTGCATGTAGTTAAGTTTTTATTAATTTCTTTTGCGTCAAAAAACACCACTAGTTTCACTTCCGTTACCTTGTGACTTAAAGAACAGCCTAATAAAATCAAGCGCTAACTAAAATTCACTAGAACTTTTTGTTTTAGTTAGTTACACCAACAAGTTTAGGATTTTAGGGCCTTGGATTAGGCGAGTGGAGAGTTAACTCTCCAAGGCCATATAAACATCAAACGTAGGAGTCTGAATAACGAGAGAAAATCCAATAGCATTAGGAAGACTAGGAAAGCTCCAGATTTGGGAGTTAAGAACGAGGGTCTGTGAAGGCAGGGAAGAGAGATACCCCCTCTCCTACTTGTCCGAACTTACCTCAGGACTGTTCGGCCTGGCTTCTACGACGAGTTGGTATCCATAGTTGCTGCTCCTAGGGAACTACGCAGGTGGCTGCGGAGGGGAATCCCGTGGCACCTGAGGTCGACGTTGCATCACTCTCAACAGTACTACTGGAGGGCACCCTTGCGAAGCTTGGGGGCTTGCACCGGCGCAGGCTGTTGTTAGGAGGTCAACGTAACTTCCTCTGTTACCTTCGCTGATAGGACTGGGCCGTCATTATCCCAGACTATCTTCGGAAGGCCCCTGACTCCACTTTCTTGTATTTTGGTGTCCGGTCCTCATCACCCGGAGCGGAAATACTTGGAAGTTGTTTGACTGGCTGATATCTTTAGGGACTTTATAGTGTGTGCTCTTTGTTCCTTGTATATAGTTGGCTTTAGGTATTTTTGCCTAGTCACGTTTGGACTTTGTGTTCTGAGTGACCGGCTTACCACTCTACCGATCGTGAAAGGCTTTTGGTCGTTCTTTCAGAAGTTGTGGAGTTGCCTCCTCAAGGGCAAAGGTTTTGATTGCTTATCCATATTCCTTGAAAAGTTATTTCTATATTCCCGTAAGGGAAGGGTCTTTGGATCAGTTTGCTATGGCTAATGTTCCTGTGGAAACCAACCAAGGTACCCTCCCAAAAGGGGATCCTTGTGCTTTTCCTTTCTTTGGAAACGTTGGTACTCCCTTGATGGCCACTTTGAATATTCCTGGGTTGAATGTTGGACTACCCATTTGGCTGTGGTCCACTCTGAATATTCCAAATGCTCTTGAAGCTTCTCAGTTGAATGCTTTATTTCAAGGGCATCACATGGGTGCTAATTGTTCATCTTCTCTCAAAGAGAAATCTGGGGTTCCTTCTTCTCCTCCTTCTTGTCACAAGAAATCCAAAAAAAGGAGAAAGAGGAAGTCAAAGAAGAAGAATAATTCTACCCCTTCATCTTCAACCTCTGCGAGTCATGTTGGAGATGAGTCTTCAGCCGCTGCAAGTCATGCTAGGGGCACAAGTCTAGTCCCTGCAAGTCACACTAGCACTTCATTTTCAACCTCTGCCAGTCATGTTGGAGATGAGTCTTCAGCCGCTGCTAGTCATGCTGGGGGCACAAGTCTAGTCCCTGCAAGTCACACTAGCACTTCATCTTCAACCTCTGCCAGTCATGTTGGAGATGAGTCTTCAGCCGCTGCTAGTCATGCTGGGGGCACAAGTCTAGTCCCTGCAAGTCACACTAGCACTTCATCTTCAACCTCTGCGAGTCATGTTGGAGATGAGTCTTCAGCCGCTGCAAGTCATGCTGGGGGCACAAGTCTAGTCATTGTAGATCATACTAGCACTTCATCATCAACCTATGCGAGTCATGTTGAAGATGAGCCTTCATCCGCTGCAAGTCATGCTGGGGGCATGAGTCTAGTCAATGCGATTCATACTAGCAAAGAGTCACCAACCTCTACAATTCATGTTCAGGACTCTCCGCAAACCACTGCTAGTCATGTTGGCAGAATGGAGGTTGATAAGAAACCTAGACGTAGAAGTTTTAAACCTAAGTTCCCTTGTAAGATATGCAAGGGAGACCATCTTACTCATTTATGCCCTGGTATTTTAGAGGTTCAAAGGATATGGTCCGAGTCTGAAAGTACTTCTACTCCTAGATATGATATGGTTTCTCATCAATCCCATCAACCATTGGTTGAAAATGTGGTAAAGCCAGTGCAATCGCTGGCCGATTACACTCCTCTTTTGGGGGGTGAAGTGCCTAACAAAAGAGTCTGTTTGATCTCTAGTACAGAGTCTTCTAGTATAGGGGGCATTCCGGTTTCTTCGAATGTTCCCCCTCCAAGTGCTAAGAGTGTTTCCTTTGATTGGGATAGTCTTGTTGAGCCTCGTCTTCCTTCCGTTGTACCTTTCCAAATAAAGGTCAGAGTTAATTCCACAAATGTCTATCGATGTATGGTGGATGAAGGATCCTCTGCAAGTATTATATCCTCTTTGACTTGGAAAGCTTTGGGTTCCCCAAAGTTGTTGACAGCTCAGAGTCAGTTGTTAGCCTATGATAGAAGACCTGGTGAATCTATGGGTGTTCTTCCTCAATTGCCTATCACTTTAGGTGGGAAGACTGTTTTAATCGATATGATGGTGGTTGATAGCCCTTTAGACTTTAATATGCTACTTGGGCGTGATTATGTCTATGCTATGAATGCTATGGTGTCTTCACTCTTTCGAGTAATGTGCTTTCCTCATAATGGGAATATTGTCACTATTGATCAACTTGCATCTGATAATCACCACCCTAATTCGAATTTACTGCAGAATGCCCCTTGGTTTGTTCCAAGTGTTCAAGTAGACTCTACCCCACCACGGGTCAATTATGTGGCATTGAATCCTCAATGTTCAATCGCTTCTAAGAAGGATCCTTTGACCTATTATTCTCCTTCTTGGGACTTGGTCCCGGCAGTTGACCAAGAGATTCTTCCTATAGGGACATGGGACCCTTTAATTCCCTCTTTTGATCCTTATAGTTCTCATGATTTCTTAGAACTTGTTTTGCCTTCACAGGAGGAACTCTTTGAAGCCATGAGTTATGACTACCAAAGGAGTTCTTGGTCCGATCCCTGCAAAGGGTTTGTCCAGAAGAACTATTATGCGTAAGCCGCAAGGCTGCATGGTTCCCTGTACCATATTGTATATATGAGGTACGCATTTTCAAGTTTTGTATTCTATAACACAAAGATTTTACATGAAGTTTATATGTGGGATGTATTAAATTCGTGTCTAGTGTTCCTATTTATGTTTACAGAACTTGGAAGATGTATCCTTTGGAAGTTTATGGTTGGTCCGTTCTGACAGGTATTGGTTCTCGAAACTGGCATATAGGTTAGGTTTTTCCGCCTGCATTGTGCACTTATCAGTTTCCTTTACCATTTTTCCTTAGGATCGACCCCACCAAGTTATGGTGCAGAACCTTCTCATTGCTTAGAAATTTCATGACTTGTGTGGTAGAGCCTACCCTATCATGGGTGCCCTAGTTAGTACCTTTTTGTCGCTTGGCACTCATGCTGATTTTTCATCCCTAGGCTCGGGAGTCCTTTGTAGTTCCGCCATGACTTATGCGTTGAAGACTCATTCCTCTTAGCTTCTCCGCTTTGTTCTGGCCATATACCTTAGAGGCTCCTTTGTGTTGAGTTGTACTACTGCATTGCATGTTGACCACTTGCACCTTTTGGCCTAGAGCCGGCTTCACTTGGAATCGTGTTTAAGCCAACTTTTGACCATGACGTCTGCAAAATCAACCTTGCATACCTTTGACTTCTGCAGCTTGACACACCTTGACCCCTGGAAGGAACATACCTTTGAGTGTCACTGACCAGTTTTCACCTCCCTGCATTGAGCATAGGAACGTTCCTTTCCCAGGAACTAGATCATCTGTTTCACCGACACTCGTTCTTTCCACTGTACCATAGCATTCTTTTATTCTTTTTTCGGCTTATCAGAAAAAGACAAAAAATTAAATATTCCAAAAAGAGCGGGAACGAGACATTATTTCCATTTATTGTTGTCAGCTAGAGTCAGTCGTGTCACCCTTGAAGAAAGAACTCAAAACAAAGTCTCCTCCGCATGGGTGGGATTTAGTTTGACTTAGGTATGCCTTAACCTTGTTATTGAGTCAGTTCTCCCCCGATTGGTTATCTCTTCCAATCATATGGAGGGTTCGTTCGTGCCTCCTGCATGACGAACTTATACATAGTCATCATATGCTGCCACATAGTCACATTGAGTCGTGCTTTTGTTCAAGGGAAGTTAGCCTAAGTCGGCCTTTCTGCGGTGTCTCTCGACTCATTTTTCAGTCGGTCATCCCTGGTTGTCCATGTCATGTCTATCATCACATCAGTTATATTGGTCCTTTACTTGTGCCGGTTTGAGAAGGTCCCCATTGACTTCTTGCTGGCGGGTCTTGTCCTTATCGACGACGACACCTTGCTCTGAGGACAGGCCTAGAGCGGCACCCTGGCCTTATTTTCATTATTGATAGGTCACCTTGTGCTCAGCATCGATCAGTATCATGGGTCTTTGACTGAGTGGTTTCCCTTGTGTTCGACATCAGCTTCCATTATCATACATTAGGATTCGTGCGGTACCTTGGTTTCCATTTGACCCTATTGGTGGATACCTTGCCTCTGCGTCAGCTTTCATTATTGGTTGGTTCAGAGGGTTTCTGCCGTGCGCTAGCTACATCTTGTGTACGCCAGAAACGTACTTCGGTTGGGTTACTACATCTTTTTCGTCCGATTCCTTCCACATTATTGGCCTACGGGTTACACTCGTGCTAGATTGATGAAGGATGCCTTAATGCCTTCCTTCTAGCGGATCTTTCCCTATCGACTCCGACTCATTGCTCTGGGGCAAAGATCTAGAGTCTATTTGGCAGTACCTTGGGGTTTGCAGTCATTAGTGGCAGATCCTTCGCTATCGACAGTGGGAAACCATCATTGTCTCCTGATCGATAGATTCTTACAGGTGTTCGACTCCAGCTCATCTATTCACACTTGTTAGATTGTACTGGGTACCTTGACATTCATTATCATTATCGATGAGTAGTCTCACGTTTGTTAACGGTATACATCAATGACCGGTAATCAAACGATTTCTCACATGGTCGACTTCAGATCATTTATTCCCATGGTGTAGAAATGTACCACGGCGGTCGGTAAAGACCTCAGGTTGTATCAGCATTCATTGGTTCACTTGACAGTTGCTCCTGTTGCTGCTAGTTGATACCACTCCACTTTATATGTTGCAGTCAGTCATGGCGACATTCTATATGCTGGCACCTGAGTTTGCAGTGTAGTACCATCCTATTCCATCATGTTCAGTTGGTACCTTTTGGGATCAGTCTTTGATATCAGTGATCCGTTGCATCTTTCAGCATTATTGACAGTCTTATATGTGATATTCAGACATGTACTTGTTCATTATGATCAGATGATCCATTATGTATCTTTCAGTCATTTACACTTGTATACTTAGTGGATCCGCTTGTCCTTGATATGCGGACATGCTTTACTTTTTCTGAGCATGGGTATGCCCGCCTCAGACAATGTTTCTTTCTGATCTCCTTTGGTGGCTTGGCAGGCTGAATTCTGGTGAAGTCCTCCTCGGTTTTTGACAGACTTCCTTTCCATGTACTCGCATAATATATTTCGGCCATCATGTACCCCTTCTGACCTCATATATTAGGGGGCATCTGTTATAGCTCCAAATCCCACTCTTATGGTTTGTGATGCTGTACTCATGGCCTAGGGCAACCCCTCCTTCCAGATCTGGTCCTAAAATTTAAAAAAACAGTGTTTTATCCCTTATACGCGACATTGCCCTGAGTTAAACGCGTGTATACGCGGGTATGTGTATATCCAACCCGCTTGTATGTATTAAAACACTTAAAAAAATATAAATTCCTTCTTTTCGAGCGGAGATCACGGGTTTTACCTGCTGATCACCTGTTAGTGCCCGTGGCCCAACTGTTCCCAACCAACTCCTAACTAAAAAACTACTTTGGAGATGGTATAAAAAGACCTCAAAGGGAAGGCCTAAAGGAGAGAATAGAGAGAAAGGTTATTATGCTGAGATTTTTCCCTTGACCAGGTCTGAAGTCCCTTGTGCCTTCTGCACTTCCCCCATTTTGTACAGGAAACCTTTGTTTCCTTGTGTGTTGATGTTCATCCACCATTTATGACATCATGGAGAGAGTCATGGAAGGAGTTTTGTTAGAGGCTTGAGGCTGGAACGGATCCGGAAGGAAGCTTTGCTTGGAGCCTGCTGAAGGTGACTCAGGTGAACATATTCCTTTTTATGTACTTTATTTGTCTATAATAAAAGAAACACATGTCTTGGTTCCCGAAATGAATCTTCTTTATGTTAATGATATTCATGTTTTGAATTCATGTGTAAATGGTTGTTTGGATTTCATAACTAACTACCTTTCTTTATAACATGAAGATGGTTTCTTTATAAGTTTTTGTCCATGTACTGCTGTGTTCTTTGAATTGTTTGTTTTGTAGGACAAAAGAGAAGAAGGGAACTCCAAGAAGGGTTTGGACCCTAAAGGCCTTCTCAAACGTAGGACCGAAGGTACGTACCCTTATCATAGAATTTGCTTATAATAGCATAATGGCTGTATGAATGCATGTTTCTTTGAATAGACAACTTTCAGTCTGCTAGGGTTTCACCCAAAAAGCCCTAGGGGAGTAATTCCCTCTACCAACAAAGAAGAAACAACAAGAAAAATACAACAGTAGACTGTGAGAGCATAGCTAGTGGGAAAATACAGCATAAAGTATCGAGACCCGGAGAACAGCAACAAACAACAACAACAACAAAACAACAGAAAGGAAGAGAGGCAGCCAAAGACAGAATACAGAACAAAGTTTGGGATCCAGGAGGACAACAATTGGAGACACATGATTTGGAGATCATGATTATTTTCTACCTTGGGAGTCTGATGTAGGAGCATCATGGTTCCAAATTTTGTACATTTAGTAGAATCTAGGGGGTCTTGCATTTTCAAGGGAGTTAGTTCCCTAAGTATTTAATTAATGTAATTTTCAATATTTTGAGTGATTTAGAATAGGATTTAATTAAATATTGTGAGGAACATTTGTAAATGTTCTCGAATGTAGGAGGACATGAGAGATTTAGGCTAGTTGAGATCTCATAAGAATTTTAGGGATCTAGAGGTCTAATATAGGATTTTGGTTGAGTAAAGAATGGAACTGGGAGAAGCTTTAGGAGAGATTGAGAGATTGTTGGATCTGAACTTAAATTAGTTCAGATTTCTCTTTGTATATATTGTAAACATTTGAAGCATTCGGGAGGTTGGCTCGAGAATGTAAATTGGGCCTTATGAGTATGGCTACTGGCATATGAAATTATATTATGTTATATTAATGAAAATACAAAAACATAGTGTGCGTGAGGGTGAATAGATTATGTGTGCAATTCATTTATGAGTGAGTCATAGATAGAGTATAAAATTGCATTAAATTGTTAGTGTACAGAAATAATATGATTTCTCTGTGTCGAGCGACACTGGTGAAACCTTCTGAAGTTTCCTTTGTGGAATCAGTGTTGGGATGTTTGTTTATGAATCTGTGTGTAAGGCGTATATATAAGTCAAGATCCTTATTGTAATGGTAGATGGATCAACCTGGAGTTAATTGCAGTCGTATTATTGAGGACAGGCGAAGAACAACTATACTTCTATGAAGACAGAAACTATGATTTTTCCCCAAATTCCAAATAATTTTGAATGAGGGTTTGAAGTTGGAACAGATGGACAAGATTAGAGCACAGAATCACAGCAAAAGCATGGAAATTGATATTTTTCTTTATTAAGCTGGTATGATAAGATTGTTGTAGCATATAAGAAAATGATGAATAAAGCGGGTTTTATTAAATAAGTTTTAAAGTAGGTTTTAAAAATACTGACTAGAGGCTTTATGAGCTATGACAGAGTACAGTTTTCAACTAGGGCACACTATATACAAAATGAAATCCTGGGATTGAGCAGAATCAGTCTTAGGTCTACATTAATTTGGGTTTTGTGACCATATGGCTGCATCAATCATAATGTGTTCTTTTGTCATGGTATTTTTTTATTGCAACTACACATACATGTAGAACATCTAAGTACAGTTAGGATGTTTTCTAAGTCCCTGAATGTTAGGGTTACTGGTGACTGGTAACTTAGGTTTTCTTAATACTCAACTTATTAGTGACCTGAAGAGTATGTTTTCTTTCTTGGCTTTCCTCTCTTTTATGTTAGGATTACTGGTAGGTGGTAACTTTGGTTTTCTTAATGCTCAACTTATTAGTGACTGGGAGAGTATGTTTTCTTGCTTTGCCTCCCTTTTTTTTTTCTTTAAGTTAATTTGTGTGAGTATTTCTATGTAAAATAATAGTAGGATATCCAAATCCTATGACATATTTTACTTTTTACAATTATAAACCAGGCACAGAAAGATTTGTTTTCCAATAAAAGAAACACTAAGAAATAAGAATTGGCCTTCCCTATTATCATAATGTTTGGTGTAATGATTAATCTTGCTTACTCAAACTTGGACAGACAGATGCAGGTGCACATATAAACAACATAAATCTGATTAAGATTGCAAAGTCATTCTATTTCTACTAAATGGCAATTCTCCTTCATCAATAGTCCACAATAAAAGGTTGCATGCAACAAAACAATATAAACAGAGCCTAGAAGTATTTTTCTAGTTTATAGGTGACAAACTGGAAGCTCAAACAAAATTGGCTTTATTTTGATGCTACCACAGAATATGCCATGGAGTTCAATAGATCCTAAAATTGCCCAAAGCATTTTTCTGATCAAATAGGATAGGCTTTATTTTATTGCTACCACATAATATGCCGTGTAATTTATTGGCCAGGATTATTTTTTTTAAATCTAATGAAAATGTCAATATACCATGGAATTGATTGACCTGCATGAAATTTAAAAAATTTAATGAAAATGTCAATATGCCATGGAATTTATTGGCCTGGAGAAAATGTATGCCATGGAGTTCAATTGATAATGAAAATGCCTAATGGATAAAAATTTAATGAAAATGTCAATATGCCATGGAATTGATTGGCCTCGAGAAAAAGTATGCCATGGAGTTCAATTGATAATGAAAATGCATGATGCATAAAAATTTAATGAAAATGTCAATATGCCTTGGAATTCATTGCCTTCAGGAAATGTTATGGTTAAAACTGTATTGAGATTGTCTGAGCTTTGACTCAAATGGAATTTTAAAACCCTAATGAGAGTGTCTGAGCTCGGGCTTGAACGGAATTTTTAAAACCCTAATGAAAATGTCTGGGCCCGAACTCAAACTGGGACCTTTAGTGTGTGAGAACGTGATAATTGACAATACCACCCAGACCTATACTCGTATCTCCAAAATTGTTTAGTTTAGATTTTAGAGAAATTTTAAAACTCAATGAGAATAAAAGTAGCTTGGTTCGATGTTAATACAGAGGGTTCAATGGCGTTGCAAAAATTTTAGGAAAATGTCTGAGCCCAGATTCGAACAACAGTGATTTCCATTTCCACATTGTTTATCTCAACTTAAAATTTCAGAGTGAAATTTGAGAAATTTAAAGGAAAGTTCAATGGCATTCGGGAAATTTTAGAATTCCACCAAAATATCTAAGCCCAACCTGTTCCACATTGTTTATCACAACTTAAATTTTCAGAGTGGAATTTGAGGAATTTAAAGTATAATTCAATAACATTTCGTAAATTTTAGAGTTTCGCCAAAATATCTGAGCCCAGCTTGGATTTGGTGACTATTGACCGAAAATGATTTGAAATATCGTTTAGTTCTTTCATCAGCAATGAAAAATAGTATATGTTTACAATCACACTCGAAAAAAACCCTAATTGCAGATAACTGGTGGGAATTTTACAACCTAGTGTTCTAATTACATATAAGTAATGTTTGCATTCTACAACATTGGTGGTGGGAGTCATTTATCCACTTTATAAGTGAACAGTAGACACAACCGCACAAAGGAAAGAAAGTTACAATGAGCAAACTGAACAGAAGAAAACCAGAGAGAAAACAAAAGTACAAATATTGTAGGAAGCCATACCTTCAATCAGTTGCACAGATTCTACAACTATTCTTTCACAACCAGTTCCAACTACCTCTAGTTTTCTAGTGATATCGCTCAATGCCAGTTCTACTACCTGCTAGAGGAGTTCTTTAGCAATAGGTTCCTACTACCTCTGTTCTTCTAGTGATTTCCATTAAGGAAATGTGGAAGAGTGTGAAATATGATATGCATTTAATCACCGAATTGATTACCTAGAAAGGAATCTTGCATCTGAAATCCATCTCGATGCTCAGAACCTGATTCGCAATAACAATATGTTTGAATGACGACAATGAAAACTTTGTTCTTCTAGTGATTTCCATTAAGGAAAGGTGGAAGAGTGTAAAGTCTAATATGCATTTAATCACCAAATTGATTACCTGGAAAGACATCTTGCATCTGAAATCCATCTCGATGCTCGGAACCTGATTTGGAATAACCATATGTTTGAATGACAGCAATGAAAACAGTGTTGTAATGATATCCCTATTACATCGATCCAAATCATTGATGATGTGTATTATCAAAATTATTATTGCGATAATAATAAATTAATAAATGATAATATTAATACATTAAAAATATATTTATGGATGTTTACATGTAAAACAATGAATAGGTTACATAAGACAATAGCATTGAGTGCCTCATAATCGATGATATGATTTCACGCATTGCAGATTCAATAAGTACTTTATTAGAATTTTTATATCTTATATATTAATTGTACTAAAGATTAAGTTCATAGTAAGAAGCAATAAATTCTAATGTATATAAAGTTTATGCATATTTAAAAAGGTATTTATTGAAAGATATATTTATTTATTTGTAAATAGTTATAAAAAATATTTACAATAACATGTCATGTCACTTATCATTTTCTACATGGTGCAAATGAGTTGTCATTATTTAATGAGAAATCTGAAGTAATGATTACTAAATAAGAGTCCCTCTCTTTTGCACCAATAAGAAATTAAATAAATTTAATTTAATAATTGTAAAAAATAAATTATTTATAAGTTCTAATGTCCACTTTATATGTTTTTTACAAATTTTTGGTCAACATGAATTTAATTGAAGGGTCAACATATTTTTGAATACGTTATACCCTAGCCTATGGCAGGGATAATAACTCAAGCGACTCCTTCAAATCCTTTAATTAAGAGTTCATGGGACAAGAATAACCACGACGTGCACTAGCTTTCATATACATGTTATTTTTATGGGCCTCTCCCAATTACTATCCTAGAAACACATTGAATCATTGTATCCTTGAAATTTCTTCTTTTCTTCATGATTGCATCTTCCATGAAATAATATGATTCCTCATAAGGAACGACATGAAACTCAATCCAATATGTGGTTTAATGCAAATGTTGCATCATTTGATTGTGCACCATGCCATTCTCCGCTTAAATCGTTGAACAACAAATGAAATAAAAAAAGTTTGTTTAGAAAGTGATACCTTTCATTTGAGAGCATCCAATTAAACAAATAATAATAAAATAATTCATCCAAATTAAAATGTTTTAGGTTGCATTGGTTGAGCAAACCATGCTTCAATTTGGAGACTAATATTAAACCAGACATTTAATGGAACCACTAATCATAAGTGACTTTAATATTTTGTGTTTCTCATGGTGATGGTGTTATTATAGAGAAAGTTCCTTGAAGCACTATGTGAAAATAAGTTCTAGAGAGTGAAAATTAAACCAAGGCATGATAGGATCCTTAATCATAACAATTTAGGGTTTTAAATATTCATAGGAAATATAACATTTTACCAACCATAATGAGGCCTGAGTGATGCCCTAAACATTAATACAAGATGTATTCACTTCGTTACAATGCATATGGTAGAGAAATAGAGGCTTACAAGCACATAGGAAATCTAATTCATCATTAAAGCAATAAATTCCCTAAAGCGCTAATGCAATCACAAGGACATTGTACGAGGTAAGTCAAGGAGAGTAAAGATGGCATGAATCATGTGAGGGGGTACACTGATAGGGTTTAATAGGAATGGGTCTTGGGGAGATTAACCAATTACAAAACCCAATCATAACCCTAATGGTCTATGGTAACCATTAGGGGACCTGGAATTTTGAATATGACCAAAATTTTAGGGTGATGATAGTGACTACAATAATTGGTGAACTACTGGTAGAATACAACATCTCTTTCTATATTCCTATAACAACTTGAGTCTAGTGAATAATGCAAGGAAGTATTGAACCAGGTACTAATTGGGTACTCTTATGGTCACCTGACCTTCTAGATATATGCTCTTTCCTTGTGTCTCAGATAGCTCTTGTTAGTCATTAAACCTACATCAGAAATTCACACATGCTAGTAGTTGATGATGATGAAAAGAACAAGGTAGAGGGATTATTGTATTCAGAATTTTAAAATAGGTTTTTAGTGTTGCTCCATTGCCAACAGGCTTGGATAGTACCTCAGCACAGTCACTTAAAGAAATCACGAACATTTCTCCACTGCCGACAAGCCTTGACAGAATCTCGATGGAGGCATCACATCACCTCTCTATGTAGGAAGCCTTTCTCAATGTTTCACCCTTTTATTTAATTGATTTTCTTTCATGTGCACACTAGCATTATTTATTGGGTGTTTATTGGGCTATGGTAGATGAGGGATCCCGACTTATTTACGGGCAAGAGAGGTTGTTTCTTGTTTGATAGAAATTGAAAGATCTTTTGATTTAGGTTTGCTCTCATTCCTTGTGATGAGCCTCGGAAATGGGTAACTATATGGGCTCATTTTGCCTATTATTCTCATTTAATCCACCATTCCCCATATTTTTATGCATTCCTTTGAATATATTTATGTTAATTGAGTGAATGGGAATAATCACTTTACCACAAAGTCTAATACATGCTTATTGCAGATTTTTGGACATTTTTGGACCAAGATCAAGCATTTATGAGCAGATTGGCAGCCAAATTCGAAGAAACAAGGCTAAGTATTTATAGGAGGTGTGTCTCCTGCACTAAATGACCCCTTCCTCGAGTTTTCCACCAACAGCTCAGAGTTCAACAACCCACCAAAGATGATTTCAAAGGGCAACCGAGTAGGTCTAATGAAGTGGCTATTATCTGCAGTTTTGGGCGGCCAAGCTCTTAAAGTTTAGGAGGACTATTGGGAGTCCTCACTTGCATAAATAGGAAGGCTTCAAGCCTTAGTAGTTTAGCCATTTGATAGTCTATTTTCGCACTTTAGTGCAGCCTTGTAATCAGCTCATTTTCGAGCTTCTTCTTGCAGACAGTTTGGTGATGTAACTATTATTTTTTGACCAATGAAGATGAATCCAGCTTTGAACCAGTTCTGATCTTTCCTAGGGGGTTGTAACTCTTGGGGCTGGGCCCAACCCAAGTTCCCAATACCTCCTTTGTGTACTTTTATGTGTTTTATTGCATTCATAGAATAATTTCTGTTATTTAGGTTAAATCTTGTTTTGTTACTTAGGTTGCTTTTGATGATTAAGATAGTTGTTCTTGATTCAGGTTGATTTGATAGTTTGGTAACAGAAAATATCCACAAAAATGCTACCAAGTAGTCCTTGATCTCCTTTCTCCCTCCTTGGGACCATGAATTGAGGCCAAGGCACTCTTGCTGCCACACAAACATTGTTTTTGCTTTCCAATGCAATTGCTAGTGTTAGATTTCGAGTTGGAAAAGTTGATATCAGTTGTGTTTTCATGCTTAGATATGTTCTTGCTTAGTTTCCATAGCTTTCTTGCATAACTTCCTGTCCATCAAGTTCTATTCAGCACTTTTCTGGTTTCTAGGTCAGAATTAGGTCAAAAATAAGTAAAACTCTGTTTTCATAGTTTTTGCTTGGGTCAGTTTTGAAAAGAAGTGTGCAGAGCACCTATAAGACACTCCAGCCTATCCTTCCTCCATCATACAACCTGCTCTAGTCTCTTTCTCAAGATTTCCTTCACTCATTCGCCATACTTTCCCAAACTGCCCTAATTTCTACATTCTTGTGCAAAATTGCTTCCTTCACCTTTGAACAAATCCAACCATCTTCTTCACTCCTGAGCTTCATTTACAAGGTCCTAGACCCCTTAACATCTCTATCCATCCTTAATTTCCACTTTGTCACCATTTTTCCACCTTCAACCCTCTAAAATCCACTTTCGGCCTCTTCCTGTAGATCCCCTGCAGCCTCCTGTAGAATTTCATGCGAGCGATTTTTAGAAGTCCGATCGTGGTGGAAATCTCCAAAATGGTGCTAGGGACTCCTTAGGTCCTCTCCATACCTTCCCAACCTCCTGCAAGTGCCCACTCCATTTCCTTTCACCAATAAACCTCTGCACAGTCACAAATAGTTAAAACACAAGCATAATAATTCTGCATAAAATTGCTCAAAAATACAAAAAGATGAATTTTCCATATTTTCCTTCAGAAGTAGCTTAAACACATGCATTTTACCTTTTCAATAGTCAATGGAATCCATTTTAGTAGGTTACATCTCTTTCCTTGCACAAGTAGGGTTAGTCGGTAAAACTAGGGTTGTTAGGGTTTGCGTTTTCTTTCAGCTTTCATATTCTTTCTGCAATTAGACTACCCTCTTTTGAGTTAGCTTCCTTCCATCACATTTAAAAGCTTCTTCTGAGAACTCATAGAAGTTGGCTTGAGCTCCTAGCGAACTTGTGCCAGTTGATCAAGTGACAGCCTGCAGTAAGAGCTAGTACTTGTGCATATAGCACCGTCACTTCCAAGTTTGTTACGAACTACTGGGTTGATAAAAGTAAAGTAGGGAGTCCCAGGAGTTGCAGCATAATTGCTGCAATACTGGAGCTCACCACCTTGCTTACACATCACACCTCCAATTGAGAGTTGAACAACGAACACATACCATGAAATATCCATGACCAAGCTTGAAAGAAAGTTCAGGTTACAAATATAGGTTATTTGAACTAATTAGATTTTTGCATGAGTTCTTGCTCATATTTTCTTTGTTAAAAAGATAGCCTTGATGGGACACATGTTCTGGACGCAACTTTTATTACTAGTTCTATGAGACAACGCCTCTTGGAGTAGGCACCATAGCCATAGGTAATCATTAGGGTTAGGGTTTTAGTATCAAGATAAAGTGATCAGGAATTTTTTCTAGGGTTTCAACGTGTGTGAAGAGGCTAAAGAATTTCCTTTAGGGTTTGAGTATGTGTAAATAGGTGTAACAAAGGTAGTCACAAAACCAAAGGTTTGAAGGGTCCTAGGGGTGTGAAGCCTCATGTGGCCGCATACAACAAAGACGAAATGCAAGGCTAGGTCAATAATGAGTGTATGTTATGCAAGAATATGAATGCACAAGGTAATGCAACACGTAGGGCTAGAATAAAATATAATGCTATGTAAATTCAAGGAAGAAATCAACTGATTGCATTTAAATACCCATGCAACACATATGCAAATATTTCATGAATGCCATGCAGTAATGAGTAGTGCAATAATAGGGATGCAAGATATAATCATGATAAGGTGTAGCAAACTAAACTACCTATAGTAAATAAAATAACAAAGCATATCCAACCCATAAATCAAATCCTAATTAGCAAATTCGGGCAAGTAAACCTTAATTAGAAAACCCTAAATAACATAAACCTACAACCCTAATTTAATGAGAGAGGAGGTCAGGTAAAGTAAAATCAAAATTCCAATGAAATTAGTGTAGCAATTCTCGAACTATGAAAAGAAAGATGTCAGCGGTAGCCATGACACACATTAATTCATGCTTAACCCTAAATTCAATACAAGTGAGGAAAGATGCCATCTTCTTGCAAAGAATTTTCCAGCTAAGATACGTCAAGCCATTCAACAATCCTATCATGATATTGAGGATAATCAACTAGATGACTCTGAAAAGATGGGAATTTTCCATGTGCAACTAATATAATAGAGGATTCAAATGAAAAACACTAATTTTGTAAACATTAGTTTGAAGTTGTCCTTAGATTTCGTCAAGGATGTGAGGAACTAATATAACCATCGGCGGAAGCTGAAGTGCCTCACCATCCTGACAAATCTCTAGAACCTCAAATGGAAGGTTATCAAAT
This sequence comes from Pinus tabuliformis, assembly GCA_031772625.1. Lineage (NCBI taxonomy): Eukaryota > Viridiplantae > Streptophyta > Pinopsida > Pinales > Pinaceae > Pinus > Pinus tabuliformis. The sequence continues at coordinate 1,259,842,955 of CM062805.1, forward strand.
ATCGGTGGTCTCGAAAGATCAAACAGTGAATGCATATGGTAATCATTAGCTATGAAAAGACAACCATCAGTGAGTATATTGTGTATTTGATCATTTGTTTGAGCACTAATAAGTTGGCAGTTGAAAAGATCATATTCTTCACATTTCCAAGAAGGAGGTGAATAAAGAATATGAATCTCCTGAAATCATAGAGTATTGTGGTTTTGTTTCTCGCATACAGTTGAATGCATGATAGCATCATCTTGTACCTAATGACAGTCTACACCAACTGACCAAGAATTAGTATAATTTGAAACAATGGATGGTGCACTTTCTTCAGCAAACAAGTCAGGGTGCAAAGAGTATGACATATAAAAATATTTTTAAAATGAGCTTTCATCTGACAAGATGATGCCAAGAGGAGAGTGGAGCACAAAATCCCTAATTTGATTTAGTTAAGAGATCTCGTCAAGATCGTGAGAACCTATCATAACCATCAGTGGAAGCTGAAGTGCCTCAACTTCTTGACGAGTCTGAGAACCTTCATAAGATGGATCATCAAATCATGGTGGCTTCATGAGATTGACAAGTGAACAAGGACAACTATCATTAGTAGTATCAGTGAAGACATTGTTGATTGGATGACAATTATTGAAGCCACTAATTTGGTTAGATTGGGCATCTGAAAAATAAGACTCCTCTTGGATTCAAAGTGAGGAAAGATTGATAGGAGGACCATACTGAACTTCCCACGATGTAGAATCTTCCTCTTTAGTTTGTATAGATTGCAGATTGAAAATATCATGGATAAGAGATTCAAAATTCTCATCTTCAAATTGTGATACCACACCATTATGTACTTGATTTAAATCACGACCAATGAAATATAGATCAAAAGGGTTTAAAGGAATAACTGGTGTGTCAAACTCATCGAGTAAATCATGATACAATAGATGAAAAGAATCAAGTGAGTATATAACAGTTTCAACCAAATCAGGTCCATAACTCAAAACCTACACATTAATGTCATCTTGAGAAAGCAATGAATATTCATGCATGTCATGTTTCGTGGAATTGACTGAGTAACTACTATCATCTAGTATGGACCTTTATTATAGGGTTGTGAATGAACGATAATGTAAAGGATTGCTAGAAGAAGCATCACTCTGAACCAAATCTAATCCAAGATTTTGATTTACCAACAAAGGATTGATTCATGTATCATGCTCCATGGGAAGGATTGTTGCATCAGAATCATGGTCAAAAAACGAAGGAGGGAGCATAATATGAGGAGACTTAGGGGAAAATTTACGAATATTTTTAACAAGCTCATGTTGAATTTTGTCAACATGGAGGCTTGAGGCTTTTTCCAACTCACAGAAATAGGAAAGATAAGATTAGGGATAAGATTAGGTGAATTTGCAACTTGCAGATTATCATGATGCTCATAAGAATTGGGATTTGTTTCATATTGAAGGTGTTGCAGAGAAATGTGAACATCCCCTTCCTAAAATTCACAACAAATATGAACAAACCTACCACCAAAATCCTCTAATGATTCTTCAGGTTTCATTCTAAGCTTATCTATCCCTCTAAATACATCTATAAAATCGTACCTGTCAAAGACTTGTCGAAGCTTAATGATGGGTTGCTTAAACAAATGGACCGAAGTTGCTAGAAACATGTGGCACCATGGCTTAGGGCGACCTTCAAGTGTGAGTGTAAGCAACCTAACAATAACATTTTTACAATGTATTATGTTAGAGTTACATAAATGAAGAACTTGAAGCATGTGCCGAAACATTGTTTTTCAACCCTCACCATTAAACTTAAACTAAGACAAGTGACATATAATTTTTGCAGGGATGAAAACGTTAATGCTTTTATAAAAACACCTCAAGATAGATATTCGGGATGGAGCCATTTACATATATGAAACTAAATTCTAGGCTCCAAGGGCTTAGCTTGTCATCTGCCCTCCTTCTAGCACCAAAATATGTTGATGGTGTTGGATGCCACCAACAACTATGGAGTCTCACCAATGTGAAGTCCCAATTAGACCTTACACTGTTTGGGATAGGAGCCCCATCTGATATGTGGGCCCGAATGCCACCATGAATGTTTCACTCTTGGTTGTTAAATGCAATAATGTCAGAGTGAGGGAAAGAATGAAATACCCATATAATGGAACAACTGCAAACCAAGATTGATAGGCTTCAAAAATAGGTACAAGAAAGTCACAACAACCATAAGAAGAAGTATGCCATGAGAAGGAACAGTGAGCCAAGGTGCTAAGGCATACCTGTTATAGGGAAAAGTGTCTATTTAGAACTGCTCTATCCCACTAAGGTGTGACAGCTGCCTTAGAAACAAACAGAGAAAACTACTTTTGTATTTCCTTTATGAACTATAAACAAAGAGGAATAGGATGAACCAACCAGTGTCTTGCGCTAGTTCTTTGATCCAATCTCTCTCCTCTTTGACAGCTTTCAGCTACTTTCTCTCTTACTTGCCCAGCTTCACCAAGTACCTATAAGATCACAGAAGGAGAAAACTATACAAAGACATGGATTTATATTCATAAATAACTTAGGATCAGATTCAAGTTAACCATACAAATACATCAAGCATCAATGATACAAAAGCATGGAGGAAATACTCAAATAGTTTTATTGATATACAAGAAGATCCAAGAGGAGATACAACCAATGATTCCTGACCCAGCATCAACCTCCCAGCAAAGAAGCCCCTCTTCACCTCCAACAAAGCATAGATCACCCAATAGTCTGATATGTGTCTCAAAACCAACAGCAATTCCTTACAATGTGCAAAATTCCAGCCTCTGGATCTCTGGGATGAGGGATCCATATATAGATGTATGCAAGGAGGATGAGTCAGCTTGTGATTTGATTAGTGGCTTCTCTCTGTCAGTTCTTGCTTCCACTTGGAGACTGAGAGCCTCTTACTCATCCTTGGTCGAACTCAGTGAGGCAAGTGTCATAGGAGAAGATTCTGGAAGCTTCCATTGTCTTTCCACCTCGCGGAATGACACTGCCATTTGTCATTTCCCGCTCAACGCACCCTGGTAGTGCATTTAGGTGCGTTGCAATGCACCTAGCTAGTGTATTTAGGTGCTCTGCAACGCACTTGGCTAGTGGAGCAGCTGAAATGATCCTGATTTGACTTGTTCTGAGCAGTTTCTGGTGGAGAACTTCTGGGAGAAGCTGTAATTTGTTGACCTTGTTCCTTTAGGGGTTGGAACAACACTTTTAGGGACTTAGGATCCCTTGGTTTATGGACATTTCATGCTTAGAGCTATAAGGCACAAAAATGTCTATAACAGTTGCCCCCTAAAGTATGAGGCCGTTTATCGGGTGAAATGCTTTATTAGGAGGATCCGAAGTTTTTCAATGCTGGGAGGAGACCTGTAATAAGATACAATACAATACATTATCTTCATACTGTTTTCATGATCTAGCTGAGGCGGGCATTCCCATGCTCAGCTTTATAAATTCATTTTCATGTACATAGGACAGACAATCGTCTGATGGTAGACTGATGATTCTGGTAGAGTCATCATCCTTTTGGTAGGATGATTATTTGTGCTGCAATGTTGTACATTTCAATGTCTTTATTTTCCTGAATATATATCGCAGCCCGGATGGATGAAACTAGATCCGGGGTCTTCAATCTCGTACGATCTTCACTCGAAGTACAAGTCGATCCATGTGAGAAATGTTTTGAAGTCGAACATGGAAAGATATCGCTTGATTACCAGTCAATGATGTAAACTGTTAACAAGCGCGAGAGGAATCACCGATAATGATAATGATCCTCAAGGTACTGCAGTACAATTCACGTGGTGTGAATAAAGGACTTGGCGTCGAACACCACGCAAAATCTTTCGGTCGAAGGTCATTGATGTAAACCTGTCGCCGGAAGTGAGAAACTTGCCATTGAGGCATGCAAGCTTCAAAGTACTGAATGGGGTGTTCCTAGATCAGCTTCTTGGATAATGAGCTGATGTCGACAAGAAGTGATCTGTCATAGGAGGGCCTTAATGAATCCCACATCAATGACACGGAACGGAGCAAATGATTTTGATGGAGGTGAAAACAATCTGATGATATATGGTTCAGGGTGGCGGTCATGAAAGAATGGAGTATAATGTATGGTAGTGGGCGGGACACAGGTGGACTCTCTGGATGACTTCTCTTGAACATGTCGGCGACACTGTTGTGATGGATTGGTAGCATTACCCCAAATGTGGATGGTATGGCGTGACCATGGCGATGTGACCGGTGAATGAAACAACCCAACCCGACTCGGGCACGGAGTGGAAGTGTCATGTTCAAGAGCGACTTGCTACCAATAAAGATTCTCTGAGTTTTTCCCCAATTTTTCCCCAGTCATTGCTGACCAGTACCTCTTTATTTTTGTCAAGCTTGAGGAGGATAACATATGCTTGTTCTATAATTTTCCCTTCGGGCAAACCCATCGCTATGTTTTAACGAGCCTAGCGATAGTGAAACTCGTTCTCGTCTAAAGACAAGTTTGTCGCTATTAGTCTTTTTAACGAGTTTAACGACAAAGATAACTCGGTCCTTTTCATTTTTAGAGAGTCTGAAAAGGTACGTAAAGGTAACTCCAAAATTCCTTTTTCGTCATCTAATCCCTTAAGTCTGAAAAAGTATAAAACAATACAGAAGGGATGAATTTTCGATTAGCTTTAACGAGCCGAACAAAACAAGCGCTCGATCTTTTTGTGCAATAATCCCTCAGGTCCAAAAAGATTAAAATCTAGAGGAGGGATAGCACTTCCTGTCGCTTTAACGAGCTGGAAGGCCAAAACTCGGCAATCTTTTCATATTTTACGAGTCAGTTAAAAAGAGCTTAAAGGAGACTCGTCTTTTGAGGAACGAGTGATAAAACGGGTAGCAGCTGATTCTAGGTAAGGCTTGGAATTTTCCAATCACGGCAGTGTCACAAGGATGGCTAGTGAAATCACTCTTCGCAGCTGTTCCTCAAAATGGGTAAACAATCAAATGGAGGTGAATGATCGGCCAATGGAAAAGTGGAGGTGATGGTGCAAACACGACCAAGGCTTTAATGGTTGAAGTACTAAATTCACGGTGGTTATTTACCGGGGAATAGTTCATTTTTTAACGAGCTTAAACGCGGGTGGAAACATTTACTCATGTCTTATGTTTATTTTTTAACGAGCTTGAACTATGTGCTAAAACTGCTCGAGGCGGGTTTATTTTTTAACGAGCTTGAACCCTGTGGTAACACTGCTCATGGCAGGTTTATTTTTTAACGAGCTTGAACCCTACAGTAACACTGCTCGTGATAAGTTTGCATGCCCCTAGCATAATAACACAAATCGAGGTGCATGCCCCCTAAGCTTCATTGTATTCAACTCGGTGGTTGGAATGAAGGTTTACCTTTGAGATTTGGAAAGGGGATTTGTTTCATTTTTTAATGAGGTTGACACAGCTAAGAACCATCCTCGGAATCTAAATCCATTAGATATAGAAGATTTCATATTCCACCGTGGCCACTTCCGCCAGATTACTCGGAGGCGGTAGGGAAAAAGTATCCATTAAGGCAGGGTCTTTTAAGAGACCTACTCCGATATTTTGGAGCGAATGATTGCTTCCATGGATCATTGGAATGCTTCTCGTAACTTGTGAACTATTGGGGAGAAATGTTTGTTGGTCGACGATTGTAATTCCTCCTTGGAAGGGAAATGCAATCTTCCTGAAGTAGGTCGACACAACTGCAGCCATGGCATATATCCAGGGTCTTCCCAGTAGGATGTTGTAATCGAGGTTTCCGTCGATTACTTCAACATCAATTTCTACTGTTTTACCCCCCAGTTCAACCTGCAAGTTACTTAAAATCCCGTATGGAGTGTATGATCGTCCATCAAATGCTTTTAACATTGTTGACGATCGCGACAAGGGTGGTGACCCTAAATTTTTCCAGCAACTCATTGACATAATACATGTGGATGCCCCCTCATCAATAATTGTTCGATGAACAGTTTTGTTGAGGGCTTTCACTTGAATAAGGAAAGCTAGTTGAGCTGGTAACTGAGGGTCATATCCTTTATGATCAAAGGCCACAAGATTGGAATCCATTGGGTCAATCCCACCTATTGTTGATAATGAAGCTTGCTCTTGGGAGAGGCAATTTTGTGGTACCTCAAGTGTCGACATAGCGGACGGTGATTGGGCCAGGTCCTCTATTATATTATAATTCTGTGCTATTTTTGCACAAGGATTAAATGTCGATTTGTGTACTACTCCTTTTGGCGACTTTATCATTGGTTCAGGAATGATGGGTGGCACAAATTCGGTCAAATTTGTTGTCGAACTACTAGGTTGTTCATTAGCCTTGTTATTCGACGGCTGTGGATTCCCGTAATCTTTATTCCTTGTCAAAGCATCATTTTGCTGCTTTGAGATAGACAACATAAGCACTTGGGATCGGGAAGCATTTTGATTAGCTACCAGTTTGGTTCCCGGGTTTGGAAACAGATCAGTCAATACCGCTGAGGTTTTTGAACTCTTAAAGAGTTTCTTAACTTCAGCTATATGTGGACAATCTCTCGTCCAATGATCCTCATCGCATATATGACACCCCGTAGGGGGTTTCCTTTGCCTATAAGGGTTTGCAAAAGGTTTTCCAGGAGATGACTCATCCTGCTTCTTTTTTCTCCCTTTCTTTTTCTTCTTGCCCCCTGGTTGCTTCAGTAGTTTTCCCTTGTCAGTCGACACGACATTTACTTCCGAGGCAAGAAGTTTCTCATTTGCATTTTGACTAGAAATTTTACGGGCCTTTTTAGATGTAGCCTTTGTCGATTTCGTGTCTGTTGCGCCAATCACGCCATCGCCGGCATGAGAGTCATTGTTTGATTTAGGAGGAGGAGGAACTGAGAATTCCGATCTAGGGGCGTCAGGTATTTTATCGTAGAGTGTGCCGGACTGAGTGTAAATCAAGTCCAAATATTGCGCACGAGTGATAACTTGCTCTTCTGTGACGACTCCCCCTTTTGCCACATCTTCCGTGATGGAAGGTAGTAATGACTTGATAAACCATTCAGCTAAGAGCTGATCGGGAACATACGTTTTTACCATTCTACGACGACGTCACCACTCATGTATATAATCAGATATGTGAGTGGCCGTCGTCTGTTTGAAGTTGGTAAGGAGTTCCGTTCCCGTTTCGTACCTTATCGGTAACTGAAAATGGGTTAAAAAGGTTGTGGCTAGGGTACTGAAGTTGTTGAATGAAGCTCTAGGCAATTCGATATACCATTTTGCTGCCGGACCAGTTAACGTCCTCTGAAAAAGGCGAAGCCTAATCGAATCATCGTTTAGGGTGTTTGATGAACACCACAGATGAAAGGTCATCACATGATTCGACGGATCTTCACCCGAATTTCCATTAAATTTAGGAATATCTTACGGAAGTTTATGCGGAATCACTGGCCACCAAGGGGCATAAGCAATTGGATCATTCATCAGCCGGTTTAGATCTGGTAATTCTAGAGTTGCTACAAAGGGCAACTGTTGATTCAGGTTAGGTGAAGCATACCCAGGATAAGATGGAATCGCCTGAGCAGTGGGTCTTTGCATACCAGCATAATGTATTTGATGCTGGCAACTTTGACAAGGTTGATGGGCATAACCATTATAGTATGGTTGTTGATAACTGCTTTGGAAATGCAGTTGCCCATTACTTACAAAGACTTGTTGCTCAGGTCCTTGATATGATTGCTAGAATTGCGGTTGTTGAGATTGAACCAGCCTTGGTTGTTGGACCATTTGCTGTTGTCAAATACTGGATGATTGACCAAGATTAGGAGTCATAATACTTGTTTGAGCCTGAGTCGCTCCAGATAAGGAGGAACTAACCTGAGGTTGTGATTGAGTTGTTGAGACAAGAGGCTGTTGTATTGCAACCTGAGAAACTTGGGGTTGACATACAACAGGTAGCGCTTGTACTTGTGACGCAATCACCATACCAGGTATAGTGGGAATATTCGACACAGGGTGGACTGGTTGCATTGAATATGCAACCCTTGGTTGCTGAGGCAGTATTGGTACCCAACCGCTGGATGTAATTCCAGTTTGACCTGAACTTTGTTGTAAACTCCCATATGGTTGTTCTCCGGGAGGGAACAATGAAAAGGCATACTGCCCTCCATATGGTGGAAATCCTGTACTTAAAGGGTATATTGGCCTTTGAAGACACATTGGATCGATTTGTTGAGTTTCAACATAAGAAATACCAGATGATAATCCGGATGAAGAATTAGGAACTGACCATGTCGTCGAAATAGTCCCTGATTGGACTCCGGCTTGTTGTTGATAACTTGCTGGGACAGATGGTATACCATCGAACATCGTTGGAATAGCAACAGGAGGCTCTGCCGCTGCTGTGTCGGATGACACAGTCCTAGATGTCGACGGTTGTTCAGACATATCTAGTCTATCCAAAAGATTTCTTAGCGATTCTACAAGAACTTGCGATGAAGGGAGACTAATTTTGAAGATCAACGAGGGAAAGGTGATGATTATTCCATTTAAAATAAATTTTAGATGCTTTGACACAACTTGTTTTTCCAATTTTTAAGAGTCGAGAAAAAACAAAAGATGACTCTAGTCGCCTTCGATTTTTAATGAGCCTGAAGTGACAAGTGCTCAGATGGACCTTTTCCGTTAAGGAGTCTGAAAAGGAACGAAAGGGACTACTCTAGAGATTTAGGTAGAGGGAGTACCAAACCAATCACAAAACTGCAGAATACTTTTTACGGTACGGCAGTCAATCTTCCCGAATGCTGTGTTCAGTGCATTGCGATCGATAGGGCAGCAGACACGGCTTCGTAAGGATAAAGGATTTAAGCCTATAGGGGTCTCCCAAAATATACTCGACGGTACGTGGGAGCACAAGTCCGTACTGGCACTTATCGTCTCAAAGTGGAGGAATCACCCAACCATCAGTGAGGACAACAGTTACCAGGCTTTACGACTCCGGAATACGTCTCTTGCCTAGACCTCTAAATGTTGTGCGTTAAGTTCCAAAGCGTTGTTAGATTCATTGAATTTATTTTAAGTTGATCTTGCTTATGAAGTTTGCCTTTTGGGTTCACCACGATATGTAGATGTAATTCCTAAAATGCAGTCTAAAGATGATAAACAAACTTTTATCTCTTTTCAGCAATGAAAATCCTAGCTACTAGGGAAAAGAAAGACACAATCTTTTCACAAAGAGCAAAGAGCACACTGTAAATGCACTTTCCTAAATCAAGCCAAACAGACTGTCTATATGCAAAATGCATGTGCATGTATTTGTTTTTCACTTTCTTAATATTGATGCTAAAAAGAAAGCTGATATACAAATCTGAATTTTGCTTTCAAGCGACAAACACAAACAAGCTTCTTTTCGAAATCAAAAGGTAGAGATGATTACGACACTTTATGATTTTGAAATAAATACTCGTTTTGACACTAGAAAGTCACAAATTCAAACCAAAGGCAATAGTAAAGGTATAATCGACCATCAATAGCAAATAAACTTTCTCCTATGGTCAAAATCGACACTTGCGACAGATCTAAATCAAAGGACGACAGTACGAATATTATACTTTTGCAATGGAAAATTGTAAATGATGCAACAAACAAACAAAAACATCTACAGATCTTTTGTACAAATGAGGCGGAATATCAGTAAGGAAAAGGGGTTTGACACAGTCATATACTGATCACAGGCTGCAAAATTCAAAGACAAAATTGGAAAGAGTGAAACACTAGAACCTCAGCTGCACAAGGCTAGTCTGATCAGTGCACCTGTAACACAGAGAAACTGGATTACACCGCAGGTGGCCCTCTCGGGAACTGCGTTGAAATGCAGAATCTCTTCACTGTGCCTGCGTTGGGGCAGAAACGAGAATTCTATCCGGGTTCTGGGTCACGGTTTGCAGTTTAATCTTTGGTTTTTGGCCGAGTAAAAGCAATCAGTAATGCACAATCAGGGGTAGATCTAAGGAGGATCTAAGAGCTATCACAGGGGCAATCAGAAAGTTTGTAAATCAGTTGTTTAAATCATAAACAGATCCCGGAGATCGACTGAAGTGGCTTTTATCTACTTTGCATTTGCAGAGCAAATGCAGTTCGAAAGCTACCTGGCACAGCTTCAGACTCCGTCTGTATGTTTATGAAAAAGACAACAAAGAATGATTCACAAACAAACTAATTAGACACGTTCCCCAGTGGAGTCGCCATTTTGTTATAGGGAAAAGTGTCTATTTAGAACTGCTCTATCCCACTAAGGTGTGACAGCTGCCTTAGAAACAAACAGAGAAAACTACTTTTGTATTTCCTTTATGAACTATAAACAAAGAGGAATAGGATGAACCAACCTGTGTCTTGCGCTAGTTCTTTGATCCAATATCTCTCCTCTTTGACAGCTTTCAGCTACTTGCTCTCTTACTTGCCCAGCTTAACCAAGTACCTGTAAGATCACAGAAGGAGAAAACTATACAAAGACATGGATTTATATTCATAAATAACTTAGGATCAGATTCAATTTAACCATACAAATACATCAAGCATCAATGATACAAAAGCATGGAGGAAATACTCAAATAGTTTTATTGATATACAAGAAGATCCAAGAGGAGATACAACCAATGATTCCTGACCCAGCATCAACCTCCCAACAAAGAAGCCCCTCTTCACCTCCAACAAAGCATAGATCACCCAATAGTCTGATATGTATCTCAAAACCAACAACAATTCCTTACAATGTGCAAAATTCCAGCCTGTGGATCTCTGGGATGAGGGATCCATATATAGATGTATGCAAGGAGGATGAGTCAGCTTGTGATTTGATTAGTGGCTTCTCTCTATCAGTTCTTGCTTCCACTTGGAGACTGAGAGCCTCTTACTCATCCTTGGTCGAACTCAGTGAGGCAAGTGTCATAGGAGAAGATTCTGGAAGCTTCCATTATCTTTCCACCTCGCGGAGTGACACTACCATTTGTCATTTCCTGCTCAACGCACCCTGGTAGTGCATTTAGGTGCGTTGCAATGCACATAGCTAGTGTATTTAGGTGCTCTGCAACGCACTTGGCTAGTGGAGCAGCTGAAATGATCCTGATTTGACTTGTTCTGAGCAGTTTCTAGTGGAGAACTTCTGGGAGAAGCTGTAATTTGTTGACCTTATTCCTTTAGGGGTTGGAACAACACTTTTAGGGACTTAGGATCCCTTGGTTTATGGACATTTCATGCTTAGAGCTGTAAGGCACAAAAATGTCTATAACAATACCTAAACAAGAACATGGTAGAGGTTAACTGCAAATTAGTTCACAATAGGTCACCAAAATGGAATGGAATAAGTAAGCATAGATTCAAAAGAAAACATACATGCAAAAACTACGAACTAATCCATAACTAATCCAGGTGGATCTTTAGAAAAGTACCAGTGGCATGATAAAAGGCTCAAAATACAAATTGGCAGAATTTGGATAAGATTAGCATCGGATCGAAGTGCTAGTCATCCTGATTCCAATAGTGTGAACGACACTCAAATCCGAGTCCAGATGACAAAGTTAGAAAAAGTCAAAGTTTGAGTTTGACTTGTCCAAGTAGCAGGAAGAAGATGACATGACATAGTTTTAGTGAAGGAGGGAGTGCCATGGGGCAGGTTGCCACTAGAGCCCGCATATCGCATATTGACAAAAAGGAGGAACGCTTAAGGAGAATCGGCCCTTGGCATTCTCAGCTGCGATTGCGATATCACATATCGCAGGCCAGAGGAGTTATGAATCGACCCCAAAAGGACTTAGTTGCAATGCAATATACATCGCATATGGCAATCACACAAAAGTGTTGGTGCTTGCGATGTGGTTTGAGGGAAAAGTGCTGATTGCGATTTTGCGGTGGATGCCGATTGCGATATTGTGATAGGGGGCCCGAACCCAAAATGTTATATAGTATGATTACCCGATGGGTCCGCAGATATTGTAGAGTTCTAGACCATTGCGTCAATGGGTTCACGTTGATTGTGATAGTGCAATGGGAGTACGGAACGTGAAACATTATGGCATATGGTGAATTCTCCTGTCGGACCCATAGTTATGATAGGATGCTTTGTCTCTGCATTGGACTATCCACCAATAAGTTGGAAGCACCAATGAACCCATCGTTGAGAGCCATGTGCAATTTTAATGGGTTGCTTTATTGGACATTGGCTTTTCTATTGTGGAAGGGTTATTACTGTGAATCCTTCCGGCCCAGTTCCACCTATTAAACTTGGCTTCTATGTTGGAACTACCCTGGTTTTGAGGGATGCCACCATGCCATTATGTATACGACTGTTACGTCAGGAGAAAGGCGGAGAGGATTGGCCGAATATGCAGATTCTATTGCATACAATAGGCCCTGACCCTAGCAGCAGGCCATAACCTCGCCTTGAGTAGTAGGGAGGTTTCGAGAAGGTTGCAGAAGGCTCAATTATCCAATTTGGGAGTTTGGATAGGCGATTTTGCACTCTTTTTCGCCAAGAGTTCAGTGGTTCTATCTATTTTCAAAGCTAGGTTCTCCATTTTTTGCCCATCTATCAGCTTGGAGGTATAAGGTTTGGAACTGCTTGTTGTTGTACTTTTATTTCTTTTATGCCACTAATAAAAAGAAGGCCTCCCCACTATTGAGCAGGGCCTGGAGACATAGTCTAAATTCAATGAACTCTGTAATCAAATCATTGTGTCATTGTTATAGACATATTTGGGCACTACAACCCCAATCACATATGTCCATAAACCAAGGGCTTCTAAACACCTAAAAGTGTTGTTTCATACTCTAAAGGAACAAGGTCAGCTGATTACATCATCTCCCAGAAGTTCTCCATGAAAAACTACTCAGAACTGGTCAAAACAGGACCATACAGACTACTCCATGCATAGGGTGCAATGCATCTCACCTATTACACACGGGGGGTGTGATGCATACTGAAAAGCCCTTCTGTAGGGTGCAATGAATGAGAGCAGACAAATGGCAGAAGCAGTGTGCTAGTTGGAAACCCAGAGAATCTTCTAGAAACTGCTCATATGACACCTGCCTCTCTAAATTCACCCAAGGATGAGTAAGAGATCTGAAATCTCCAAGTGGAACCAAGAACTATCAGTGAAATGACACTAATCAAAATCCCAGAAGCTGACTCACTCTCCTGTAAACATCTATATATGGATCCCTCATCCAAGAGATCTAAAGGCTGGAATTTTGTAATTTGCAAGGAAGTGTTGTTGGTTTCTCTTTGAAGACATTGTTGGGTGATCTTGCTTTGTATGAGGTGAAGAGGGCTTTCATGCTGGGAGGATGATGCTGGATCAGACAGCCTGGTTGTAATCCTCTCTTCTACTACTTCTATCAATAAAGCTATTTGAGTTTTCCTCCATATGCTTGTATATCTCTAAATCTTGTTTATGTATGCATTTATATGGCTAATGTATATCTGATCCTACATTATTTATGGTTATAGATCTCTATGCTTTGATGGTATTTTGCTGCCTTGACTCTACAGGTGTTCTTTGAATCAGGACAAGTGAGAAAGGAGTGGCGAAAGCTTCATTAAAGGAGAGAGGAAACAAGCAAGGAGATTAGTGAGACTAAGGTTGGTGCTCTCTACTTCTCTCTCATCTATCTCTCATAAGGGAAAACACAAGTAACTTTAATCTGTTTGTTTCTAAGATAGCTACCCGTCTTAGTGGGACTAGCAGCTCTGAATGGACACTATTTTTCCTGATAAAAAAATGGCGACTCCACTGGGGAGTGAATAGTTTGTTTGTTTTGTTACTGTTGTTTGCTTTATAAACCACAGACGGAGCCTAAAGTCAAGCCAGCTAGCCTTTGAACTACTTTTGCTATGCAACTGCAAAGTAGATCAACGTTTCTTCAGTCAATCTCCGGGTTGGTTTATGAACTAAACATCTAGCTTGTAAACATCCTAAGTTCCCTGGTGGTAGCTCAAATAACCTCATTAGATCAGCCCCTATACTTTCTGTTTACTGACAATCATTAGCCCAGCTTAAGTCCCTGAAATTAGTTGCAAACTCTGAGAAAAAACCAAGCTCAGTCTCGTTCCTGGACCATCGCACTGTCTCTTCTTGGCAGTCTGGATGCATCACACCTCCCGTGTGCTGTAGGTGATATGCATCCCTATTTCCCTGTGTTATAGGTGCGATGATCAGATAAGACTGTTTTTGCCTCTAGATTTTGGTTTTTTCTTCATTGTCTTCAGCTTTATTCAGTAGTTTTGCTGTCTGTGATCAGTATATCTCTGTTGAAACCATCTTCCTTTGCATTATTCAGCCTCCATCAGAAGGAATTGTGAATGTTTTTTATGTATTTTTTCATCATTTACAGTTCTCCTTTGCAAATAGTAGCTTAATCGAACTGTCGTCTTTTGATTTGAAAGTGTCGCAAGTGTCGTTTTCAGTCAAGAAAAAGAGTATTACAAAGCATTTCTCTTTTAGACAATCGATTACACTTTTTCCATTGTATTTGATTTGAATCATTAGTATTTCAAGTGTCGAAAGCAGTTTGAATTCGAAATCGCAAAGTGTCGTCTTGGCTTTACTTTCGTTTTTTGAAAAGAAAATTGTTAGTACTGTCACTTTGAAAGAGAATAGTTCAGATCTATAATTTGTTTTCTTTTTGTAATTCTCACATTAAGGAAAACTAAAAAATAATACATGCATGTGCATTTGCATTAAGACTGCATGCTGAAGTTGATTTAGGAAAAGTGCATCTAGTGTGTGCTCTCTGCTCTATGTTGAAAGAATTTCATTTCTCTTTCCTTAGTAGCTAGGATTTTCATTGCAAAAAGAAAATAAACGACTGTTTATCATCTTAGATTGCATATTTAGGAATTGTATATCTACATCAAACGGTGAACCTTAAAGGCAAACTTCTTAAGAAAGATCATCTGTAAAATAAATTCAATGAACATAAAAACGCTTTGGAACCTAACGCACAACATTTAGAAGTCTAGGCTAGAGACGTATTCCGACGTCGTAAAGCCTGGTAACTATCGCTTTCATCGTAGGTTTGGTGATTCCTGCTCTTTGAGACGATAAGTGCCAGCACGGACTTGTGCTCCCACATACCATCGAGTATATATTGGGAGACCACAATAGGTTACATCCTTTATCCTTAGGAAGTCGTGTTTGTCGCCCTATCGATCGCAATGCACTAAACACAACATTCGGGAAGATTGACTGCCGTACCGTAAAAAGTATTCTGCAGTTTTGTGATTGGTTTGGTAATCCCTCTGTCTATATTTCTAGAGTAGTCACTTTCGTTCCTTTTCAAACTCCTTAAAAGAAAAGGTCCATCTGAGCACTTGTCACTTCAGGCTTATTAAAAATCGAAGGTGACTAGAGTCATCTTTAGCTTTTTCTCGACTCTTAAAAATCGAAAAAGCAAGTTGTGTCAAAGTGTCATAAAATTTATTTTAATCGGAATAACGTCACTGTTCCCTCATTATTCTTTAGGTTGAGAAATGGAGTCTACCAATCAAGGATTTCCCCTTGGGGGAAATCCTAGTCCCTTCTCCTCTTGGGGGGATGTTGGTGCTCCACACATGGCCACATTGTCCCTTCCAGGACTCACAATTAGCCTGCCAGTATGGCTTTTCTTGACCTCTGTCGTTCAAAACACTGCAATTCCTCAGCAATCCAATCAACAACCAGATGAAGTTTCTCCCCAACCTTCTACTTCGTTTATTTCTCCCTCTCCTTCTTCCTCTTCGCTTGGTGAAGCTAGCAATGCTAAAAACCAAGTAACTGAGAAGAAGAAGAAAGGGAAGGAGAAGAAGAAGAAGAACCCAATAGAAAAAGGGGGCAACCGTACATCATCTGGCAAAAATCCACACACTGCACCTTCCAAACCTAAATCTCCATGTGTCATTTGCAAGGGAGACCACTATCATCGAGATTGTCCCTACATCCCACGGATCTTGAGGGACTGGTCTCCCCGCTTGCACAATCTGGTGTCTTCAATCGCTGACAACCATGTTGAAAGCACATCATCAACTAGTGAAAATGAAGTCAATGGACAAAAAGGAAGATCCAAATTTCCTTGTAGATTGTGTGAAGGCGATCATGCCCTCCACCGTTGTCCCTTCTTAGACGAAGCTAAAAGAGTCTTGGATAACCGTCCTGCATCACTGCAGCGACTTCCTCCTGGATACAAGAAACTCTTGCCGAGTCCATCGCTAGTTGAAAATCCAACTGACACACCATTTTTGTCGGTCGAAGCACCTATCATTGAAGATAGACCCTCTGAGTCCACACCAGACCAAAGTCAACAGGTCGAGACGGCAGTCAACCCAATCTTGTCTTCAGAGGACCCACCTTCAGATGATACTATCACCAAAGAGAATGAGAACAACACCGTTCAAATTATTTTCGTAAACACAGACTCCGATGAACATGGGGGAAATCTACCCGTTCCTTTACTGCAGGAAGGAAGTTCGTAAGAGATTTATCCGACTGTTTATTCGGTCCCACCTCCAAGCAACCTAGTCATTTCCTTCGATTGGAATCTACTAGGCAGACCCCGTCTACCATCTAATGTACCATTTCGAATCATAGTACAAGCTTACAGAATGATCATGGTTGGTACTATCATAGATGAAGGGGATTCTATGAGTATCCTTTCCTCAACTGCTTGGAAAGCGCTTGGTTCGCCATCGCTTCTGCCTGAGATTCGAAATCTGACATGCTTCAACAAAGGAACTAGTCGGCCATTAGGGATTCTTCCAAATTTGTCTATAACTTTGAGAAGGAAAACCGTTCATCTAAACGTGATGGTAGTCCAAGTACCTTTAGATTACAATCTACTCCTTGAGCATGACTACATTTATAGCATGGGAGCTATTGTTTCCTCACTCTTTCGAGTGATGTGTTTTCCACATGAAGGCAGAGTGGTCCAGCTCGTAGACCAAATTTAATTCCCCGGTTCACACATAGCTAATAGTCAAATTCCATCCCTAACTGGTCTTTTTACGCAAGGAATGTCTCATCAATCTCCAGTCCTTCCACCTGATGATCGCGAGTGATTCGGTGAATTTGACTGAAACCCAAGAGGCATGCGCCCTGGTCTGCTTCGGTAGGAAAACCCTAGATATAAGGTAGGTTTCCGTGTAGGAATATGACTAGTTTGACAATCCTGTCCGTTTAGGAAAATGGATCAGACTGGAAAAGGATTCCCCTGTCAAAGGTTAGGTGATTGTAGCTAGAATCACCTTCGTCCATTTCGATGGACAGAGCCGAGGAAGCATTTCATCTGCCGCGTGGATGGAACAATCTTGCTAATGCAAGAACTTCCGGAAGGCAACCTGGAAGCTCTATTTCATTATACCTGGGGGCATGCAAACATTTTTGCATGCAAGTGAAAAGCGACCATTTATTTTCTTAGTTTGTAGGCTCTTAACCCTTTAAACTCGTAGGTTGGTCGTTCCTAGCTTGCATAACGAAAGGCTCCAGGAGCAAAGTTTTGAATGGGGCAAGCTCCCTAAAAAATGAACCTATCAATGAGACAACCTTATTATATGACTGGCACGAGTAGTTTTACGAAAAGTTCAAGCTCGTTAAAAAATAAACCTAGCAATGAGCAAGTGTTTCCATAGAGTTCAAGCTCATTAAAAAATGAACCCCACCCCTAGTAAATAACCATTTTGATTGCATGACTATCACCTTTTGAACCTTGGTCGTGTTCTTACCAATCACCTCCACTCTTTTTTAGCTGATCATACCCCTCCATTTGATTGTTTACCCTTTTGAGGAACAACTGTGACAAGTGATTCTATTAGCCACCCTCTTTCCACTGCCATGATTGAAAAGTTCCAAACCTTACCTGGAACCAGTTGCTATCCAAAAACATCACCCGTTCCTCAAAAAACGAGTCTCCTTTAAGCTCTTTTCATCTGACTCGTAAAATATGAAAATATTTCCAAGCAATTGGCCTCTCCAACTCGTTAAAGCGACCAGAAGTGTTATCCCTCCTCTATATTTTAATCTTTTTGGACCTGAGGGATTATTACACAAAAATATTGGGCGCTTGTCTTGTTTGGCTCGTTAAAACTATCGAAAAGTCATCCCTTTCGTATTATTTTACACTTTTTTGGACTTAAGGGATTACATTACGAAAAAGGACCATTGGAGTTGCCTTTACGTCCCTTTTTAGACTCTCTAAAATTGAAAAGGACCGAGTTATCTTTGTCGTTAAACTCGTTAAAACAATAGCGACAAACTTGTCTGTGCAGACAAGATCGAGTTTCACTGTTGCTAGGCTCGTTAAAACATAGCGACGAGTTTTCCCGAAGGGAAAATTATAGAACAAGCATATGTTATCCTCCTCAAGCTTGACAAAAATAAAGAGGTACTAGTCAGCAATGATTGGGGAAAAAGGGAAGAAAACTTGAATAGCTTCATTGGTAGCAGGTCGCTCTTGAACATGACACTTTCACTCTGTCACCATGATTGAGTCAGGTTGATTCTGTTCACTGGTCATATGAACATTGGTCCACCGTACCATCCACCTTGGGGTTAATGCTGCCAATCCATTTCAGTGTCTCCGGTATGTTCAAGAGAAGTCGCTCAGAGAATTCGCCAACCTAGCCAAGGTTTCATCTGCTGCAATACCTTCACTCTCCATTTTTCATGACCACCACCCTGAACCTTGTATCATCAGATCGTTTTCACCTCCGCAAAATCATTTGCTCCATTCCATGTCGTAGATGTGGGATTCATTAAGGCCCTCCTATGATGGGTCACTTCTTGTCGACATCAGCTCATTATCCAAGAAGTTGACTTAGGGAAAACCCTTTCAGTACTTTGAAGCTTACATGCCTTAATGGCAAGTTTCTCACTTTCGGCAACAGGTTTACATCAATGGCCCTCGACCGAAAGATTTTACGTGGTGTTCGACATCAGATCATGTATTCACACCACGTGAATTGTACTGCAGTACCTTGAGGGTCATCATCATTATCGGTGATTCCTCTTGTGCCTGTTAACAGCTTACATCATTGGCTGGTAATCAAGCGATGTCTTTCCGTGTTCGACATCAGAACATCTTTTCACATGGATCGACTTGTACTTTGGGCAAAGATTGAACGAGTTTGAAGACCCCGGATCTAGTTTCATCCATCCGGGCTGCGATATATTTAGGAAAATAAAGACATCAAATGTACATCACAGCTGCACAGATAATCATCCAAACTAAAGGATGATGGCTCTACCAGAATCATCAGTCTGCCACATTGTCTGTCTTATGTACATGAATATGAATTTATAAAGTTGAGCATGGGAATGCCCGCCTCAGCTAGATCATGAAAATATTGTGAAGATAATGTATTGTGTTGTATCTTATTACAGGTCACCTTCCAGTTCGAAAAGCCTCGGATCCTCATTATAAAGCATTTCACCCGACATCAAAACGATTTACGACCTCATGCTTTAGGGAGCAACTATTATAGACATATTTGGGCATTGCAACCCAAATCACATATGTCCATAAACTAAGGGCTTATAAACCCCTAAAAGTGTTGTCTCATACCCTAAAGGAACAAGGTCAGCTGATTACATCATCTCCCAGAAGTTCTCCATGAAAAACTACTAAGAACTAGTCAAAACAAGACCATACAGACTGCGCCATGCATAGGGTGCGATGCATCTCACCTATTACACAAAGGGGGTGCGATGCATACTGAAAAGCCCTTCTGTAGGGTGTGATGAGTGAGAGCAGACAAATGGAAGAAGCAGTGTTCTAGTTGGAAAGCCAGAGAATCTTCTAGAAACTGCTCATATGACACTTGTGTTGAGCCCTGAAACTACCTCTCTTCTACATAATTTCCTAGACCTTTTTCCCCTCACCAATGCCTCATAAGCTATCAAAGATCATTACATATTGATTCTAAGAGTGCATTTAAGTGGTTTTCTAACTATATTTTTGCGTTTTCTATTTGACTTAGTTTTTCTCACCAGCTGCGGAATGCAGCCACTTTCCGTAGCTGACTTGAGATTCCGCAGTTGTTTTTATTGATCTATAGGTTACAAGTGTCAGCAAGTAAAACGAGGCACGTGGGCAGTTCAGGAATGATCTGGACATGGAACAGGTCCTATCGGTTCAGCCAAATTCGTAAAGGGAAGCCTTGGTCAAACAAGGAGTTCTACAACAAACAGGTCTTTGTTTTCCACATGTGAAAGGTCCGAGACCATTCCTATATCCGTGCATCCATTTTGAAAGCTGTAGACTGCCTCCACGACGAAAATCCAACATCCATCTTTTGTAGATTGAATGATCATGGAAACCAATATGCTAATCTCACGGGTTCTATCTTTTTACGTGTCCTCTGCTGAAGGTGTTTCATAGGAAAAACAGTTATGTAATTTCCTTTATAAATAACGTGTTTGCAAATGCATGTAGCTAGTTTTTGATATAGTCTTGCTGTTAGTTTATGTACTGTGTCGTAACATTGGTCCTGCTGTTGTAACGAGAGGATCCTTCCTCTATTTTGCAATATAAAAAGTCTCTGTTCCATATGACTGTGTGAGCGTAATTTCGAACTGGCAGCGTGTTGACCAAAGCCGTGCAGAGGGCCCCTACTGGCTGAGGTTTTGTTTCTTTATTTTTGTAAAGTTTTCATGTGTTGTTTTCTTATTTTCATTGTAGATATTTCATAGCTTGTTCACCTGTGTATATTTCATAATTCAGTTATGGTGTTAGTGTTTCATTCCTGTACATGATTTTCCAGCATTGTATATTTTTGCTAACACTGATCAGTGTGTTTCAGGATAGGCTATGCTCGAGCGTTTTCATATAATTTTTGCAATAAATAGTGACATGAGATTGGCCTCTCTGCTGACTTTGTTTTTTTTAGCTTTTCAATTTCAGTTATGCTTTGATTTCAGTCTTATTTATTTGCTATTGTTAGTTAGTTTAGATATCAAATTCTTCATGACATTTGACGTTATCTCCAGAGCCATGGCTTAACCCCAAAAAGCTACTTGGCGAGCTATCGGATTATGAGTGAAGTGATTTGATTTTACTTTCATTTTTGCAATTAGATATCAGGTTCTTCATGTTATTGACGTTATCTCCAGAGCCATGGCTTAACCCTGAAAAGCTACTTGGCGAGCTATCGAACTATAAGTGAAGTGACTTGATTTTAATTTCATTTGCAAGTAGGTAATTTAGATATCAATCCTTCATGTTATTGACATTATCTCTAGAGCCATGGCTTAACCTCGAAAAGCTACTTGGCGAGCTATTGGACTATAAGTGAAGTGGATTTATTTTACTCTTATTAGTCTGCAATTTTTGGTTTGTTGGAGTGCAATAGCTTAACTTTTATTTTTGTATTTAGATGAGCAGAAGAGACAGTGATTTCATGATCAGTAGTTCATCATTTGTTTGATTTGAATAGCTGCACATTTACATTCTTGTTCAAGTACTAATTTCATCACTAGTATGTTTTGAGAACCTTTGAAGTGTTAAGCTCTAGAAGTTATCATAAGGGACATAATTGCCTTAAATCTATATCCATACTTTCCTTCTAAAGTATTCTTAAAACTTAGGAATAGGATTTCCATTTGCATTAGGAGACAAACAAAGACAAAACCCCCAAAAAAAATAAAATTGAAAACAATAAAATGTAAGAAAGAGGTTGTCTTGCACATATAGTGCGCCACACTTCATCAGTTTACGACTCCCGGATTGATAATTAATGTAGCAATTTAGGACATACTAAATTAACTAAACAGCTTGCCTCTCTGAATTCGCCCAGGGATGAGTTAGAGATCTGAAATCTCCAAGTGGAACTAAGAACTATCAGTGAATGACACTAATCAAAATCCTAGAAGCTGACTCACTCAACTGTAAACATCTATATATGGATTCCTCATCCAAGAGATCCAAAGGTTGGAATTTTGTAATTTGCAAGGAAGTGCTGTTGGTTTCTCTTTGAAGACATTGTTGGGTGATCTTGCTTTGTATGAGGTGAAGAGGGCTTTCATGCTGGGAGGATGATGCTGGATCAGACAGCCTGGTTATAATCCTCTTTTCTACTACTTCTATCAATAAAGCTATTTGAGTTTTCCTCCATATGCTTGTATATCTCTAAATCTTGTTTATGTATGAATTTATATGGTTAATGTATATCTGATCCTACATTATTTATGGTTATAGATCTCTATGCTTTGATGGTATTTTGCTGCCTTGACTCTATAGGTGTTCTTTGAAGCGAGACAAGCGAGAAAGGAGTGGCGAAAGCTTCATCAAAGGAGAGAGGAAACAAGTAAGGAGACTAGCGAGACTAAGGTTGGTGCTCTTTCCTTCTCTCTCATCTATCTCTCATAAAGGAAAACACAAGTAACTTTAATCTGTTTGTTTCTAAGATAGCTACCCATCTTAGTGGGACTAGCAGCTCTGAATGGATACTTGTTTTCCCAATAACAGTCATGGTTTTTGTGTTCTTCTGATTATTTTTGCATTATTTATGTGCTTTTAAGTTCGATGGTTAATTAACTCTGTTATATGTAATTCCGATGCATCTGTAAGTAAAAGATCTTGGATCAAGTTTGGTATCGGAGCAGGTCTTTGTAGATGCGAATTGCATGAGTTTATGCTAACCTGGATCAAGCTCCGAAAAGGAGAAGGAACACGTAAATCCTTTGATATTGAAGCAGGATGTGCACAACGAAGAAGAAACATGTTATATACCTAGGGGGGATAATATGGGGTACCAAGGGAGGTACCCAAGGTAATAACGTAATAATGGGATGGGCCATAGTAATAAATAAGGTGGTTTACCCATGTCATGTAAGGACCACAAGTAGTTAATAATAATGTAATGGGCCCATGGTATTAGTTGATGGTATAAGGGAACCATGGTAATGACCCATGGTATTGTATGTATGAGGCCTATATAGAGGCTAGAGACTCCATGTGGAGATATAGTGAATAATTATTGTATGAACAGGCATATGGCTTGTGGAGTGTTCTCCTTCCTTAAGGAGTGAATGTATGGTGTTGCCCTACCGTAAGGGTTTGATCAATAAAGAATCATTTCATATTATTGCTGGGTTTATTTGCATTATCTTATATTTTCATATCAGATCTATAGTATTTCTGGGTTAGATCTACAAAAATTGGTATCAGAGCTACAACAATTGGTATCAGAGCACTTTCTTGGGCACAACTGTGGAGAAATTTTTTTTTATATTTTTTGCAGGGATTTTGGGTGGCGAATTTGCAGATCAGATCTGTACGTTTTGGTGCAAGATCTGCAAAATCTAATTATAGATCTGTATTCTTTGCGAAAAATATCCGATTTCAAAAAACAAATCGGTTGAATCGGAGTCTGGATGAAGGAGATATCACTGATCTAAAAATCAGTGGGGTTGCAGACAATTTTCAGTGCAGCGATTTTGCGGCACAGATCTATACGTCCTGGTACAAGATCTGCAAAATCTAATTGTAGATCTGGATTCTTTGGGAAAAAATACCCAACTTCAAAAAAAAAATCAGTCGAATCGGAGTCCGGATGAGGGAGATATCGTTGATTTAAAATCAGCTCTTTTTTCAGAAATTTTGGGTCACGAAGGGAGAGTAGCAGCATAGATCTGAATTTTCAAGTGCCTGGATCAGGATTTCTATCACATGGGCAGATGCAGAATGGTCATTCCATTTCCGAAAACAGGTCATAATAAAGATTCTGAGCAATATTGACTAAACTGTGGCCACTTTAAATTTTCGCCAAGTGAGGAATTTTTCTCAAACCCTCTTCATGGAGATGCTATATTTTACAGGGAAAGATGATGGTCCTACTATTGAAGAATTCATACAGAGCCACAAGTCCATACATGGGAGATATTGGAAGGTTTCAATGACGCTTAATCTGAGAGATGAGGCTGAAAATTGGTGGTCATCACTTGACCAAAAGCAGTTGACCAAACGTTCAGATGCAGAATTTGAAAAAGTCTTTTTGGACAAATGGTCTAGGGCTATAAAAAAGGAGAATGCGACACATAAGGGATTATTTGCTACAGGTGTCTCCTTATTGCAGGTTCATGGATTGATTTAGAAAGAGAAGATCATTGTTTCTATAAATCCTAGTTGCAAGCATAATTTCATCAATGTTAATTTGGCAAAAAATTGCAAGTTCCAGCAAAACAAATTGAAAATACACAGGTTGATGATGAGGCTATTCAAATTTATAAGGATTTGAAGATTTCTATGGATAAGTATGTGTTGCATGGGGATTTTTATGCTTCAGATAACATGGATGTTGTTTTGGGATACCCTTGGATGGAATCAGTGGGTACCATAAATATTAATGTGCAGAAGAAATTCCTGAAGCTCCGGTATAAAAAGAAGAAAATTACATTACAGGATATTTCCATTAATAAGCAGGTAGAGTCCAAGGAGGCTGAAGCAGAATATGTTCCAGAGTCGGATGATGAGCTAATAATGATAGATAATCAAACACAAACAGAGACTGAAGCAGAAAAGGCTACAGGTGCTGATACATCAGAGGACGACTCAGTGGTTAAAGTCATATTGGACAAGAAGACATGACAACAGGCACCATAGCAGGGTGAATTAAAGAAAAAGCCATCGTGGGTGAAAACTTCAACATATCATCACCCACATCACCCCGCAAGACAAACATCAAGATGGAAACCAAGTAGTCCCATGACGGATAACGAGGAGAGAAGATCCACCCACTACACATCAAACTGCCACGGTCAACTTCCATCTCAAGCGAGCGAGGCAACAGCGAGATCGAGAGTTCACCTTTCTCTTGGATGGCTAGATGCACGTGCATGGTATCAGTGGACTACTCTTTTGAGTAGATCATATTATTTATGTTCTTCCCATGTTTCGGGGACGAAACATGCTTAGGGGTGTGGAATGTTATATACCTAGGGGGGATAATATGGGGTACCAAGGGAGGTACCCAAGGTAATAATGTAATAATGGGATGGGCCATAGTAATAAATAAGGTGGTTAACCCATGTCATGTAAGGGACCACAAGTAGTTAATAATAATGTAATGGGCCCATGGTATTAGTTGATGGTATAAGGGAACCATGGTAATGACCCATGGTATTGTATGTATGAGGCCTATATAGAGGCTAGAGACTCCATGTGGAGATATAGTGAATAATTATTGTATGAACATACATATGGCTTGTGGAGTGTTCTCCTTCCTTAAGGAGTGAATGTATGGTGTTGCCCTACCGTAAGGGTTTGATCAATAAAGAATCATTTCATATTATTGCTGGGTTTATTTGCATTATCTTATATTTTCATATCAGATCTATAGTATTTTTGGGTTAGATCTACAACAAAACATGGCCAATGAAGAAGCTTGTTGTGAAGAGGAACAAAATTTCTGAAAGTTATTCAACAATATGGTAGGAAAAACGGATAAGCTATTCGCAAAGTATGAGAAGACACTTGGGCATGAGAAGAAGGATGCCAATGATCATGAATCAGCAAATCAGGAAGGTGGTGGAGAAGATTCTCCTCCCTCTCCTTCTTCCAGTGATAGTTCTCATCACCCTCATAGAAATTCCAAACAAACCTTCAAGAAACCATTCTTTAAGTTAGACGTGAAGTTCAACCTCCCCATGTACAATGGAGAATGTACTGCAGAAAAACTCAATAACTAGATCAGACAGGTAGAGGTTTACTGCCGAATCTAGTAGATCGAAGAAGATGAGGTGAAAGTCCAGTTAACATCTCTTTGGCTAAGTGGCACTACTCTCATTTGGTGGGAGATAAAGTTATAGAAGGGCAACACGAAGTCAGGTAACCTTTTGTCCTCTTGGTCTAGTTTTATTTCTGCATTAAAGGACCAGTTCTACCCTCTGGGTTATAAGAAAAAGGCACTTATGGGCTGGCAATATTTAAAGAAAGCTAAGGGCCAGAATGTAAAAAGTTTCACGTAAGAATTTCAGAGACTAGCACTGAATCTCGGCATTTTATTAGATGCACCCGAAACTGTGACTAAGTACATAGGTGCGCTACATAGTTACATCAGACACTCTTTATTATTTTTTGGGCCTACTTCAATTGATACAGCCAGAATTAAAGCTATACATCTTGAAAGACAAGGCAGGAATGATCGAGATGAACAAATTTGGTCTAAGTAAATTCTCAATGTGGACACGGACAATTCCTCTAGCCCGAGAGGGCAGGTCTAGCCACAAACAAACAATCCATGGAAAACTTCCTTAAGCTAGAATCAAATAAGAGGGCCTACCTCTTAGAACGCTATTCTGCTTGGTGATGATCCTGCTTCCTTACTCCAGCTACTTTTCGTTTCCTTCCTTTTAATACCTGAAACAAGCAAACAAACAACAACAACAAATGTGAGAGCATACAAATTGCATTCAACCTACTTAATGGGTCAATAAAAATTAAGCAATCAAATATAAGATAACACTTTAATGTAGGAAATCAATCAATAGTTGTATTCATATAAGTTCAGAAAGAGATTATAATCAATTCCTTGATGTTGCTGGTATCCTCCGACATATCCAGGTTCCCACACTTCTACTAGCATCTCATGGAAAACCCCAAAAATGAAAGTTTTAAGGCTTATTCCCTTTAGTCTCAAACCAAACCAAACACACTATTCTCCCTCAAACATAAACTAGAGAGCTATAAGCTACAGATATCTTGCTGATTATTCAGGTTCCAAAAATACTAAGACTGAAACCAGTTTAGCTTGTAAAAGGAGGGGTTTATATAGCTTGGATGGAGGGGATATGGTTCCTCTTATCATGGGAGAAGGCCTTATCTCTTGGGTTTGTTCCATCCTAATAGGGGAAAGGAGCCCAAACTGACTTCCTCGGCTCCATCCAGCCCAACCATTTACCAGACTTCCGTTACGAAGCTTCGGCTCCATATTTAAAAAACTTGCCAAAAGAGGATCGACGCGACTCAGAAAAGGCTAAGTAGTGCCATACGACGCTAGTCCTGGTTTTCATCTCTGCAAATCGGCGCGAGGAAATGGGTCATTAGCGTTGGTCTTGAAAATTGGGGTAAAAGGAAGATTCTTGCGAAATGATGCAAAACGGAAATGTTATGCTCATGAAGAGGGACATAATGGGAGTTTCTTCATGATGGGGAAGCATGTAGGGTTTACTGTAGAAGTCCTCAACGATCGTGGAATGGGGAGTATAGGGACAGTGACAAAATGCTGTGTAACAACAAACCAAGAAGATTCCATTCAAACATCAATATGGAAAATTCGATAAGAAAGGAAAAGGGAAGGATAAGAAGATCGTCGCAGCCAAGAAGGGGGACAGAGCAACACCATATTGCACTCACTGCAAGAAGGATGGCCATGATGAGGACCAGTGGTGGAAGCTACATCCGGAACTAAGGCCGAAGAGATTCGGTGGAAAGGGGAAGCAGAAGATAGTGGCAATAGCACAAGACCTTGGATCAGGTTTTGACGATGAAACATTGATCACAATCATGGGCACAAGAGGTACTCTCTTTATTAATGATATTTCTGATTCAGTTGCAAGCACTAGTTATTTGAATGAGCATGTGAGTCATGAGCGAAAGAGAACTGAGTTGTTCCACTTTAGAGTTGTCATAAAGCATACAAAGGTGGAAACTCCATTTGATTCTGGTTCCCAATCAAACTTAATCTCAGAGTCCTTAGTGAAAAGGCTAGGCCTTGAAACTAAACCTCATTTGAGTCCATACCCGCTTGATTGGGTAAGTGATAAAGCCAAATTGCAGGTCACCAAGAAGTGTAGGGCCAGATTTGTAATTGCTTCTAAATTAGTTGATGAGGTAGAGTTAGATGTAGTACCTTTGGAAATCTATGGAATCATCTTGGGAAGCCCATATTTATATGACAAAAGGGTCGTTTTATTTCGACATGAAAACAAGTATGCCCTCACAAAGGATGGGGTAGAGTATTGGTGGGCTCCAGTATTGTGGCAATAATGCTACAACTCCTGGAGCTTCCTATCTCTAATTTTATCAACCCGGTAGTTCGTACAAACTTGGAAGCGACAGTGCTGTATGCACAAGTACTAGCTCTTGTCGCAGCTGTCACTTGGTCAGCTGGCACAAGTCCGCTAGGGCTCAAGCCAACTTCTATATGCTCACAGAAGAAGCTTTATGAATGATGGACGAAAGCTAACTCAAAGGAGACTAATCTATTTGCAGAAAGAAACTGAAAGCCAACAAAGCATGAAAACCCTAGTAAACCCTAATTTGACTAGCTAAGCCCTTACAATGCAAAACTGTGAATGAAACTACTACCAATAATGCCATTACTTGCAGTGAGCTGAAATAAATGCATCTAAGCTACTTGCATCTGAAAAGACATGTTTTTGTATTTTTTCATTAAGTGGTTGGATTTATTGTGATGATGCTTTTGATTAGGGTTTGGTTGTGCAGGAGCGGTTTGAATGGAAGGAAAGCATGGGCAAGGTCAGGATGGCTAGGGGAGGTCCCAGAGGGTCTCTAGCATCAGTCCACAGAAGTCTACCACGTTCGGATGCTCAGCAACCGAGTTTGCAGGCTTCTACAGGAAGTCTGTAGGGGATCCTACAGGAAACTCAGGGATTCTACAGGAAGTCTGTGCAATTCTACAGGATGTTCGACCGTGGGAGTTTTGGGAGATGGTGAAGTGTTGGAGTGGTGTGGGAGGATAGGTGAGATGGAGATGGAACTGGTGATGGCTCAGGAGCAGAGAAGTCAGATGGAGGAAGAGTGCATGCAGTGGGTTGATGGCTGGAAGGATGGGATCAACGAAAGGTTAAGTAAATGGAGCTATGTGAGTAATGGGAGAGCTGGAAGGTAAACAAGCTGAACAGAGGTCGGTTGAGTGGCTTCAGGTGTGGTTGAAAAGATGAGGAAGGTAATGGAATGGTGTGGAGCAGTGTAGATGAAACAAATTGTCTATGAATGTCACCAAAAACGAGAACTCTTTAACCTATGTTAACTGTGCTATTTTGGACCAATGAACAGCAGTGCAATTTGTGAAAGAAACTCGTGCATGGAAGTGGAATGGAGAAGTAATGATCAATACCAAAGTGCATGGATGGATCTACGACTAAAGTAACTGTTGCAGCTTGCATGAACGTGAGAAGAACTGCGTTTCTTTTTGGTGGTTGATATGGACTGCACCCCAATCCCTAAGCAGAGATGGCAGTGATCTCTAACAACTTTTTCCTGGAGCTCCAATGAATTATAACTATCCTCTTCTAACCTAAGCAAATGGAAGCAAATTCACCATAAACTAATCCTATTCAATCTCATAAAAAACTAAATCAGCAAACTGTAAATTCGAATTGCATGTCAAAGTAAAGAAACGAAGTGCTGGAACGAAAGGCAAATAACATTACAACACCGAGGAGATCTATTGTTCTTAGGTTGGGCCCTAACCTGAGAGCTATAGCTCCCTTAGAAACTCAGAATGAGATCAAAATCTGCCTGCCTTTATTCATAACCAAAAATCTGATGTCATGCCAAAACTGGCTTACAAAAAGAACCAACACCGAGCTGTAGCTCGTACTTCCAAATTACAAGAGTAATGCAAAAGTTCAAAAAGCTCCTATCAAAGGCTACGGCCTCAGTATTTATGCAAAATGATAATCCAACAGGTTTCCTTGATTTGTGGAGCTCGACTGTCCAACTGAAGGTTAAACTGCTGATCCTGTAGAACAGTTGTAACTGCTGTTCCTGTAGAACGGTTGGCTGCCTCTAAGCTCGGTGGGGAGATTGGTTGGAGCTCAGAGCTATGGTGGGAATCACGAGGAAGGTCCCCAAGACTGTGGACATCCTCTCCTAAAAACCAGCAGTGCCACCTTACTGTCTCCTTGTCTCCTTTCTCGTGGTCTTTGCTCCCTTTTAATGCCAAAAACCTGAAATCATCATGTATTAGTCACGTAGATAGAATGCCTACCCTTCTTCCTACAAACAACACGAATAAACCAAGAAATGAATGCATAAGCAATAAAAAATGAATGGTTTGAGCAGAGCAAGTAGGCCAAATGAGCCCAAATTGTACCAAAAATTGGGGCTCATCATCAACCCCCAGCTAAACTATTTGCTCATCCTTGAGCAACTTTGCTCTGGCTCCTCGTCTTTGGCTGAGAACTAGAGCCCGGAGCATGCTTTTCCTTTCCTGTTTTTGGCGGCCCTGCCTTTTCTACCGAGGGTGGCGCTTCTTCCTTTCCTGTTTTTGGCGGCCCTGCCTTTTCTGCCCCTGGTGGTGACGAAGGTGGTGCTTCTTCCCCCTTTTCCATTTCCTTGAGCCGGGCTTCGGAAGGCGATTGGCCTATTTTTCGTGTCCAGGAAGTTATTTTTGGGCTTCCCCTCTCGGGGTGGCTGATGTTTTAGAGGGGGTTCTTGCACTAGGTGAAGTAGGGACATCCCCTAAAATGGTTTGGCTGTTGGGTGGAGGCTGTGGCTTGCCCGTGTTTATCCTCTTGCTTCTCCTGGCTTCAGATGGTAGAGGGGTATCCCTTTCTCTCTTCTCCTTCAGCTTTGGAGGTGTACTGAGGGCGGCCAGTGCCACTGCTGCCTCCTTTTCGAGAATACCAGCCTTCTCTTTCTTGCGTTTTGCTCTCTCAGAGCTCCTTGTAGAGGGCCCCTCCTTTTCAGATTTTGGGCTTCCTGTAGAAGACCCTGCTTTGCCCACTTCCGGGCCTCCTGCAGAAGATCCTTTCTTTCCCAATTTTGGGCTTCCTGTAGAAGACCCGGTTTTAGCCACTCTCGGGCTTCCTGTAGAAGCCCCTGCTTTGGTAATCTTCGGGATTCCTGTAGAAGACCCTTTCTCTGTCTTCAGGCTTCCTGTAGGAGCCTGTTTCTCAATGATTTTCGGGCTTCCTGTAGAAGCCCCTTTTTCCAATTTCGGGCTTCCTGTAGAACCCCTTGTCTCTGTCTTTGGGCTTCCTGTAGAAGCCTGTTTCTGCAATTTCGGGCTTCCTGTAGAAGCCTTTGTCTCTATTTTTGGGCTTCCTGTAGAAGCCTGTTTCTCAATGATTTTCGGGCTTCCTGTAGAAGCCTTTGTCTTTGCTTTCGGGCTTCCTGTAGAAGCCTGTTTCTGCTTTCCTGTAGACACAGGTGTCCCCACCTTTGCTTGCTTGCCTACTTGAGTTTTGCTTTTTGCTTTGGTTGCAGGTGTTGTTGAGGTACTTGGGCTGACGTGGACCACCTCGGCTTTGTCCATTCTGCTCTTCAACCTCTTTTCTCTTGCTGACAAGATAGGTGTGCCACCTTTTTCCTTGTCATCCTTTTCCTCATGCTTCTTCCTTTGTTCTTTCTTCTGCACTGTGGTCGGGGTCTTCTGGCCTTCTTCTCTCTGTCCCTCGGCCACTGCTTCTTGTTCCTCACTGCTAGAGGAACCCGTTTCTTCGATCAACATTTTAATGTCTCCATCTTTTGTCAAATTCCGAAAGGATTCCCACGAGAGGGGAACCTTATATGAATGCAGCGCATCCTCCACAAGAAGCTTGATCAACCCATGGTGGGCTATCTGATCTGGTATGCCCTCTTTTAGCTTTGTGGCACACTCCATTAGAGACTGCAATAGGAAATAAGGGATGCTCAGTTTTTGTTCTACAGGAAGATCAATCTGGTGCCTCAATTCAGTGAGCAGCCGAAAGTGATATGCATACACGATGCTAAAACGGCCTTCACAAGTGATATATTTCATGATTTACAAACTGACTTCATTCCATGGTGGCAACAGGCTCGTTCTTCGCACCCCATTTTTGTCCTCCGAGAATTCTTCCTCAGGTGGAAAGAATTCTTTCTTTGCCTGCTGGCTCAGCTTTCTTTCTTCCTTATCCCACGACAAACCCATAGGAAGTTCTGTGATCCGACTGATATGTTGCGGGGTGAGCTTGAGGCTTAAACCTCTGAAGTTCACTGTGGCCAGTGTCTGGGATTTCGGCCTCAGAGCCTGCAAGAATTCTTCGGCCACTTCATCATCGTAACCTTGCAGCTTATCACAAAAAGACATCCATTGTGCTCGTGTGAAGAGCTCTACCACTGCCTGGTTTTCCCTTAATTTGGTTGAATCAGTGGGTTCCCGTCTTATAAACCCACCCGGCATGATGAACACGGTTGTTTTCACTAAAGGTGGCAAATGCAAAAGAGATTTGGTCTATTGAGACAGAGCATGCACATAATCCACAAAATTCACACAGTCTAATTATACTGACATCCTGTAGAATGACAGTATAGGCACAGCAAACAACAATTTCACCAATATCTTTATGACCAGACTGTGGACGAGGATCTTGCCACTCTTACTAACCAATTGCATGAAGAGTTCAGGGTTACCTCTTTAATTGGCCACCTTTTTTGTGAGGCACCCGCTTCCCTGTAGAAGACTGCGTTCCTGTAGAGACTGCGTTCCTATAGAAACTGTGTTCCTGTAGGAGCAGTGCGCAAATTTCGGGGAGGACTGTAGTTGGCCTGCGCTCGAGGTGGGCTTCACCGGCGTTTCGGTAGCCAAAAGCTCGGCGTATCAAAGTGCAGAGGAGATCAGAATAGCCACTCGAGTTTGAAGTGGTGGTTGATAAATGCATGCGCAGAATCTAGCCGATTAGATTTTGAATCGGCGCAATCCGTGGCGCAGGGGGTGAGCTGTCCCCGCCGGACCGTTGGGCGACGTCATCCATCATTCGCCTACGTTTTCACTTGTTGCTGCATCCATTCCCACAGATCTGTCGCCGCCTTTTCTGTTAAACTCATTGCTTCCGACGGGAGTGTTCTCACGTGCGTGCTGCTCATTCTCTTTGTCGTGGCCGCCACCCAAACATCCAATTATACCATAACTAGCCGACGTGGCCAGTCGACTGGCCATACGGCCGCTCAACCATTCACTTTTACGCTGTGCAAACAATTCAAAGTAAAATTCATGCGATTTGATGGAAGGAAGGGTCGAGACACTTACCTGCGTGGCTGCACACGATTTTTCCAGTTTTTGGACGGTGGTGAGTGGATCTACCTGCTACATGCGAACTTACACAGACCCGGAGGCTCGTGGTTACAGGCTGCCGACGATGGAGTGGATGCTTTGGTTGCATGTGCCCGCGTTTCATTGCAGATGGCGGTGCTGTGAATGGTATCAACTCTAGCAGGTTTAACTGTTACAGGATTCCCGCGGGGTGTCTCGTAACAGTTCTTCCTCCTTGGGTGCGTGCTGCATGACGGAGGATCTGGCCTTTCGATCACGTTCCCGGAGCTTCTGATGCCTGTGGTATGAGATCTCAGCACTTGTTTATCTTCGAAAATGGCTTTTCCCGCGAGAACTCATCGATCTTCTTTGTTGGTGCAGGGAACTTGGTTGCATGTCGACAAGGATGGTGGAGCAAGGCAACAACAATGTGCAAGGGTGCCAACAGAGGCTTGCATGCGTCCAAAGCAATCCGTAGTCGCTAAATCTCCTTTTAAGATGAATTCTGGGCCGTCCCAAACTTCTACAGGAAGTTTCCTGTAGAACACAGAGCTTCCTGTAGAAAGTATGCACTTTCCTGTAGAAAATCCGCGTCTTCCTATAGAGGACTCAAACCATGATAAAATTGCACATACCTTGAAAAAACATGGGTACCCTTGGAGGAGGTGCTGGTGAGGTCTCCTGACAGCATGATAAGGACCCTTGGCTTTGAGTTGATGGGCTTCCTCTCCTCCATAGAACATCTGCAACCTGCATGCAATTTTACCATATTTTGCTTATTGTTTTTTTTCCTCTTTTTTTTTTTGAAAGATAACAGGGGCGCCTCAAAGAGGTTTTCACCCGTGCCATCTGCCCTGAGCACCTCAGAGAGGTTTTCACTCAAGGATCTTTTTCAAACCTTTTCTCTTTTTTTTTTTGAAAGACAGTAGGGGCGCCTCAATGAGGTTTTCACCCCTACCACCTGCCTTGGGCGCCTCAGAGAGGTTTTCACCCAAGGATCTTTATTATTTTTTCTCTTTTTTTTTTTTTTTTTTTATATACCTCAGGGTATGCCAAAAGCAGAGGCAGAACCCCTCTCTAGGACCAATACAGATTTCTCCATAGTTTTGATGAACTCTTGTCTTGAGAGAGGTCTCCTGTAGATCTTCAATCGATGCCCATTGACAAGCATGGGAATGGCTTCCTCATCAATGGTTCGAATGAGGACAAATCCATTGTCATGGCATTTCTCCACTGCATATGGTCCTAGCCATCTGGTTCTCAGCTTCCCCTTGAAATATTTGTATCTGGAGTCATACAACAAAGCCCAATCTCCCGGCTGAAATTGCTTGTCATGGAGATGTTGGTCATGCCACACCTTTCTCTGAAGTTGAACCACTTCTGAGTGAAGGAGGGCCTGCATTCGGTGCTCATCCAGGCCATTCAGCTGCAGTAGTCTTTCTTGTTGTGCATGGCTGAGATCTAGGTCCAGTTGAGCTGCCATCCTCAAAGTGTTGTATTCAAACTCAATGGACAACAAAGCTTTCTTCCCATAGACCAGCTCATACGGTGTGAAGCCGGTGGTGGTCTTCCAAGTGGTGTTGTAAGCCCATGTGGCTTCAACCAGGCAATCTGCCCAGTCCTTTCTGCTGCTGCTCACCACCTTAGTCAAGATCCCTTCTAATGCTCTATTGGTGACTTCCACCTGCCCATTTGCTTGAGGGTAATAAGGGGTGGAAGTCCTATGCTTGATCTTGTGATGAGCTAGTAGATCTTCAACCAGGTTGGAGGTGAACTGGCTCCCTTGATCGGTGACCAGCTCTCTTGGATAGCCAAACTTATAGAAGATGTTTTCTCTTAGGAACTCGGCCACCTTTTCTTCTGTTGCTGCTTTGATTGCTTTGGTCTCTGCCCACTTTGTCAAATAGTCAGTACACACAATGATGTAAGTCCTTTGCCTCGAAGAGGGGTTGATTGGGCCCACAAAGTCCATGCCCCACTTCTCAAATGGCTCAAGAGTCACTTGAGGTTGGAGAGGCATCTCATCCCTTTGGGTCGGTTTCCCCATTCTTTGGCATTGGTCACACTGACTGACATATCTTCTGACATCTTGATGAAGTGTGGGCCAATAGTAGCCTGCCTGCAGGATTTTGAAGGCAGTTTTCTTTGCTGCAAAATGTCCTCCACAAGGCCCATCATGACAAGTGAGGAGGATATCAAAGACTTCCTCCTCCCTTACACAACGCCTTAAGATCTGATCGGGGCCAAGCTTGAACAGATTGCCCCCGATCCAAGTAAATGAGGCACTTTTTCTGATGATTCTGCTCTTCTCTCTGGAAGATAGGTGCGGAGGGAACTATGCTGAAACAAGATAGTTTGCTATATCAGCAAACCATGGAGAGAGTACTGAAATAGCAAACAGATGTTCATCGGGCATCTGGTCATCTACTATTCCATCCTCATCTGCAGACAAATCCAATCTAGATAAAAAGTCAGCAACAACATTTTCTCTACCTGGTTTGTCAACAATGGTCAAATCAAACTGCTGCAATAAAAGTAACCATCTAATAATACGAGCATTCACATCTGGTTTATTCATTAAATATCTAATTGCAGCATGGTCAGTATGTACAAAGGTCTAGTAACCAGTAATATAATGTCGGAACTTGTTCAGTGCATGGACCACAACCAAGAATTCTTTCTCGGTTACAGTGTAATTCAGCTCAGCTTTGGACAAGTTTTTGCTAACAAAGTAAATGGCATATGGAAGTTTTTGCTCAAGTTGTCCTAAAGCTGCACCTATGGCTTTGTTCGAGGCATCAGTGTGGATGTGGAAAGGTAGGGCCCAGTTTGGACCTCTCAGGATTGGGGCTGACACCAACTTGTCCTTCAATTCATTTAAAGCCCTCTGACAATCGTCAGTCCAATTAAACTCCACATCTTTTGCCAACAGGCCAAACAATGGCGAGGCTAGCTTGCTGAAATCTTTAATGAATCTCCGGTAGTATCCTACTAATCCCAAGAAACTCCAGACATCCCTTACCTTTTGAGGAGGTGGAACCCTCTTGATGAGAGCAATTTTGTTAAGATCCACCTGCAACCCTTGGCAAGAAATGGTATGGCCTAGCACGGTCCCTTCAGTCATTAGGAATTCACATTTTTCAGGACTAAGGGACAAGTTCATCTTGGTGCATTTGGTTAGGACTTTTCCCAGGTTGGACAATGCTTCCTGGAAGTTGGCCCCATAAGGAGTAAAGTCATCCATATAGATTTCTATCGCATCATGGACCAGCTCTGAGAAGATGCTCAAGACAGCTCTCTGGAAGGTAGCAGGAGCATTGCATAGCCCAAAGGGAAGGACTCGGTAGGCAAAGGTACCCCAAGGACAAGTGAAGGTGGTCTTATCTTGGTCTTCCGGGCTGATTTGGATTTGGTTGTACCCGCTAAACCCATCCAGGAAAGAGAAGAACTTCTTTCCTGCCAGTCCATCCAACACTTGATCTATGAAAGGTAGAGGGAAATGGTCCTTCTTGGTAGCTTTGTTCAGTTCTCGGTAGTCCACACAGATTCTCCATTTCCCATTTTTCTTGGGAACCAACACTAGAGGGGACACCCATTCACTATCTGAGATGGGGTAGATGAACCCGGCATCCAACAGTTTTTGCAATTCTTCCTTGACAATGTCCTTAAGGGCTGGATTCATTCTCCTCTGAGGTTGCCTAACCGGTTTACAATCCTCTTTGATGTATATATGATGGGTACAGACCGAAGGATGGACTCCTTTCATTTCCTTATAGCTCCAAGCAAAAGCATCTAGGTGGTTGGCCAACAGACTACACAGCTCCTTTTCCTGGGAAGGAGATAGGGAGGAGCTGATCTTCAATGCTTTCTCAGGGCCGAACTCCACATTCTTGACTCTGGGAGTAACAGGGTTGGTTGTACAAAGATCCACTAAGGTGCTAGCTTGGGCACCCTCCACCAATTTCTCTAAGGGTAGTGCACTGGAAGGTGGATTCTGGATCAAGGTCTCGATCAAGTCATCCTCGGTTGGGGGGTCTCTTCTAGTGGTATCTAAGGTGCACAGAGGTGCTGAGTACACCTTGTCTTCTTCTCCTTCTTCCAACCAGAGTGGTAAGTCATGCTCTAAGGAGGGTTGGGCAGGAGGGTATAGGACTAGCTGCTTGGACATGGGACCATTTTTGATGGTCATATTTCCTGCACGACAACTTATGTAAGCATCTGCAGTAGCTAACCAAGGCCTTCCCAAAATGAGAGGATATCCAATAAGCTTGGCCTTTGGTTGCAGAACTAGGAAGTCTGCAGGGTATTCCCAAGAGTCAATAGAGACCAAGACATCCTCCACAATCCCTTCGGGAGTCACGGTGGAGCGATCTGCTAATTGCAGTACGGTCGAGGTTTTCCTCAAGGAACCCTGAAGATTGAGTTTAAGCATGGTATCCCTGGTCATCACATTAATGGAAGCCCCCAGATCAATCAAGGTGTGAGGTATAATGGTGCCATTGATGTGAACATCTACTACAGGACTTCCAGGATCTAGGTACTTTGGGCAGATGACTTGTCCTAACATAAGGTCAGACAGTTGTCCTATGACATTGATAGTTGAAGCATCTTTCTTCCGTCTGCCTGGGTGTTTGAAACACTTCTCCTTAACCAGTTTGTTGTATATTGGCACATCCTTGATGGCTTGGAGAAGTGGTATTTTTACACACAACTGCTTGAGCTCACCCAGAAGCTCATCCTCCTCTGGGTTGGGTTGTGTGGTGGCCGTTAGTCTCTCAGGAAAGGGTGGAATAGCCTTTGGTTCACTTTCCTGTTTATCTCCCTCATCCTCTGGGGGAGGAGGTTGGCGATCTGGTAGAGTCTTTCCAGATCAAAGATTGATCTCCTGGATCTCCACAGCATAGGTAGGGCATGAGGTTTCCCCAGTGTATACCTGCTGGGCCTGTCTATTGTTGGGGTTTGGGTTTGGTTGAGCAGGCATTTGAGGTTGCCTTGGAGGAGCAGGAGGTAATGGCTGAGGTTGAACTGGTGGTGGAGGCAAGATGGCAGGAGGAGTGTTGTATTGGGGCCTCCACCCCGACTGAGGTGCATTCCATTGAGGCTCTGGCTGGGCATGTGAGTGATAGGAATGAGAAGTAGGTTGAGTGGGGTACTGAGGTGGATAAGACCATGGAGGAGGCATGGACCATGAAGGATGAGCAGGGGGACCCCAGGAAGGCATAGGAGTCGATTGGTTGGGGCTGTAATAAGCTTGAGATGCCCCTTGCATCCCCTGCTGATAAGGTCTAGATCCTTGTGGCTTCCTTTGGTTGAGGTAATAGAGAGGTTCAGTGGGAGCTTCTGTCCCTTGGTACATGGCTTTAAACCCAGGTAAGGTTGGACACTGATTTGTGGGATGGTCCTCCTCACAAACGAAGCACACTTCAACCGAATGCAATGGACATTCGTTCTTAGGGTGTCTCCTTGTGCACCTAGGGCAGAAGACAGCCAAGGCTCTCTCAGCTTCTTCTTTCTTTTACTGAATCCTGAATGTGTCAAGCTGCATGGCGATGGTCTATCTCACCTCACTCTTAAGATCTTCTAATTGATTTGCAAGCTCATGTTTGGAGAAAGGGACACTAGTTGAGAGGTGGTTTCCTCTACCTCGTTTCCGAGCTGCCCTGGAGTGGTTTCTAAACACAGTCTTGATGTCCTCATAAGGCAGTTGGTAAATGTCCCCCCCAGCTAACATGTGAAGGGTATCTAAGAGGTCTTCAGGGACTCCTCGGAGCAGGACCAACTTGAGGGATTTAGGGTCAAGTGTGCACCTGGCCCGCTTATAGCTTAGTTGGAACCTCTCCTCATAATCCTCTATGGACTCATCATTTCCCATGGTCATCCGAAAGATTTCCCCCTTTGTTTCCTTGGACCTACAGTAATCCCGGTACTTGGTATTGAAAGCTTGCTGCATCTGAGCCCAAGTGGTGATACTATTCCCAAGTAAGCCCATGAACCAGCGTAATGCTGCATCCTTAAGAGTGGAAGGGAAAAGTTTCAGCTTTTGCTCATCTTCAGTGTAGTCATAGGTTCTACAAAGGACAGCAAACTCAAACAGGAAGGTATCCGGATCTTCAGTAGTCAGCCCATGGAAGTGAGGTAAGGCGGAGGGGCTAATGTTCTTCATTTTCATCTCTCCATTGGTCTCTCGGATGGGGAAGGCACCTTCTATTCTCTCATCTTCTCTTCTATTGTCAGCCATAGCTTCAGATGGAGTGGTCTCTAACTCTTCTTCTACTATAGGATCTTTGTATATCTCAGGATGTTCACCTATAGGTTCTTCTGGGTCACTGTCACCAAAGAAGAGAGAAGGGTGACTCAGTGATGTGGTGGGGGTGTTTGGTAGGAATTTACCTAATCTATCTCGGTTCCTACGAGGCATGAAATGGAAAAGACTTTCTTTTTCTTTTGATTGTTTTTGCTTTGCTTTTCTTTTGGTACCTGCAAAATTGAAACAGATTGATCTACAACTAACTATGAAAGATGCAGAATTAAACTGAAAGCAGGAAAGAACTAATCTACTTTGCTCAAATGAAATTGCAAGAATGGAAATGCTAGTCTACGCTTGCAGAAAGGAAATGCTAATCTATGAAAGCAGGAAATGCTAATCTATGAAAGCAGGAAATGTCTATGCTACTTTTGCAGAATGGAAATGAAGTAAACTACTTAGCAGAAGGCAAGAGTAAGAAAGTAGAAGAAAAGCAACAATTACTAATACTCTGACGCTTCCCCGGAAACGGCGCGAAAAAGATGGTGGGCTCCAGTATTGTGGCAATAATTCTACAACTCCTGGAGCTTCCTATCTCTAATTTTATCAACCCGGTAGTTCGTACAAACTTGGAAGTGACGGTGCTGTATGCACAAGTACTAGCTCTTGTCGCAGCTGTGACTTGGTTAGCTGGCACAAGTCCGCTAGGGCTCAAGCCAACTTCTATATGCTCACAGAAGAAGCTTTATGAATGATGGATGAAAGCTAACTCAAAGGAGACTAATCTATTTGCAGAAAGAAACTGAAAGCCAACAAAGCATGAAAACCCTAGTAAACCCTAATTTGACTAGCTAAGCCCTTACAATGCAAAACTGTGAATGAAACTACTACCAATAATGCCATTACTTGCAGTGAGCTGAAATACATGCATCTAAGCTACTTGCATCTGAAAAGACATGTTTTTTTATTTTTTCATTAAGTGGTTGGATTTATTGTGATGATGCTTTTGATTAGGGTTTGGTTGTGCAGGAGCGGTTTGAATGGAAGGAAAGCATGGGCAAGGTCAGGATGGCTAGGGGAGGTCCCAGAGGGTCTCTAGCATTAGTCCATAGAAGTCTACCACGTTCGGATGCTCAACAACCGAGTTTGCAGGCTTCTACAGGAAGTCTGCAGGGGATCCTACAGGAAACTCAGGGATTCTACAGGAAGTCTGTGCAATTCTACAGGATGTTCGACCGTGGGAGTTTTGGGAGATGGTGAAGTGTTGGAGTGGTGTGGGAGGATAGGTGAGATGGAGATGGAACTGGTGATGGCTCAGGAGCAGAGAAGTCAGATGGAGGAAGAGTGCATGCAGTGGGTTGATGGCTGGAAGGATGGGATCAACGAAAGGTTAAGTAAATGGAGCTATGTGATTAATGGGAGAGCTGAAAGGTAAACAAGCTGAACAGAGGTCGGTTGAGTGGCTTCAGGTGTGGTTGAAAAGATGAGGAAGGTAATGGAATGGTGTGGAGCAGTGTAGATGAAACAAATTGTCTATGAATGTCACCAAAAACGAGAACTCTTTAACCTATGTTAACTGTGCTATTTTGGACCAATGAACAACAGTGCAATTAGTGAAAGAAATTCGTGCATGGAAGTGGAATGGAGAAGTAATGATCAAGACCAAAGTGCATGGATGGATCTACGACTAAAGTAACTGTTGCAGCTTGCATGAACGTGAGAAGAACTACGTTTCTTTTTGGTGGTTGATATGGACTGCACCCCAATCCCTAAGCAGAGATGGCAGTGATCTCTAACAACCTTTTTCTGGAGCTCCAATGAATTATAACTATCCTCTTCTAACCTAAGCAACTGGAAGCAAATTCACCATAAACTAATCCTATTCAATCTCATAAAAAACTAAATCAGCAAACTGTAAATTCGAATTGCATGTCAAAGTAAAGAAACGAAGTGCTGGAACGAAAGGCAAATAACATTACAACACTGAGGAGATCTATTGCTCTCAGGTTGGGCCCTAACTTGAGAGCTATAGCTCCCTTAGAAACTCAGAATGAGATCAAAATCTGCCTGCCTTTATTCATAACCAAAAATCTGATGTCATGCCAAAACTGGCTTACAAAAAGAACCAACACCGAGCTGTAGTTCGTACTTCCAAATTACAAGAGTAATGCAAAAGTTCAAAAAGCTCCTATCAAAGGCTACGGCCTCAGTATTTATGCAAAATGATAATCCAACAGGTTTCCTTGATTTGTGGAGCTCGGCTGTCCAACTGAAGGTTAAACTGCTGATCCTGTAGAACAGTTGTAACTGTTGTTCCTGTAGAACGGTTGGCTGCCTCTAAGCTCGGTGGGGAGATTGGTTGGAGCTCGGAGCTATGGTGGGAATCACGAGGAAGGTCCCCAAGACTGTGGACATCCTCTCCTAAAAACCAGCAGTGCCACCTTACTGTCTCCTTGTCTCCTTTCTTGTGGTCTTTGCTCCCTTTTAATGCCAAAAACTTGAAATCATCATGTATTAGTCACATAGATAGAATGCCTACCCTTCTTCCTACAAACAACACGAATAAACCAAGAAATGAATGCATAAGCAATAAAAAATGAATGGTTTGAGCAGAGCAAGTAGGCCAAATGAGCCCAAATTGTACCAAAAATTGGGGCTCATCAAGTATATAGTCATAACTCATCATGAAAAAGTTAGTGCTAGCCTTGTCAGTGTTGGACAGATCAAAACACTGGTTAATTCAAGTAAAGGGTGCATTCTCATAGTAGTGAGGGAGAAAGAAGCCGAGAAGGCTGACACTTTCAGAGGTTGTGATCCTGATCATAAGAAGGAATTATTTGATTTTTTTTTTTACTATGATGGATTGTTTCAGGAACTAAGAGGATTTCCCCCTAAATGGGAAATCCAACATGAGATCCATTTGCAATAGGATGCTCCTTTACCAAATGTTGGCATGTACAGGATGGCTTATATTGAGATGGAGGAGATCAAGAAACAGTTGGATGAATTTTTAAATCAGCGAGTCATTAGACCGAGTTCTTCACCTTGCGGCTCACCAATCTTGTTGGTGCCCAAGAAAGATGGCGCATGGATAATGTGGATGGATTATAGGGCACTGAACAATATCATGGTGAAGAATTGATACCCTCTCCCTCATATTGATGAATTGTTAGATCAACTGAAAAATGTTGTTTATTTTACCAAGCTGGATTTGCGTAGTGGTTATCACCAAGTTAAAATTGCAAAGCAGGACATCTGGAAAACTGCATTCAAAACCAAGAAGGGGTTGTTCGAATGGATGGTGATGCCATTCGGATTGTGCAACGCTCTAGCCACGTTTATGAGGGTAATGAATGATTTATTTAGGCCATTTCTTGATGATTTTTTTCTTGTGTATCTAGACGATATCCTTGTGTAGAGTAGGACATGGGAGGAACATATGTGTCACATAAATAAAGTGCTTGATTTTCTGAAGAATGAAAAATTATATTTGAAACTGTCAAAGTGTGAGTTCGGGAAGACTTCTCTGGTTTATTTAGGCCATATTGTTGGGAATGGGGAATTAAAGATAGTCCCTCTAAAGTGGAGGTGATAATGAAGCAGCCTGAGCCCACGAATGCCACCAATGTCAGAAGTTTTTTGGGTACAGTGAAATATTGGAGAAGGTTCATAGTAAACTTCTCCATTATCACAGCCCCCTTGCATGCCTTGACTAGTGTGAAGGAGGCCTTTTAGTGGGGAGGAAAATAGTAGAAATTGTTCAACACACTGAAAGCGAAGATTAGCACGGCACCAATGCTAGCCTTACTAGACCTTCAACATCCTTTCAAAATCGCAACAGATGCCAACGAATATGCCATGGGTGTTGTATTGATGCAGGAAAGAAATCTTGTTTGTTACCATTCAGATACTTTCTCCTAGGTTGTTGTGAATTATCCTACGTATGACCGGGAGTTGTATGCCTTGGTCCAAAGTGTAAAGAAGTGGAAACACTATCGAATCGGCAAGGATACCAACATCCACACTGATCATCATCCCTTGCAGTATCTTTAGTCACAGACCAAGATTCAGCAAGCCCGTCACTTCAGATGGATGGGATTCCTCCAACAGTTTCATTTGGTAATAAGATATAAGAAGGGTGCCAACAACAAAGTAGAAGATATACTCTCACCCTCCTATTTCTGCATCTGTAGTTTTGCAAAATGTTTCTTTGTTGATAGGAAGTTATGCTGAACAATATGCTAACGATAGTGATTTTAAAGAAATCTATGCAAAACTGATTCATGGATTGCAGGTGGACGATTATTACTTGTAAGGAAATCTATTGTACCACCTTGGAAAACTGTGTATATCTAGTGATGAAAGGGTTCATGTAATCTGAGAGGCTCATTCCTCTCTGGTGTCTCTTTATTTTGGAATTGAGAGAACTTTATGTCATTTGCAGAGGTTTTGTTTTTGGCCTCATATGAAAAACAATGTGACTCGCTTTGTAAAGGGTTGTGTGTTGTGTTTTGTTTCAAAGCCCTATAATAGAAAACTCGGGCTCTACACACCACTCCCTATTC
Source organism: Pinus tabuliformis (assembly GCA_031772625.1). Classification (NCBI taxonomy): domain Eukaryota; kingdom Viridiplantae; phylum Streptophyta; class Pinopsida; order Pinales; family Pinaceae; genus Pinus; species Pinus tabuliformis. The sequence goes on from CM062805.1 coordinate 1,259,886,770, forward strand.
CGAGTCGACCATGGGAAAGTGTCCATGGAATTTGTAGGAGGTTTACCTATGTCTAGGAAAGGTCACAAATATTTGTATGTCGTTGTGGATAGGTTTAGTAAAATGTGTATTTTAATGCCTTGTAAAACACAGGTCACTACCAAGTAGATTGCTTTTCTTTTCTTTCAGCATGTTTGGGTCCATTTTGGGTTGCCCACATCTATTGTGTCAGATCGAGACTCCCGCTTTCTTGGGGAGTTTTGGACCAGCTTATGGAGAATGATGGACACCAAGCTGAAAAGAATTACGACATTTCATCCATAGACCGATGGACAAACAAAGGTTGTCAACCGCACCATGGTACACTTGTTGTGAGGCTATTGTGGGAAACATCCCAAGTTGTGAGATGAAAAACTTTTGTATGTGCAGCATGCATACAATCAAGCAACACATTCATCTACACAGAGCTCATCGTTTGAGACATGTTTTGGCTATCTACCTAGAGATCCCTTGGACATGGTCTTTGGGAAAGAGGAAGATGGCAATGGACGAGATGATAGGGACAAAGCACGAAAGTTCATTCTGTGGATATAGGTAATTCATCGGGCAGTGTAGGAGCAGTTGGAGAAGAGCCAAGCTTGACATGATAAGCACCGAGTTGACCATCAGTTTTAAGTTGGGGACAAGGTATGGCTCCATATCAACAAAGATAGAATGAAGGGAGAAGGGAAGAAACTAAGACCCATTAGCTATGGTCCCTTCACCATATTGTCAAATATTGGAGACATTTCTTTTCATCTTCACTTGCCTGCTTATATGAAAATGTACTCAATGGTAAATGTGGAAAACCTGAAGCTTTATGAACCTCCATTGATTATGGATATCAATGAGGTCGCACAGATTCCTACAATGGATGATTTTGCACCCGATTATCTAGATAAGTTGCCCGAAGATATCATACTTGACCGGAGGACCATAACTTCACAACGTGGAGATGTGGAGTACATCCGTGTTGGCTTCAAAGGAATGCATCCAATCAAAGCTCGATGGATGGAGAAGGAAAAAGTGAGGGAGAAATTTCTTCACTTACCAATTGACTGAATAGTCTTTTGGTGGTCCAAAAGCTCTTAGTGGGGGAAATTGATCCAGGTGGATCTTTAGAAAAGTACTAGTGGCATGATTAAAGACTCAAAACTCAAAGAGGTAGAATTTGGATAAGCTTAGCATTGGATCAAAGTGCTCGTCATCCTGATTCCAACAATGTGAATGACACTCAAATCCAATTCCAGATGACGAAATTAGAGCAAGTCAATGTTTGAGTTTGACTTGTCTAGCTAGCGAGGAGAAGATGACATGGCATAGTTTTAGTGAATGAGGGAGTGCCACATGGCAAGTTGCCACTGGACCCCACATATCGCATATCGAAAAAAAGGAGGAGCACTTAAGGAGAATCATTCACTAATGTTCCTAGCTGTGACTGTGATATCGCATATTGCAGGCTGAAGGATTTATGAATCAGCCCAGGAAGGACTTAGTAGCGATGCGATATACATTTCATATCCCAATCATACAAAAGGGCTAGTGCTTGCGATGTGGTTCAGGGTAAAAGTGTCGATTGCAATTTCGTGATGGATGTCGATTGCAATATTGCGATAGGGGGCCCAGACCCAAAATGTTATATAGTATGATTAATAAACCCGACGAGTCCACAGATGTTGCTGAGTGCTAGACCAATGATCCAATGGGTTCACACCGATTGCGATTGTGCGATGGGAGTGCCAGATGTGAAACATTATGACATATGGTGAATACTCTTGTCGGATCCATAGTTATCGCAGGATGCTGTGTTTGGGCATTGGACTGTCCGCCGATAAGTTGGAAGCGCCGATGAACCTGCCGCTGAGAGTCATGCGCAGTGGTAATGGGTTGCTTTATTGGACATTGGCTTTTCTATTGCGGAAGGGTTTTTACAGTGAATCCTTCGAGCTCCGTTTTGCCTGCTAACCTTGGCTTCTATTTTGGAACTGCCTCGATTTTGAGGCATGTTGCCATGCCATTATATGTATGAATGTTGTGTCAGCATAAAGGCGGAGAGGACTAGCCGAATACGCAGATTCTATTGCATACAACAGACTCTGACCCTAGCAGCAAGCCGAAACCTCGCCTTGAGGAGCAGGGAGGTTTCAAGAAGGTTGCAGAAGGCCTGATTATCCAAATTTGGAGTTTGGATAGGCGTTTTTGCACTATTTTTTGCTAGGAGTTATGTGGTTTTGTCTGTTTTCAAAGCTAGGCTCTCCATTCTCTACCCATCTATCAGCTTGGAGGTATGAGGGTTGTAATTACTTGTTATTGTACTTTTATCTCTTTTATACCACTAATAAAAAGAAGGCCTCCCCACTATTTAGTAGGGCTCGAGACGTAGTCCAAATTGGATGAACTCCATAATGAAATCATTCTGTCATGGTTTTTGTGTTCTTCTGATTATTTTGGCATTGTTTATGTGCTTTTAAGTTCCTTGGTTAATTAAATCTATTGTATGTAATTCTGATGCATCTATAAGTAAAAGATCTTGGATCAATAACATATTGCCAGTATGAAACAACACACACAAATAGAGTGAAAACACCAGACAACCGATACAACCACTATGAATAAGCATTGGAATGAGTGCCAAAAATGAAGAAATTCTGATTAATATTTCTACAAATACAAGTACATATCCTGCAATTCATCAAAGCCTGATAATGGAACATGGGCTCCTCATTCCATTAGCCAATACAAAATCCTAGCCTCACTAGAGTGCACCCTACTAGATGCCAAGAGTTGAGTGCCTGTAACTCTTTAAGCGTAGATAAGCTATGTACTCCTAGTCTTTGCTTAAGTGCTAAATTCCTCCAAAATGAGGTAGGAGGATACATTTATAGAGGTGAGGTGATTGTTCACCTACCATGACTTTTGACCTACCCTCATGACTCTTGAGATTCCTCACTTCTCTCTATTTTTTGGTGAGTGTTACATGCTCGAATGAATCTCAACAATTTTTTTGGTAACCTAATGAGAAATATTTACATATTGACAGAAGAGAGGTTGTGAGGAGAATGAAGAAGGTTCTAAGAGACCCTAGGGTTCTTATCAGCAATGTTGTCATGAAACCTTGGAGACTTTTATGAACTGCTTGCAATTGTGCCTTACTTGCATCCAACCATCCTATGTTTTTGTCTTCTCGATATTTCCAATAGGTTCTAAGAGCTTGAGTGGATCTAGTTTCCATCTTGTCAAAACCCTAGTTGCACAACTTCTGTGAGAAACCATAATTTTCTCCACGCACATATCCTACCTACAAACAAATGACACCGGTCATACATATTTTCAACAAAGAAGTATATTTAAAAGCATAATTACTTTATTGAAAGAAAATCACTAATCGGGGCCCTTGTATAGTCCTCTTTTGTATAACAATTGTCAATGCAAATGGCCTTTTGCAGGGTTTTCCTAACATTAATCTCTGTTTAAACATTCGCAATGGAGCTTCAATTTAGTTTAGGAATCCATATTTCATTAGCCATTCCATTTCCTCATTATTTTGTACTGCCAAGAGGTATGTATTTCCACTGGATTTTGGCTCTAACACTCTAATGCATGTAGTCCAATTCCTTGAATCTAATTTTGGACCTTGAATCTAATTTTGGGCAACTATGAAGATTTCTTCCCAATGCCACAAATATTCATTCACAATCCAAGCATTGTCGTAGTCAAAAGAAATGTCATCTCATAAGCCTAACCAGAAATGTAACCTCCACTATTTCAAATAAAAGACTACTTTATTAAGAAGATCGATCTTCCTTGCTTTCTTCCCTTTTGAAATACCCTTCTTTAACTTCTTGCAACACAATACGATCGAGAGTTCTCCATACTTCCTCCACGGAACTCTTTACCTTAAGCCATAATATAACGATGGTTACTTATAAATAGTTGTCATGAAATGCCCTGTCATTTGTACATTGAGAATATATCCCCTTGTCATCGGTAGGAGATGATTCACAACTAGTCCACCTCATGTAAATTGGAAAAAGTAGTAAATAATTTGTCTTTTATTCACTTCATGGTTGCTTTTGTCTCTTATTGTCGCACGTTCTCATCATAATTTTGAGGAAGAGATGCACAGTGCTCCTTTTCACTACCTGATACAAATGTCTTGAATCGATTTGATAAGTCCCTACTCAAATCAACGTTGTTTACAGTTCCACATTGCCTAGGAACAAAACCATCAGGATTCATTGATGGAAATATATGAATATGAGCCCTTTCAAAAGTCAGGGATACCAAATATTCCTTAGGTAATTTATGCGCAATCAATCTGCAAGTTGTACAAGTAATTTACACCCCATGGGTCCATCCCCTGCATTGGGGTGTATTGTGCACATCCTACCAATGCATTTATAATTCATTTGAATGATTTCTTTTTACCATATTCACAAACTTCCTCTGCGTCATGTTCCCAAAGGTTTTTGAAAACTTCCTTTGTTATTCCTGGATGCAGGCTTTAACATGATGATAATGGTAGCGTCATGACCCAAGTGTAGATCCAACACCTTTGTGGTCATCGCACCAATCACATTTAGGTATGCTACTCGAGGAATTTCAACAACATCGCGTCTTGTTGAAGAACTAGCGATCTATGGAGAAAATGTGACCTGTGAGATGGTTTGTGACTTGTGGAAGTCACATAGTCACATTGCAGATAGGTCACGTCCTCTAGTTGCTTCTTCGAGGCTCTGGAGTGCGATTATGTGACCCGTGGGAGAGGTTGCGACCTATGGAGATCGCATAGTCCCACTTCAGTGTGGATCACAACTTCTGGGTGCAAGGATTAAGCTCTCTAGTAGTAATACTGTCCAGCGATCAAAGTTCGTTAGTCAGCAAAGGAGGTCACGATATTTTTTTTGTTGGTAGCTGAAATAACCCAATCAGGTAATCATCTACTTCCCAGAATAATTCTCCTTCGTTCGACCTCTCTCTATCTCTTGTATTCATGGCACACATTGCTCAGCTGTAAGTGTTGGCCATTTTGCTTAACAGGTGTTCTTTTGTGGTTGTTCCATCATCACATTTGTTCAACATACCCCTGATTTCTTCCTCGCAGTGCTGTTGGTCATTGGAACATTGTGTGCTATATCTAGCACGATATTCCAAATCAAAGGTCTCAAGTGACAATCAAAAGTGCACAACGCCCTTAAGGAAAGTGTGTATCTTTTTAGCAGTCTCCCAATCACATTATATAAGCAATAGAGAAAATTACTACTGCCCCTAGAAAATGAGCAATAGAGTATAGAGTATAAACAAACCAATGAGCAAATGAGCAATAGAGTATAAACAACCAATTCAATATTACTACTACCCCTAGAAAATGTCCTCTTGTCGTGTACTCTTGTCGTGTACTCGAGTTGTTTTAGTTTCTCCTTTTTCGGTATGTTGTATGACTACACTGGTAGCACTAGAGGGCAGACTCACATAACGTATTACCCATGGGTGACAAGATTCGGTGGGGTCTATTTGAATGTGGATTTTACATATTCCAACGCATGGGCATGTGCTGATCGTTGAGTTTTCCTTTTCTCAGGCGACATATATAATTTGTGTTCAAACCAAGTGCCCACCATAGAATGTTCCAAAGGGTGTTCTTCATCTTTCCTTTGGAATATATGAGGTCATATCATGAAGCCTTTAACTTGAATAGGTCTTTCCCAAAATGATGTATATTATTTAATGGAAACCGATTCCATTAATATATAACTTAAGTGGCTCCTTCAAATCCTTTAATTAAGAGTGCATGGCCCAGGAATAACGAAGGCGCGCTAGTTTTGATATGCATGTTTTATGGGCCTCTCCCAATTACTATCCTAGCAACACATTGAACCATTATATCCTTGAATTTTTTCCTTCACAATTTCATCTTCCATGAAATGATATGATGCCTCAAAAGGAACGACATGAAACTCACTCCAATGTGTGGTTTAATACAAATGTTGCTTCATTTAATTGTGCACCATGTCATTCTCCACTTAATTCCATGAACAACAAATGAAATGAAAAAACGTTAGTTTATAAAGTGATACAGTTCATATGAAAGCATGAAAGAAAAAAAATAATAATAAAATAATTCATCCAAATTAAGATGTTGTAGGTTGTATTGGTTGAGAAAATTATGTTTCAATTTAGAGAACAATATTAAATTAGGCACTAAATCGAACCACTAATCGTAAGTGACTTTAATATTTTGCGTTTCCCATGGTGATGATGTGTTTATAGCGCAAGTTTCGAACCACTAATCATAAGTGAGTTTAATATTTTGTGTTTCCCATGGTGATGATGTGCTTATAGAGCAAGTTCCTTGGAGCACTATGTGAAAATGAGTTCTAGAGAGTGAATATTAATTCAAGGCATGGTAGGATCCTTAATCATAACAATTTAGGGCTTTAAAGATGAACATGAAATATAGCATTTTACCAACCCTAATGAGGCTTGACTGATGCTCTAACCCTTAATACAAGATGTATTCACTTCATTACAATTCATATGGTAGATAAATAGAGGCTATCGGGCACATAGGACTTATAATGCATCACCAAAGCAATAAATGCCCTAAAACCCTAATGCAATCATAAGGTCAATGTATGACGTAAGTCAAGAAGAGTAAAGATGACATGCATCACGTGAGGGAGTACACCAATAGGTTTTAACAGGAATGGGTCATGGGGATATTGACTAATTCCAAAACCCGATCACAACTCTAATGGTTTGAGGCAAGCATACAGGGACCCCAAATTTAGAATATGCCGAAAATTATGGATGTTGTTGTAGTGGCTACAACACAAAACTATAAAAAAAATCCAATATTGATTTATTATTGGTTGATGGAAGGTTGAGGTATCTAATTTTCTATGGTTTCAATTATGTTTTCACTCCTCCAATATGTTTACTTGAATATTATGGCTCCCTTATCCCATAAAACCGATGAGAATGATAAAATGTTGATGATATGTTACATATTTTCTTCCTACTAATGATAAACTAAGCACATTAATGACCCTTGAAGGCCTCCCTTTTGCAATTTGTCCCATGATAAATTTTTCGTATGACAAAGCATCAAAAGAAATGTTGATACCGTTGGCCAGTTCTTCTGCCCCCATATTTTATTCCAAATAGAAAATATATGCCGTGTAGGGGTTTTGCGCAAAATAATCCACTTTTTTTAAATTATACATTCCTGCTGTCATGTATCCCCATCTTGATATGTACTTTTCCTCTTGTCTTCTAATTTTTCTATTCATTTAGGCCTTCTAGAATGGTCCCTAGCTATATCCTTCTAACAATGGTTCTCCTTCATTTTTGTTACTCTACACTCTCCATTGAGGATGTTTATTTTCTCCTTTCAATATTTGCTTACTTTGTGTTGTTCTTAGATTTCTAGTTGGTCTTTGAATGGTTGAAGATATTCCCTTAATTGTAGCATTGACAACTATTACCAAGAGTCCTCCTAAAATAAAGTGTTTTCCAATTTATGATTTCCCAAAGGAAATTTTCCTATACTAAATTTTTATTTTTCTATGTAATATTCCATATTTGAGATCCTATTATTGTTTCCTTCATTCTTACTAGGTATTTTCTAGTAGTATATTGAGCATACATTGATTTCCTTAGCTTGATCCATACTTCATGTTTCCTTTATATCCACCTCCATAAATTTGTTTTCTCCACTAGTTTGACTTAGTGTTTTCGGGTTACACGAACGAAGTCCTCCATGATATTTGGGCATGTAAAAATTATCCCATGTTATAAGGGTTAATTTTTTCTCCTTCTTAGCTCCTCCCCATTGGAAAGTTTGTTGTAAATTTCAATATTTTCTAAAGACAAATTGGAGGATTGATTTCAAAAGAGTTAATTTCCCAACTAAATTTAGGGAATATAATTTCCAGGTTACCAATTTTTCCTCCAACTTAAGGATTAGATTTTCCCATGAGGTGTATCTTATCGCATTTTCCACAAGAGAAACACCAACGTATTTGGATTGAAGGGAGCTTATTTGAATGCCTATAATTCTTGAAATATTAGATTGCAATACTAACAAAGCATTGAAGAAGAAATTACATATTTTTATAGGGTTATATTGGTGTCTAATGAGGCTACAAAATCATTTAACACTTTTTTGAATGCTTTTTATTTTTTCTAAGGCTGTAACCCCCCAAGGATGGCCCTTGTCTGTATTGTATATATCATGCTTAGATTGGTGAGCCAAGAAATATTTTAGGTCCTACTTTCCTATGTATATGTATGTTTATGCTAGTGTGCCTATGTTATATGTTTTCAGGTCAGAGTGTCTATAGGATTCTAGGTTGGTGACCGTATGTGCTAAATGACTAGAGAGCATCGATTTGTAAATATTTAGTCACATGCATACTATTAAAATATACCACTATTTTGAATGAAGTCATACAAGAGAGTATGGGAAGATAAGAATCCATGACTAGGAAAGGGTGGTGTTGACAATGTTGGACCTGCCAACATTTAGGGGATTTCCCCAATATGAATTCCCAATTAGGCCTCACACTATTTGGTGTAGGAGTCCCATCTAGTACTATGGCCTGATTTCTGATGTAGTTGGTGCTAATGATATGTCTTGGCTGCAATTACGCATAGAGTGATGTATAGTGACTTTGGTGAGAACAAGTGTGTGACCCTGTAGAGATTCAAGTGTGATGCATGAAGGTTTTTCCACGCGGAAGGAAAATAAGTGGCCCCCTTAAAAGCCTGTAATAGTACATAGCTTGAAAGGAACACACGAGCATAATGACATCACAAGTTAACAGCGATGAATTAATACAACAACACGCATTCAATAGGATTTGTACTAATGCAAAGGAAACAGTTCATAATCATAAGTGTAATTTAAATAATATACATTGAAAACATAACAAGGATATCCCTACTATACTTACAACATATGCATGAAAACATGTCGACTTTGAGATTTTATTAAGTGAAAGTTCCAATAATACATACACCATTGATGGACCACTAGCCCCGATAGTGGAACATGAAGTCAACATCACCTGCTCAACCAAAGAAACATACTTCCTCTACACTACGGAGAGGCCAAGGTTATCAGAAAACTCCCAACTCTATGCCTAAATCTAGAGAAAAGCTTGGCTCCCAAAATCCCTTTACATGAGTTATGAAATTCTATTTATAACAAGAGGGGGTGACTCTTCAACTCCCCTTTTTGACTTTTGGACTACCCTCATGAATATTCAACTTATTTACAAAATAACCCTTTATATTACATCATGACTCTTCACATTCCAAAATTGACACTTGGAACTGCACTTACAAATTAATTACGAATAATATTACAGTTTTCACTCGTACCCATATAAGACAAAGTAGGGTAGAGCTAATTAGATAACTTAACAAGATAAAACATTGTCATGCTTGAGTTTGGGAGAACTCAAGCTCAGTAACTTCCACTTGGTGTTTGTCGGTCATGTAGCGGTGCCAAGCTTGGTACTGTGCGATGACATCCCCAAATTGTGTGATGATGTCTAGCGTGAAGAAGACTCTAGCCTCCATGGCATCTGGGTACAATTTTTTAGAACCGGTTTCTATTTCCTTCTGAAGCATGATCAACATTGTCTGCACTTTGACAGGGCCACCAATGTAGTTATGCATGTTTTGTCTATTCACTTCCAATTCCTCCTTGGTCAAATTTTATCTCAATTGCTCCAAGTATTCCTATATCTCTTTTCTGAACTGGTTCCTGGGTTTGGCTTTAATGAGTGAGCCAACTGATGGGATCTTGTGGGTGTTCACCAAGAAATCCATATTATTGTATATCTATGCATATGAGCCCTGAATGTTACCAATGAATGAGTTGAGTTGTTTGTTGTTCTAGATCAACATCCGCACTCTTGATTTCTCTAGCTCTTTTTGTGGCTTCATTTTCTTACCCAAGTCAAGAAATGCCCCTTTGTATCGCATTGTCCATTCATGCACGACAGTGGTTGCAGCTTGCACATTTCTGAGAGTTTTGACAAAATATTTACATTGTTGCTACAAGCCATATAGGCAAACAATTTCCTTCTGCATGGTAACAAGCTCCTCATAGAGATTCAAAATGGTCTCTCCAAGTGTCTATAGTTCATTAAGTATCATTTCCTTCATTTCCTCCAAGTGGACCTGTGCAGAAGCTACATTCTGAGTTGCTACACGGAGTTTTTCAACCTCTTGCTTGACATCCTGCAAGTTCTTTGCAATTTCTTATTCTCGGCCATCAGACACTGAGTATTTGACTTTACTCTGCCTGTGAAGGACAAGTTGGTTAAGCTAGTTTCTTCGAGATCTCTCTTGGTGTCGGCCACAATTACCCTTTCTCTCATAAAAACAGAAGATGTGACATTATCTCGAAAAGGCTTCTTACACACTTGTAGAATCTTCTTCTGGAGTTCATTGTATGATAGATTGTATGTTTCCTTAACCGTATCATCATCAAGAGGAACAACTTCCCCTTCCTCACCTGGAGATGACTCTGCAGATATAGGTGGTGGAGACTAAATAGTGACCTGTTGTGTGTTAGGAATTAGGTCAACATATTGATTTTGAAAATCAATTTCCACTTCTGTGTCATCGATCTCTATAAATTGTTCAATCTGTTAAGCAAGCTCTTGATCCTGCATCTGTTTGCCCTCATCCTATACTGACTGTTGATTTTTTTCTTACTCTTCAACTTGTTTCCTCTCTGTTTCTTTTGCTATTGTGCTTTTTCTTTCTTCTTATTCCTGATTTTTCTTCTCTTCTTGTTCTTGATTATGATTTTCTTCCTCCTATCTCCTCTGCTCTTCCCTCTTCTTCTGTTCTTCTCTCTGCATCCTCGATTTCCTCTTTTCCTCTACTTCTAAAGCCGCTTTCATAAGAGTTGGATCTGCTTTCATCTTCCAGCTTCGTTCTCCCCATAGACTATAAACAACCTTTCTCTTTCCCTTATCCTATGCAGGGTTGCTCTCTTATGCTGGTGCTACTTCCGGAGTAGCTTCCTTTTGTGGAGTCGCCTTTGAAGTTCCCGCAAAACTGATTCAATCACGGGCCTTGGAGGTATTACATAAATTCTTCTATGGATCCTCCTCCTGCCAATGAAATGTCCCATTGAGCCACTAAAAGTGAATTCTGACACAGTGGTTCTTGAAAATACAATGAGGATCGTACGGATTAAAGTCTTGTGTACCGAATGAAAACTTCTCTATATCCTTTCCTTCGGTATTTGCAAATTTTAGGTTCTTTATCTCATACAATCCAATTTTCATACGAAGAGTTTTCTAAGGTGCTTTCTTCTTCCTATGTAACACTATTGACAAACATGTGGCGAGATGATATTACAGTTCTTGCATGTCGATCTTGTCAATGACATACCTCAGCAAAACATGCAATGACTTCTATTTGTCGAACACTCTATGGAAGGTGCCATCCAATGAGGAAAATTAATCTGCGATCTCTGATATTTCCTCCATTATTGTAAGTGACATGCAAGGTGGTTCTTCCTCAAAGATAATCTTGTATAGTGGAATGAGGAAGTTGTTAGTTAGCTTCTCCTTAACTCCTCGTTGGTTGCAATCCGAGAGAATCTTACAGTGGATGTGCAAGGTAGGGTTTCGAGGTGTCCAATCCCAGTCCATGCCAGGGAATACATTATGTGTGCAAATTTCTTCTAGTAAATACTTATAATATAGAATCTCACTTTCCCACCCTTGGGAGGATTCAGAGAGTTACCTACATTGATATTTAACTGTCGAGCCAACAAGTATGACTAGTTGAGTGACTTCAATTTGTTCACAACTTGGTTCAGAAAGATTACCCACCCTTCCGAAAAGGTCTTTGTGCTCTACTGACCATATATTCTACAAGGTTAGATGATCAGTAGTTGATAGGTCCTCCTGAGGGACCTTATCTTATATGTGGTGGTGGGTGTTTGTTGAAATTTTGATGACCCCTTCACCCAACTCTTAACAACATCTTTCATGCTCAAATAGATGTTGATGACATAGAAGAGTGAATCCATGAGTGTTTATAGCTCAGGAAAATGGTACATACATCGGTAATCTACTTCTAGAAAAGTAGCAAGCCTTCATTCGCTGGAACTGTGCAAAGTCATCATCTTCACATCAATATGTGAGACAATCCAGCTGATGACATCTGCACATGGGAAGGTTGGATATCTGCATGCAACCCTGTTTCGACCTCATTTTTGGACATTAGTGTATACTTGGTAGTCCTCTAGATTTACTGGGAAGTCCTTTGCTAAAAAAGCTTCATTTACATTTTTCAATGTAAGATCTAAGTCCTTTTCTACCTACAATTGAGTGTCTGAGTATACTATAATTTGCTCAATTGTTTCCCTGGTACTACTTTAAGTGGTATCTTTTGAAGTAATTCTCTTGGGTTCCATGGTAACAGTGACTGTTGGAGAAAAGTTCTCAACAACTGTGGTACCCGTGGGACAGAAAAGGCACTCATGACAAGAAAACATTATCTTTCGCAAATCTACCTTCACAACAAGATCAGGTAGCAAACCAATGAACTAGTGAGGAAAATTGCACAATTTTTCTAAGCAAGTGAGGGAGACTAGTTGTGGGAAATACACATTGTGTAGTACCAATAACCAAGGTGTAGCATGAGGCTTGAGACTACGCAATGCATAGTCCATCCCGGGTAGCGACTAGGAGAGACTGCACATTGTGCAGTCTCACTGGCCAAGGTGGTAGATTAAGCCTTGGAACTATACAATGCACAGTTGGGCCAGCCTGTAGAATGCATTGTGCAGTCTCAGAGGCCAAGCCTCAGTTTGAGCTTCTGGATTGAGCAATGCCCAGCTGGGAAAGGTGAAAACTAGCCAAGGGAAAGTGAAAATCTACCCAATGGAAGTGTGGGAAACAAGCTGGTATGAAAGATAATGAAAGTTAAAACATAGATATGAATAAGTATGGATGAATCAATGTGAATCAAGTGTAGAAACTTAACAAATGGAAGGAAAAACAAACATGTGAGGAGAGTCACTGAAAAGATGATCGTTGTTGTGGAAAAACAAGAAAATCAATGTGACACTTATGAAAGGAAAAAAAAATCTAAAATAACACTTATACAAGCTAATACAAGTTTATATGCCAAAAACCATTAAGAGAAACAAGCAGAACAACACTCACAAAAGTGAAACGACAAAAACGACAGAAAAAGAAGCAAAAGAGGAAAAAGTAAAACTCACCTAGAAAAGTGCGACAACTCCACTGAAGGTTCCTTGATCTCCTTGAGAATGATTGAGCTCTAAGATCAAATGTAAAAATGAGATCTAGAGGTGTCTATTATATAGATTTGGGTGGATTAGGGTTTATGATGTGTTATCACTCAGGTTGTCCCTTTTGACTCCTAAAGGGATACGGCCGAGGTAACCACAAACCAACTTTGGACTGCAGGCCCTAGCCTGCCTGCAGTCAGAGAGGGCTCTCTCTTTATGATTTGGCTTTGTTGAAGGGGGTGATTTTAGGCTAGATATGATGCACAGGGGTTTGATTGAGTTTTGGTGGGAAAACTGACACTTTCAGGTAGAGAGGCTGAATATAGTCTGAATGTTTCAAACCATTGGGCGTGGAGTTGAGGAGGGGAACTGTTGGTGTGTTTCTTAATAACAGTGAGGGAACATGGAGCAAGATAACTGAAGTTGAAGCAATTTTCAGGTTTAATGGATGAACTGAACGCTAAAGAAAGAGAGGCAGTTAAGAATCTCTCCAACAGATTAGCCGAGAAGGTAACAGGGCGCTACCTAGGGGCAGTTAAGAATCCCTAGGTAATTGGCCAGCACAGGTGAACTGGGGCAAACATGAGCCAGAAGGAATTCAATGTTCATAACCAATTCATTTAGAAGAAAACATCAAAAAACAGCAGGAATTGAGCATAGAGAGTATTTAAACTAATTCTAGGCTATTCTTTCTTCCTGCTATTTAGATAATGGCAAACACATAAACAGAGATAAGAGGCACTTATTGCTTCAGGCCGCAGCACAGGAATTCCATCTTCAACTCTTCAACACATTCATCAACAACAGACAGTTCGCTCTCCAAGCTTTAAGCAATCTTTGATTACAAAAAAATTCAGGTATACACAGCGAGTCTCTAGTGAAAATTATCAATTGACCAACCCTTAAAACTATACAGAGGGTGGTATATATAGGGAAAAACTCTCTGTAGAGTTCATTTATTACATCTTGACCTAATTAGGTCTTAAAAAATGACTACTTGACCTAATCCTATCCTAAAATAAATACAAAAAATATCTCGGGCTGTGCTCAGGGCCGATGTGTCAAAACTGAATGAATGATGTTGTCCTCGGTGGCTTGCTGCAGTGTTTTCTGCAATAAATGGGTATGGATTTATGCTTTCTTGCTGTCCTGGTGCTTTGAATGCCTTGACGGTGATTTGAAGGCAAGGATGGGCTAATGCTTATTGATTTGACTCTCTGGGGACTTCATCAATGTTCAGGTGCCTTGAGCCCCTAAAAAATCATGACTGACTCTCTCTGGCGTCTTTTCTTCCACTGATACTCTCTGACAAAATCTGGGCTGCTGATCTGATGTGCTGCGGGTCTAATCACCAGTAAATGGCCGCTGTTCGGCCTCTGTATCATCTGGAATTGTCTTCTGATCCTTTTGATATGCTCTGTGAAGAAAACGGATCATTTTTGCACCTTTTCGGGCTTCCTGGGGCTGCATGGAGCGAAGATTCCTTAAAGATTCCCTGAAGATTCTCCATTTTGGCCCAAAAAATCCTGCGAAATCGCTCATCAAAAACTGCCTCAGAATTCGATTCTGGGGCTCCGAAGTGCGATTTTTGCGCCTCTGCGCCCAAAAAAGTGCTGATGACGTCAGCATTGTACGACGGGTGACGTCAGCATGGCGATGTGGCGGGATGACGTTAGCATGACATCATCTCGTACGGTCAGTGACGTGGTAGGAGGCCACGCAGGCAGGTGATTCATCGGGTGACTGGGCAAGGGGTGACGTGGGCATGACTGTGCAGGGGGTGACGTGGGGATGACGTCACCTGGCGGGGCGGTAAGCGGTATGTGGCGCACCGCTTATGGGGAATGGTGGTTTCGGAGGGGGGGGCTCCGCCACAGCCCGGCGCCTGACGCGTGGCGGGAGTACGGCGGCAAAACCGCCGAACTCCCGGACGTTAAAGGCCGGGCGCGTCGGGGATGAGGATGCCCGCCAGCCGTTGATCTGCGGGGTTGTGGATCAGACGGCTGGCGACGGACGCGACGGGATAGGGGGTTAACGGGCGGGAATATTCGCAGGAATATTCCGAATTTAATATGCGCGGCGGATGGGTTATAAACTTAGGAAAAAGGGTTTACGGGGTTAAATAAAGGCGCGGGTTAATATTTATGCACAGGAACTTTGGGTTAGGGGCGGAATGTGGGTTTTTTGGGGTTTTTAGGGTTAAGGGAGAGGTTACTAGCTGACCAGATGTCAAACTAGTTCCTCAATGACGCGGATGGGCTAAAAACAGTCCCAGATGGACTGAGATTTCCCGGACTTGGTAGAGTTATGGCTATAATGCCAGGGAGGGGTATTTACATAGGGGGATTTATATATATGATTTTAATAGGGGAAGGGGAAAAACTAATAGGGAGTTATATAAGAAGGGTGATGAGAACAAGAGATATGTTAGTGAACTCCAGCCTAAGTACCTCCAACTGAAAAAACTGCCTCGGACCGAAAAATGGATTGCTTATCAAAATTGGAACACAGTAGTGGCCCTTAGACTAGCACAATACTATGGAGACTTCTTTTGGCCATCTGTAGCAAATATGGAGGATTGCAGCATGCATAGCACGACATATTTGGCATGAAAAATGTCGATCATGAAAGATGATTAACCTGCTGCAGCAGGAGGCTAACAGTGGCTCCACTTGGGGATGGCTTTTCCTTGTGAAAAGTCAAGAACAGCAGGTCAGACTGCCTTGTATTCAATTGTTGCTGTGTTCTGCAAATTTCTCTTGGCTGGCTGCCTTATTGATCCTACCTACCTACCTACCCTAACCAGCACTCACTTTGCTGCTAGGTGAAGTGAAATAGCCAATGCAGCCACTTAAGTAATAATAACATGAGTGGGCTTTGCTGCTTGTGCTTGCTAGTGACACCAACTGAGATTTTGCAATTTGTTATGGCTTTGTCCATCTTTGGGAAGATCAGGAAGCTAGTGACCTCCTTTGCGGTGTTTAAATATTGTACAAAACTGTCCTGCAACATATATATACAATTTTTTGGCTGAATTAAAGAACTGTACAAAGGTTCAGGATCACTATCATGCCTTGGAGTCGGGAGATCATTGACAACTTGATACTGAGCCTTGTAGCCTGTTGATGGCGACGTGCACTGATCTCTTTCATCATTCTGCCTGCCAGCGGATAAGTCATTCAGAACTTGCAGAGGTGTCTGCAATTTATTACAATCTGGCTCGAATATGACTTGACTGATCTGAGCAGGCTGCTGGTCTTCTTCTTCTTTGAATAACTCAGATGGCTGAAAACAAAGAGGTAGGGGATCCACTTGGATCATCTGGTCATATGCTTCTGCTTCTGGGTCCTCCTCAATCTGATATTCAATGGCTCTTTGGGGCTGCAAAACTAGAGGCGATACCTTTGGAACAATATCTTTTTTAACCTCTAGACGGTCAATAGCAACACGTGGCGACACTTGATCATATACAGCATGATAGTTATCCTTGATAAATTGAAAAGATTCAAAACAAAAGGGTAAAGTTCCTTCACCGAAATGAACACACTCTGCGTTTTCCTCCTTTTCTTCATAGCTGAGACGGGCACGCTGATCATTGGGTTCAGGTTGCTGAACCTGAACTCTGCTTCCTGCCAAATAGGATCTGATTCCTCTGCAAGGCTGATTTGGTCGTTAGGCTCATAGTCATCATCATACAGATCGTACTTGGGAAGACAGTTGAAAGAAGAGAAGCTATTATATTCACACAGTATATCAGGAGACTGCTCCATCATGTATGGTTGGATGAATATGTCATCTGTTTTGTGGCAGGTTTGTTCGTGAATGTCACTACTTTCCTATTGTGAAACAGATCTGTTTTGGTGCTCTGAACTTTCCACTTTCATTGTGATCAGCTGCGTCATTTCCTCTGTCTTTTGTAACACGCTATGAAATCTCTCTTCTTGCTCTGCTTTGCGCTGTTCTTCCCTCCTTTTTAAATTTGCCTCTACATCCACAGCTATGTCCTGCATCTGTTTCAAAGTGGACGGGCATCTTTCTCTTAAACAGAATTCCATTTCTGTGTCAAATGCTCTAGGATATTGCAATAGAGCTAAATCAAGGGGAGGTCTTACATTTAGAGGCATGGCTTGATAAACTTGATTGAATCTGTCTGAAAACTGTTGAACAGATTCATCTGGATGCCTTTCTAAATGATTGTATTCTTCGACAAGCAAGAAGAGATTACCTCTGATCATCCATCTATCAAGGAAAAGCTTGGCACACTGCTGAAACTTAGAGATGCTCGCCTCAGGCAACGCTTTAAACCAAGTCCTAGCTTCGCTTTGCAAAGAAAGGGCAAATAGTCTAAGACTGACATCTTCATTTTCCACTTCAAATGTATTAAGATAATCTTCAAAAGCCTGGATATGTTTCTGGGCAGTAGTTCCATTCTCTCCATCAAATCTAGGGAGATATTCAGGATGATTTGCTGGCAGAGGACCAAGCACAGGAGGCAAAATGAGCGGCTTATATCTTTCAGGAACTTTACGAGGCACGGGAGTATGTACAGGAACTAGAAGACTGGACTCTATTTTTGGTTCCTCCTTGACTGTATGATGATCTTCCACAACATTTGAAAGTTGCTGCTCTGATGTGCAAGGAGGGTTTTCAACAATCTTTTCCAAAGGAAAAACACAAAAATCTGACATAAAATCGCTTTTAAAGTACAATATGCACAACAAAATCTGGTGCAAGAGAAAGAACATGATTTCTTGGATGATAGTCCAAGTCGAGAGCCTGATCTGCTTATATAATTCCTTCGGGTTCATTTCTCCAGCGGAGTCTTTATTATGAGGATGATGTGGAGTCGCCAAGTGGATGATGTAACCTTGAAGTGCCTGATCTCTGTCCACCGTCACAGATCAGAGCTAAACATGAAAAACCCTGAAGAAAAGGAACACTTTCTCCAGAAAACGAGGCGAACTGGTCAAAATTGAGGATTTACACTAATAGACACATGATTCATTTCCCCAGTGGAGTCGCCATTATATTATCACTCAGGTTGTCCCTTTTGACTCCTAAAGGGATACGACCGAGGTAACCACAAACCAACTTTGGACTGCAGGCCCTAGCCTGCCTGCAGTCAGAGAGGGCTCTCTCTTTATGATTTAGCTTTGTTGAAGGGGGTGATTTTAGGCTAGATATGATGCACAGGGGTTTGATTGAGTTTTGGTGGGAAAACTGACACTTTCAGGTAGAGAGGCTGAATATAGTCTGAATGTTTCAAACCATTGGGCGTGGAGTCGAGGAGGGGAACTGCTGGTGTGTTTCTTAATAACAGTGAGGGAACATGGAGCAAGATAACTGAAGTTGAAGCAATTTTCAGGTTTAATGGATGAACTGAACGCTAAAGAAAGAGAGGCAGTTAAGAATCTCTCCAACAGATTAGTCGAGAAGGTAACAGGGCGCTACCTAGGGGCAGTTAAGAATCCCTAGGTAATTGGCCAGCACAGGTGAACTGGGGCAAACATGAGCCAGAAGGAATTCAATGTTCATAACCAATTCATTTAGAAGAAAACATCAAAAAATAGTAGGAATTGAGCATAGAGAGTATTTAAACTAATTCTAGGCTATTCTTTCTTCCTGCTATTTAGATAATGGCAAACACATAAACAGAGATAAGAGGCACTTATTGCTTCAGGCCACAGTGCAGGAATTCCATCTTCAACTCTTCAACACATTCATCAACAACAGACAGTTCGCTCTCCAAGATTTAAGCAATCTTTGATTACAGAAAAATTCAGGTATACACAGCGAGTCTCTAGTGAAAATTATCAATTGACCATTCCTTAAAACTATACAGAGGGTGGTATATATAGGGAAAAACTCTCTACAGAATTCATTTATTACATCTTGACCTAATTAGGTCTTAAAAAATGACTACTTGACCTAATCCTATCCTAAAATAAATACAAAAAATATCTCGAGCCGTGCTCAGGGCCGATGTGTCAAAACTGAATGAATGATGTTGTCCTCGGTGGCTTGCTGCAGTGTTTTCTGCAATAAATGGGTATGGGTTTATGCTTTCTTTCTGTCCTGGTGCTTTGAATGCCTTGACGGTGATTTGAAGGCAAGGATGGGTTGATGCTTATTTATTTGACACTCTGGGGGCTTCATCAATGTTCAGGTGCCTTGAGCCCCTAAAAAATCATGACTGACTCTCTCTGGCGTCTTTTCTTCCACTGATACTCTCTGACAAAATCCAGGCTGCTGATCTGATGTGCTGTGGGTCTAATCACCAATAAATGGTCGTTTTTCGGCCTCTGTATCATCTGGAATTGTCTTCTGATCCTTTTGATATGCTCTGTGAAGAAAACAGATCATTTTTGCGCCTTTTCGGGCTTCCTGGGGCTGCATGGAGCGAAGATTCCTTAAAGATTCCCTGAAGATTCTCCATTCTGCCTCACAATTCGATTCTGGGGCTCCGAAGTGCGATTTTTGCGCCTCTGCGCCCAAAAAAGTGCTGATGACGTCAGCATTGTACGGCGGGTGACGTCTGCATGATGTCAACATGGCGATGTGGCGGGATGACGTCATCTCGTACGGTCAGTGACGTGGCAGGAGGCCATGCAGGCAGGTGACTCATCGGGTGACTGGGCAAGGGGTGACGTGGGCATGACTATGCAGGGGGTGACGTGGGCATGACGTCACCTGGCGGGGTGGTAAGCGGTATGTGGCGCACCGCTTATGGGGAATGGTGGTTTCGGAGGGAGGGGCTCCGCCACAGCCCGGCGCCTGACGCGTGGCGGGAGTACGGCGGCAAAACCGCCGAACTCCCGGACGTTAAAGGCCGGGCGCGTCGGGGATGAGGATGCCCGCCAGCCGTTGATCTGCGGGGCTGTGGATCGGACGGCTGGCGGCGGACGCGACGGGATAGGGGGTTAACGGGCGGGAATATTCGCAGGAATATTCCGAATTTAATATGCACGGTGGATGGGTTATAAACTTAGGAAAAAGGGTTTACGGGGTTAAATAAAGGCGCGGGTTAATATTTATGCACAGGAACTTTGGGTTAGGGGTGGAATGTGGGTTTTTTGGGGTTTTTAGGGTTAAGGGAGAGGTTACTAGCTAACCAGATGTCAAACCAGTTCCTCAATGACGCAGATGGGCTAAAAACAGTCCCAGATGGATTGAGATTTCCCGGACTTGGTAGAGTTATGGCTATAATGCCAGGGAGGGGTATTTACATAGGGGGATTTATATATATGATTTTAATAGGGGAAGGGGAAAAACTAATAGGGAGTTATATAATAAGGGTGATGAGAACAAGAGATATGTTAGTGAACTCCAGCCTGAGTACCTCCAACTGAAAAAACTGCCTCGGACCGAAAAATGGATTGCTTATCAAAATTGGAACACAGCAGTGGCCCTTAGACTAGCACAATACTATGGAGACTTCTTTTGGCCATCTGTAGCAAATATGGAGCATTGCAGCATGCATAGCACGACATATTTGGCATGAAAAATGTCGATCATGAAAGATGATTAACCTGCTGCAGCAGGAGGCTAACATGACGCATATGCCTAAAATCAAGGAAAAAGTGACACTTGGTGGAAAGTTCTAACAATATGGATTGTGCCACCTTCGGGAAAATAATGATGAATCCCTATATTCTAGGGATTTTGTTTTCGATTTTCGATTTTTACTTTTTTTCTTTTTCGAGAAAATTTCCATGCACACTGCTAGGAAAGATTGCACAATTTAGTGGAGATGGGCAACTTTTTGGCTTAGTACATCTTGCAGTTTCTGAGTTTAGGGGAAGGATTGCACAATTTATGAGCTTAGTTTTGGGCTGCCATCCATGGCAATGAAGTTCTCAAGCTCAAAGCTGAGTTGTGTCTCTGGATTGCATAATTTTCATCATCAAGGCTAGCTTACCTTCATGGATTGTGGAGTTTCTAGAGGCAAGCCCATAATTGTTGGAGGATCAAGTCATAAGGATTCATGTGACTTAAAAAAATCAGTTAAGTATGAAAAAAAGAAAACACAAGCATTCATAAAACGATAAATCTTGATGAAATCATGAGTACTTGATGATAGTCAAAGGTAAGCTCATGTCAGCAGACAATAAGGCTCCAAAATCAAAGCATAGGTAACATTTTGGAGGGTGGTTGTAGCCGCTACAACACTTGGAGACACATTGGTAGAACTCCAACTCTCTATATGGGTCCTATCTCATGAAAAATAGGTCTAACTCTTCAGGAAGTATTGTTCAGTTCATCGATTACCATATCTTTTTCACTTAGCTTGCATTAAAGATATAGTCCCTACCATTCTCTTCATTGATGACACACTAAACCAATATAATTCAGACTAAGTTGTTTCGATTGGGGATAAGGAGTATATAGATAAACAAGTGAAAATAAATGTCAGAGTCTTAGTTTTCATCTCTAGTGTTAGTCCACTACCAGCAGGCTTGGACAACACCCCGATGGAGTCACTTTAGGAACATAAACATTGATCAACTTCCAGTGAGCCTGGATAGTACCCTAACCGAGTTTCTTGCTTCACCTCCCTACATAGGAATACTTTCTCTTATTTCGCCTTTATTTTATTTTTTCATTTTGTTCATGAAATTGTGCATAGGAACTTATTAATTTGATGAGGTAGAAGAGGGATCTTGACTTATTGAGAGTAGGTTGTTGATGAGCCTCATCATTCGGTAACTATATGGACCTTAATACACCTCCAAACTTATTAAAATCAACTCTTCTCATAATTCCTTACATATTTTAATTTTATTTTTCTTAATGAGATGAGTAAAAGTAAGATGTTATGCCTAGTGGTCTAATATGCATTGATTGTAGGTTTTTGGGAGAAAAACATGGCAATTTTGGCTAATTAAGGTGCAGGAACTTGAATGAGACAAGAAGGAGAGATTATAGGAGATAGATACTTCGCATTAAAACCTCACTCATTCAAATATCCCTCAATCAAATCACACTAACTCAAAGTTGCAAGCAGCCGAGTCATGGAGATCATGGGCAACCGAGCCAGTGATAGTTAAGGACCACTTCATCTTGAGTTTGGTAGCCAAGCCTCCCTAGATTTAAGGAAGTTGTTGGAGACTTCAGTTGTATAAATAAGGAGGCCTAGAGCCTCATTAGGATCTAGATTTTTATGTAAGAGCACTAAGCATTTTCGATTTCAAGTCTTGTCGAAAAACATTGTTATGTAATTTTTCTGATATGATAATGAGAATGACCATTTACTTGATCCAGCACTGAGTTGACTCAGAGGGCTAAAGCTCTTGGGTTAGGGCCCAACCCTAGCAACAAAGGCTCCTCTTCTTGTACTTGTATGTTTAGGTTATTTCATAGATTAGTTGTTGAATTGGTTTTAGCATTGTTTCATTGCAAGTAGTTGTGAATTTGATTAGTTTGCGTCCATTTGTGCATTACTTTAGCAATAGCTTAGAAAGATAAAGGAATACCAACAAGGTTGATAGCAGGTGGATTTGGCCTCTCACCTCCCTTCAAGGACCATGGATTGAGGAAAAACTCCTATTCAACCCAAAAAGACAAAATTCTGATTCCTTATGGAAGTTAGGGTTTTCTGCTACTTAGGCCAGCATTTTTTCAGTTTTCAAGAATAGGATTCAATTTTCATTTCTGATATCTCCAGCTTTGTATTAGATCTCATAGTGTTTCACAATATTTTGCAGGTATTTACATGCATGAACTAGGCAACTAAATAATGAAATTGTGTTTTCTTAAGTGGATTGAAAATCTTTCTTGCTTGACATGATTTATGGATAAATGTCAGTGATGTATGTATTGCAGGAATTTCAATAGTGCAAGAAGATCTCATTCTAGCAACCCCACTCTAACTCCATCCATCCATGATCACCAAAAGCCACTAAGTCCCTCATCCAATTCATCATTCCATAAGAACAACTTTCCAGGTTTGTTGAGCAAATTCAGCCATCTTCCAAACTCTGTTTTGAGCTTTGAAGAAGTCCTAGCCACCCGCTGGCCTTATTTCTTCCATCCTTCACCTTCCCTAAGCCCTTTACCACGTTCCAAATCAATATTATTGCTATCGGCCAGATCCTGTAGGAATATAGGGGATCCTGTAGGAGCATTAGGCCATCCTGTAGGAAGCATTAAGACACCCTCTAGGATGACCTGTAGTGGCTTGTTTTGAGGCCGATTTGTGGAAAAAGCATCCAAGAAGATAGGAGAAGACCCCTACTTGCCTCCCAAGCCATCTGACCTTTCACCACCATCTCTAACCCACCTGCCACATCACCAAGAAGATTCAGTATTCACATTTTCACAAAAAAGGGACAAAAAGGAAAAAAGAGTTATTATGTTCATTCATATGCACAATAGTAGAATGTTTGGTTATTTCAGATTGCATGCCTAACATAGTTAGGATTACACACATGTTAGTTTAGAATCCTTTTGAAATAAGATCTCTTAGCAATTATTTAGATGAGTGGTGTGTTCAAAGCATTTGATTTCAGTCTTTCCTTACTGCAGTAGACACTGTTGCAATTCTCCCAATTAGTGCAAAATTCCCCTTCCTTCATTAGTAATCAAGCTTCTTCTGAATCAATAGAAGGCTTGTTTGAGAAACCATAGTTCTCTATCGCCAGCTTAGCAGTGACAAAGTGTGGGCCCATCACATCTGCTTGTGTATACAACACTGTCACCTCCAAGTTTGTACGAACCTCGAGTTGATAAATTAAGGTTGGTAGCCCCAGGAGTTGCAACATTCTTGCTGCAATACTGGTGCTCATCACTTTTTGGTGCCATTTCCGAGGATGTGTCTGAGTAAGATGTGATTTATGCTTTCTTTCTTCCATTTCTTATCTCTTTCATTCTGCTATTAGCTTCATTTCTACAAAAGTAATTGTAATTTGGTTTTCTTTCTTTTCCATTCCGCAAGTGAGATTTCATTTAGCAGTTAGTTTCCATTCATTTTGTTATTTCAATTCTGCAATACAAAACAAAACACAAGCACTTCTTTCATGCCTCATAGGAATAGGGATAAATTAGGAAAATTTCAACCAAATATCCCCACCACTTCAAACAACCAACCTTCCCTCTTATTTGGTGGCCGTGAATTAGAGGACCCCTTAGGCAAACAACCAGAGATTTTTGAAGAGCCTACAGGGGGAGAAGAAGAAGGAGAACCCATTCCAACTGACCTAATGGTTGAGAATATAAATTACATAGGAGATAGAGAAAGAATTGAGGGTTCTTTTCCCATCATAGAAACTATTGGGGATACCAAGATGAAAAACATAAGCCCCTCTGCTCTTCCTCATTTCCATGGCCTGACCTCAAAATATCCATATTCTTTCTTGTTTGAGTTCGCTGTCATATGAAAAAATTATGATACCACTAATGATCATAAGTTGAAATTATCCCCATCCACTCTCAAGGATGCAACTCTACATTGGTTCATGGGTTTACCTGGGGATAGCATCACAATCTGTGCTTAGATGCAACAAGCCTTCAACAAAAACTATCAGGACTACTGCAAGTCCAAAGACACTAAAGAGGAAATTTTTAGAATGGCCTTGGGACATGATAAATCCCTAGAGGATTATGAAGAAATATTTTAGCTTAGCTACAAAAGGGCCAGGTGCACACTTGATCCTGAGTCACTGAAGCTAGTCTTTCTCTGGGGGGTAAGGGAAGATCTTCTAGATACCCTAAACCTGCTAGCAGGAGGGGACATTTACCAGCTACCCTATGAAGATATCAATACTATCTTTAAGAACCATTCTAGGGCAAATAGGAAAAAGGGTAGGGGTGGTCAACCAATGGTGAACTCATCCTCTTCCAACACATCCATAAAAGGAGAAATTGGAAATATGTTGGAAGATTTCAAGAGTGAAATGTTGCAAACCATTTCCCTACAGATGGACACTATGCACATCAACAGAAAGAAGGAGGAAGCAGAGAGAGCATTAGCCATGTTCTGCCCTATATGCACTAGGAGGCACCCTAGGAATGAATTTCCATTAAACCTGATTAAAATATACTTGGTATGTGAAGAAAACCACTCCACAGACAAGTGCCCTTCTCTACCTGGACTAAAAGTTGTGTATCAGGGAACTGAAGGGGTGACTAAACAACTCTACTACATAAATCAAAGGAGACCCCATGGGCCTTGGCCATACCATCAAGGCATGCAAGGGTCATCCCATGCATATTACAACCCTAACCAAAACACATCCATTCCCTCTTGGGACCCCCCTACTCATCCCTCCTTGTCTACACCTTCTCCTTAGTCTTTTGCACCTCAGTACTATTCCCAGCCGACCAACCAACCATTCTAGCCATATACTCCTCCACAACCTCAGAGGATGTGATGAGGTATACTAGTCAGTGTGATCAGTGCCAAAGGATGGGAAAACCTACCCCAAGGGCTGAAATGCCTCTGCAACCTCAAGTGACTTTCGAGCCATTCAACAAGTGGGGCCTGGATTTCATTGGACCCATTAATCCTCCATCCATGCAAAATCAGTGTTAGAAAATTATATATTACGGAGCAATGGAACATATAAAATATTGCAGAAATATAAACACAGAGAACGCACAAAACAAGAGAGACACAGATATACGTGGTTCACCCAGTTTGGGCTACGTCCACCCCGAACAACCAGTCCTTCCTCTCTATTATCCAGCAAAATGAAGAGATACAACCTACAGCAAAACCGCTGTAATATCCTCTGTTTTCTCTCACAGTCTCACCTCTATGTTTCTCGCTCACCGAATACACATCTGTCACACAGCCTAAAATACAATGCCCTCATATAAAGAGAGGGGTTGCCTTCTAGGGCAAAAAACCCTAAACTAAACATAAGTTCTACCGTCAGATCATCCGCCTAATGAACGGCCCAGATTGACTAGAAATTACTATACTTTTACAAGGCGATTTTACAGCTGTTTTTAAGGCGTGTGCCGCCCCCCCCCTGGACACCCCACGGCAGCGATCATTTTACGGGCAGTGTTTCCGCCCCATTTTGAACTGGGGTCCAAAATGCCGGTGCTATAGAAGATAATCAGGCTCCACACCCAACAATCAGTACATCATTGTGTGCATTGACTATTTAACTAAGTGGGCTGAAGCCAAGGCCATCAAAGAAGCAATTGAAGAGAAAGTGGATGGGTTCTTAAGGGAAAATGTGTTTGATAAGTTTTGGTACCCTATCAAGGTAGTCAGTTTACATCTCACATGATTGAAAATTTGTTAAGACAGCACAAGATCAAGCATAGAACATCCACTCCTTACCACCCACAAGCTAATGGGCAAGTGGAGGTAACCAACAGAACACTAGAAGGCAATCTGACCAAAGTGATTAGCAACAACAGAAATGACTAGGCAGACAGATTAGTTGAGGCCACATGGGCCTACAATACCACCTAAAAGACCACCACTGGATTCACTCCTTATGAGCTGGTCTATGGGAAGGAATCCCTATTGTCATTAGAATTTGAATACAACACCTTAAGGATGGCAGCACAACTAGATCTAGATCTCACCAGGAAACAATAAGAGAGGTTGCTTCGGCTGAATGGGTTAGATGAATTTAGGATGCAGGCCCTCCTACACACAGAGGTGACTCAAGTTCAAAGGAAGATTTCGCATGACAAGAACATAAAGGACAAACAGTTTCAAGAAGGTGATTGGACTTTGTTGTATGATTCTAGATACAAGGATTTTAAGGGCAAGTTAAGGAATAGATGGTTAGGGCCTTATGTCATATAAAAATGTCATGATAATGGTTAGTACAGATAAGAACCATTGATGCAGAGGCTATCCATTTACTTGTCAATGGGTACAGATTGAAGGTTTACAAGAAGCCCTTGTCAAAGCAATAATTCATCAATGGCATCAGAAAGATAGTGATGCTAGTCGAGAAAGTCTCAACTTCTACCCAATTAAGTCCCTGAACAAAAAAAAAAAAAAAGACTCAGGTGAAAACCTCCATGAGGCACCTGAGTCCAACTGTTGGGTTGAAAACCTCTTGAGGTGGCCCAATGGTGTTGAAAAAATAAAAATAAAAAGATCTCTGGGTGAAAACCTCATTTGAGGCACCCAGAGCAGGTAGCTAGGATGAAAACCTCCTTGGAGGCAGGCTAGTTGTTTTCAAAAAAAAGAAAAGAGGAAAGAAAAAGTTTGAAAATGTTGTTTGCAGGTCAGCAAGAGGAGGATCAACGTAGCTGGAGAGGAACATAACGACATGCAAAATCCATATTTTAATTCCTCCATCACATATCCTTCATTATTCCATCAATCCTTCCATTTATGAACTCCTCGAGCTCAATTTACACAAACTCTGTGTTTTCTACAGGATTCCCTGAAAACCTACACGAGTTTCTTGTGGGAATTACAGTGGCTTGGGAATCCCAAGAAAAGTGACCCTATAGCAAGGGGATGACTAGAATATGTCAAAAAAATAAAATAATCACTCCATCACATCATCACCGTGCCCTTCATCACCATGTTACCCCTACATCCATCCAATAAGTCAATTAAAAAAATATACATTTTTCAAAGAAGAAAAAACAAATAGAAGAGGGTGAGAACAGAGGACAAAGGGACAATACCTGAAGGCTATACCTCTCACCTACCAATCACTAGACTCCTTCTCTACCCATGTCAACAATCCTCATGCTCCAGAAGTGAAGAAAAGTATGAAAGTTTAGGGGAGAGGTAGCTACAGGACATCTTGTAGGTTTCCTATAGGAAATCCTGTAGTAGCCTATCCCACAAAAGGAAATTTCATAGGGTTGCAGCCATCTTCAGCATAGAGATTCCAATGTCAAGGAAGCTCCTCCAGAGCTCAGCAGCAGCAACAGGATCATCAACATCACTCTCCAGTACCTGCACATCAAAGGAAACAAGCATCAAAAGAGGCCAATACAAAAAAATATGCAGCAAATACATAGCACAGGGACATCATTCTCCAACAAGCATCATCATCAAAGCATCTTACCCATAGGTATGTCATCTTGCTTATGCTCTCTCATTAGCACGATATGATAAAAAATGTAGGATTATGTAAGAGTTGGTTTTATAAGCAAAGGTGGCCAGTTAACTTGGCCACCTTCAACCAGTCGACAAGGAGAAAACAATTAGACCACTCCACATGTGGCAGCAGTCAAATCAGAAGAAAAAGGAGATAAGGCCAAAAATGGTTAAATTACAGATGATCAAAGTGGGAGATGATTACAAGGTAAGGAGGAATGATGGAGTGATAGTGGGACCAACGGTCCAAAAGGAGGTGCTCGTACTTGGGTAGCCAACACACCATCCCACACAATCACCCATATAAGGAAATAAAACACTAATTTCCATGCAAAGAAAGCATTATAAATCTCAAGGATTCATCAAAATAAGGTTTCTCTCGGCCTCTTGGAGCAACATCTACAGGAAAGATAATGAGAATTTTATAGCATAGGAGTACCTATAGGATCCTACAAGAAAACCTACAGGATCCTACATGAAGACCTACCAGATACAGAGCAGTGATCTACAGGATTATCAATGGGAATTAATGGAGGAGAGATCAAAGGTTGTCCTCATCAGACAATATCCAATGAGCTAGGAGCTATACCTTCCCATATTTTCCAATTAAAAATAAAGAAAAAATCTTCCATTTGGTCAATGAAGTTGGAGTCTAGGGGAATTATATTGCAAAGTTATCATTTAAATCTCTCACCCACTACAATTCTTGAATTATATCCATACAAGCCTCCACAATTACCAGGGAAAGATGACATAGGGTTTTAACAAGAGGGAACCCACAAACACAGTAAGAATTCATCAGCACCCTCATGTAGTAGAAATTTTCATAAGGCATAATTGGATGGGTTTCTTTGAAAGAATGAGAGGATACGATGATGAGGTGGCTAGAGACTTTTCTCTCTCACTCATACCCCTCACTAGGACCCATGCCACGGATGTGGTGAAAGGACTATCAGTAGAAATCACCCCTGAAGTCATAACTAGAATCACCACACTTCCTTTAGGGTTGCCTTGGAGAAAAGAAGATAAGGGTAATGACACCCTTGCAAGGAAGAATTTTTTTTTTGGAAGGGGAGGAGGAAATGGATAACAAAAATGGGGTCAGAAGAGAAAGCCTTCCATATCCTTGGAATGAGCTTAGTTACCACCTCATTAAATATATATCATGTGAAGGGAGATACAGTGTGGTGTATGGATACCATTTCAGACTCCTCCAATAACTGAGATTTGGAGCAGACACACCTCCTCAAAACATATTAAGTATACGCTAATTTCTTCTTCAATCAGTGATAGATATGAGCATCAAAGTGTAGGAAGGAAAACATCAACAACTAGCCCATCATGGGTTAATCAAACTTATCGTAGAAGATGCTCTCCAAAACCTAAGACTCCCTATTACATGGACAACTTTTATAGACATGCAGGCAGAGGGAGAAATTCAAGCTCTTGAATATGACAAAAGCCCCACTGATAGTGAGAGAGATGTAGAGGAAACATAGGAGGAAAAAGAGGAAGAAAAGGAGGAGGAAAATGAAGAAGAGACAGAAGAAGAAACAAAATAAGAGACAGATGAACAGAGTGAGGAACTAGAGGAAGAAGAGGAAGAGAAAGACAAGGATGAGAAGGAGAATGGAAAAGAGGAAACAGAACAGAAGGAAGAACAAAGGTCTATAGTTCAAGGCAAAGAAGGGGAAGAATCACCAAGGGTATCTCCAGAACCCATAGAGAAAGAGGCAGCAGCTACTCTTACTTCCCTAAGTACACCTATCAAGTCAAAAGGAAAGAGGCAAAGACAAACCCCACTGTACTTTAGGACAAGAAAGAGCACAAGAATTAGGGAAGGAAGACCTCAAACCCCCACCAAAACTCCTATTGTCATTGAAGACTCACCGAATCAGCAAGAAAAGATAGTTCCTCTTGAGAAACATCAAGGAGAAGGATCATTATGACAAGCCTCTCCCAAATATCCCATCACTTATGTTAGGAGGCCTGTCACAAGGCCTGCCTCATCAAAGGGAAAAGGTATCCTACAGGAGGCACAAAAAGACCTACAGGAAGCAGAGGCCATCTTACAGGAAACTCTGTTAAACCTACAAGAAACTTAGAAAATGGACCAAGAAGGTATCACTCAGCAAGAAACAAAGAAGGAAGACCTAGAACTAAGAGAACCTAGTCCACAACTTAACCTCAACTCTTACTATAGGTTCATTGAAGGGGCTGGGTCATTCCACATAATTTTTCCATCCCCTTATTCTTTGAGCTTGAAAAAGAGAGGGAAAGGACACATAGGTGGATGCAAATTGCCAAATCAAAAGGAGTGGAGGATGTAGGCCACATGGAGGAGAAAATAAAGGAGATGGGCAGAGAACTGAGCAGCATAAGGGACATAGAGGAAATGATGAAAGCTTAGTTGGAAGCAGATAATTCATGGCTAAGGGGATAGTTACAAGAAAGGGAAAGCCAGTTGGCAGCTATGGCCAGTTTATACTTAGAGGCAATCCGGTGCAGGATGCCAGCAAAGTCTTATGCCTTGTATCTCAAGGAGAAATGACTACAATTCCAAATTAAGACTTTAGCATAGAGAGGCACTATGCCCTTCCAAGACTATAGACAATTCATTGATCTCGATGACCAAAGCACCTTCTAAGATAGAGAAAATATGTTTGAGTTTTACCTACACAACTCGGCCTTGACATATTTAAATGTGTGGGACCCAAATTCAAAGCTAGGAGACTTGCAATTGATGGCCTTAACATCATGGATGAATCATGAGGAAGTGAGAGCTATAGAGATGAGAAAGATAATGGCAAGAGAAGAGGCAGAACCACTTATGATAGGAGTTGAACAATCAAATCCAATGGCTGTCATCAACACCCACAACCTGATTGAAAATGATCCTAAGCTTGCACCTAGGTACCTTGCTACACAAGAGCAAGCAGTCACACACTTTGAAGACATGTTCAGATTGCTAGGAGATGACAACTTGCAAGCTTGCCAAAGGAGATGGAAAACCTTGCCTTATAGCCTGTAAATCAGAGAATTCCATTCTCCCCAAAGGATGAGATTGGCATTAGTGACTAAATAGAACACCCATGTACAAGCAAGCTCTGCAAAGACTCAAAGTCAATTGGACTGGCTTGACACTCAGTCCACCACTGCTCTTAGGAATGTTGGAAGGAAGTAAAAAAGAAGAATAAAGAAAGCAGTGGGAAGAGATAGAGAGGAAGGTAGGATTTTATTCACAAGAAGAAGAAACTACAGAAGAAGCATGGTATGTTAGGGAGGCCATCAGAGCAATGAAGGACATGGATACAATTAAGTTGCTCAGAGGATGAGCAACACTTTCAGTAGGGGGTAATGATGAGCCTCATCATTGGGTAATTATATAGACCTTAATACACCTCCAAGCTTATTAAAATCAACTTTTCTCATAATTCCTTACATATTTTAATTATATTTTGCTTAATTAGATGAGTAAATGTAAGATGTTATGCCTAGTGGTCAAATATGCATTGATTGCAGGTTTTTGGGAGCAAATCATGGAAATTTTGGCTAATTAAGGTGCAAGAACTCAAATGATACAAGAAGGGTAGATTATAGGGGATATATTCTCCTCATTAAAACCTCACTCATTTGAATATCCCTCAATCAAATCACACTAGCTCGGAGTTGCAAGCAACAGAGTCATGGAGATCATGGCCAGCTAAGCTAGTGATAGTTAAGGACCAATTCATCTTTAGTTTCGAAGCTAAGCCTCCCTATATTTAAGGAAGTTGTTGGAGACTTCAGTTGTATAAATAAGGAGGCCTAGAGCCTCATTAGGATTCATATTTTTATGTAAGAGAACTAAGCATTTTTGAGTTCAAGTCTTGTGGAAAAACATTGTTATGTAATTTTTCTCATATGATAATGAGAATGAGCATTTCCTTGATCCAACATTGAGTTGAATCAGAGGGCTGAAGCTCTTGGGTTTGGGCCCAACCCTAGCAGCAAAGGCTCCTCTTCTTGTACTTGTATGTTTAGGCTATTTTAGAGATTAGTTGTTGAATTGGTTTTAGCATTATTTCATTGCAAGTAGTTGTGAATTTGATTAGTTTGTTTCCATTTGTGCATTTCATTAGTAGTAGCTAAGAAAGATAAAGGAATACCAACAAGGCTGATAGGAGGTGGATTTGGCCTCAATCCTCCTTCAAGGACCATGGATTGAGGAAAAACTCCTATTCAGCCCCAAAAAGACAGATTTCTATTTTCTTATGGAAGTTAGGGTTTTCTTTTCAGTTTTCAAGAATAGGATTCAGTTGTCATTTCTGATATCTCCAGATTTTTATTGGATCTCATAGTGTTTCACAATATTTTGCAAGTATTTACATGCATGAACTAGGCAACTAAATAATGAAATTTTGTTTTCTTAAGTTGATTGAAAATCTTTCTTGTTTGACATGATTCATGGATAAATGCCAGTGATGTATGTATTGTAGGAATTTCAATAGTGTTAGAAGATCTCATACCAACAACCCCAACCTAACTCCATCCATCCATGATCACCAAAAGCCACTAAGTCCCTCAACTAATGCAACATTCCATAAGAACAACTTTCCAAGTTTGTTGAGAAAATCCAAGCATCTTTCAAACTCTGTTTTGAGCTCTGAAGAAGTCCTAGCCACCCCCTTGCCTTATTTATTCCATCATTCACCTTCCCTAAGCCCTGTACCACCTTCCAAATCACTCATATTGCTCTCGACCAGATCCTATAGGAATACAGGGGATCCTATAGGAGCATTAGGACATCCTATAGGAAGCATTAGGACATCGTGTAGGATGACCTATAGTGGTCTGTTTTGAGACCGATTTGTGGAAAAAATATCCAGGAAGATAGGAGAAAACCCCTACTTTCCTCCTAAGCCATCTGACCTTTCACCACCATCTCTAACCCACCTACCACATCACCAAGAAGATTTAGCATTCACATTTTCACAAAAAAAGGACAAAAAGGAAAAACAAGTTATTATGTTCATTCATATGCACAATAGTAGAATGTTTGGATATTTTAGATTACATGCCTAGGACAGTTAGGATTACACACATGTTAGTTTAGAATCCTTTTGAATAAAGATCTCTTAGAAATTAGTTAGATTAGTGGTGTGTTCAAAGCATTTGATTTTAGTCTTTCCTTACTGCAGTAGACACTATTGCAATTCTCCCAATTAGTGCAAAATTCCCCTTCCTTCATTGGTAATCAAGCTTCTTCTGAATCAATAGAAGGTTGGTTTGAGAAACCATAGTGGTCTATTGCCAGCTCAGCAGTGACAAAGAGCGGACCCATTGCATCTGTTTATGTATACAACACAGTCACCTCCAAGTTTGTACGAACTCCGGGTTGATAAAGTAAATTTGGTAGCCCCGGAAGTTGCAACATTCTTCCTACAATACTAGTGATCATCAGTTTTCCCTTCAGAGAACAATATTTATATATATCTCTGACACACTTATTAAGGTTCTCCTCCCTTCCTTACTCTACTTGACTTAACTAATAAGGATTAAACAAAAATAAAAGACCGATTAGAGTAGGCAGTACTAGTTATAGGTTCAAGAACTATGATTCCATTATGGTTTTCTTAGAAAATAATATATTTTCCATCAAAGTATCATTGACTAAAGAATGCAAGACTCACACAAAGAGAGGGAATAAATAGATAACCAAGAATTGACAGTATCAAAAATTCCTCGTGAACTTCACCATGCTTGCTTTGGAAACCGAACACAGTCTCATTTGGAAGCTATTCTACGCATGTAAGGAAACAAAAGACATAAAAAGGAGCAAGAGAGGAAGAAAATCAAAGAAAAACAAAGTAGTGAAAGAAAAAAATACTCCTACTCCTAAACTAACAAAGAATATGAAAGACCTACGTAAAATGATATTTCCAATGTAACCACTAACGCATTAGTTGGCCTATGTAAGCAAGGGAATTCATGTCAAGAAATATATTCAACAATAACAAAAAATAAAAAGGATAAGACAATGCATACCAAGACATTTGAAGTTTGAAAATGTGTGCATAAAAGTTTGAAAGAAACACATATGCTAAGCAATCTACAAATGCATTAGAGTGTTTAGACACACTGCGACTTTAAGATACACAACAATAAACTTTCAAACTGCAAAACTGGAAAACATGAAGAAATAAGAAAACTTGTGTTTTGCAACCATGCTTGCTAGGTATGACGACTCCAATAACTGAGTGATAGAATCACATAATGAAGATGGAGGATGCAACAATTTTGAGAGATATTGCTTTTCAATATGTGCGACAAAGTGATGAGGAAGGATTGAAAGATACGTCAATGTTATGATTGAAATTGGAACTGATCTCAAGACTGCGAGAACCTGACATAACCATCAGCGAGAGCTAAAGTTCCTCAATAGATTGTGGAAGTTACAAATCATTAGAAAGTAGATCAACTAAGACTGGTGGCTTAGAAAAATTAACAGCGGAAAAATCAAATTCGTGATCGGATGAACGAGTGAATAGAGCATGATAGCCATGACCAAAAATTTAAGATGAAAAACAGAGGCATTCTCATGATCTAATGAATCATAAAGACGGGAAGACGGAAAACAAGAAATTTCAAACTCTAATTCTTCAGAATGATGAGATTATAGATTTGGGATATTTAAAAGAGAAGCTTTTTCCTCTCCACATTCAGATGAGAAACTGACATCCCACAAGTTCTGGAAATGATCGGAAGTAATAATATCATCAGAAACTAAATTTTCACAAGATTCAACAAGAATGACAGAATCGCGGAAAATGTTAGAATAATGAGGAAGAGGTGTAAAAGGAGAAAAATCATCCGTCATCGCAAACTCTTGTTCAAATGTGGACTCCCACACATAGTCATCGTAAATGATATCACAAGTTTTTTGCAGAACACCAACTCCAACCTGAACTTGATCCTCGTGAACATCCATAGAAGCATTCAAAATGGGTGACCACAAAACCTCACAATCTGGAAGACCAAAGGAACCAATGGATGCAAATGAGGAGATAACACTTCATCACAAACATCAAATTTACAGTCCAAACTAGCGCTGGAATTCTAAGTATGTGGGGTGGGAGAAGATGGTGGTAAATCAACGGATTAATTCTCAATTTCTTCCACCTTAACCTACATAACTGGAGCTATTTGATTACAAGGAGACGAAGAGTCACTTGGAATAGAAACCTCGTCTCTCACAGATTTAGAAGCTCTAATACTGAGGTATGTTGGGAGGCTTTCAAAAGATTCATATTCATGCGCATTAATCAAAATGTGAACAAGAAATTCGAATTTCTCTTTCATTGAAGGCCAATCAACATTATCTTCAGAAAATTCAAAGCAAAACTAAATGAAACAATTGCGAAAGTCATCAAGAGATTCATCAAGCACTTTTCACAATTGCATAATTTTCTTGAACACAGATTTATAATCATACATATCAAAGGCACAATAAAGTTTCGTGGCAAGATATTCAAAAGAGTGTATGGAAAAGATAGGAAATTTGCAACACCATTCCCTTATGTGCCTTTAGAACGTAAGAGTGAACAACCTACAAGAGGCTTCCTCGAAATGAATGTTGTCCTCTATGCAAAATTCACTAAAATGAGCGGTGTGCTCAAAGAATGTTGTGTCACCATCGCTCTTGAATTTGAGATTTTACAAGTGAAGAAAGATTTCCACTCGCACCTTTAGTTTTGAGGTTTTAAAAAAACATGTCAGGGCTAATATTTGGGAGGAATTCATTAATGAGTATGGAAATTTCAAATAGATTTCATGGGCTTAGCTTATCATCTGGCCCTCCATCTAGCACCAAAAATGTTGATGGTGCTGGAATTGCCAACATTCAGGGGATCTCCCCGATATGAAGTCCCAATTAACCGTCACACTATTTGTTGTAGGAGTCCCATCTAGTACTATGACCTGGTTTTCAATGCAATGGGTGCTAATGATATGCATTGGCTACAATTACGCATAGAGTTATGTATAGAGACTTTGGTGAGAACAAGTGTGTGACCCTATGGAGAGTCAAATAAGAGGGCCACACGGAAGGGAAAATAAGAGGGCCCCTTAAAATCTTGTAATAGTATGCTGCTTGAAAGGAACAAACAAGAATAATGACATCATAAAGATCATATGTGAAATACTTCACAAGTTAATAGTGATGAATTAATACAACAACACACATTCAACTAGATTCATACTAATGGAAACGAAATAGTTCATAAGCATAAGCGTAAGTTAAATAACATACATTGAAAACACAATAAGATAGTCCTACTACATTTACAACATACACATGAAAATGTGTAAGCTCTGAGCTTTTATTAAGTGAAAGTTCCAATCATACATACACCATTGACTGACCACTAGCCCCAATAGTGGAACGTGAAGTCAACATCACCTCCTCCTCCAAAGAAACATACTTCTTCTACGCCTAAGAGAATCCAAGGCTCTCACAAAACTTCCAAGCTTCATGCTCTAAATCTAAGCATAGCCAAAAGCTTGGCTCCCAAAATCCATTTACATGAGTTATGAGGTTCTATTTATAACAATAGGGTTTGGCTCTTCAACTCCCCTTTGTGACTTTTGGACTACCCTCATGACTCTTCAACTTGTTTACAAAATAACTCATTACATTACATCACAACTCTTCACATTCCAATATTGACACTTGGAGTTCCACTTACAAATTAATTACAAATAATATTACAATTTACATTCATACCCATATAAGACAAAATAGGGTAGAGCCAACTAGACAACCTAACAAGACAAAACACTATCATGCTTGAGTTTGGGAGAACTCAAGCTTAGCAAATTCCACTTGATGTTTTTCGATCACATAGCAGTGCCAAGCTTGGTACTATGTGATGACATCCCCAAACTATGTGATGGTGTCTGGCTAGAAGTAGACTCTAGCCTCCATGGCATCTAGGTACAATGTTTTGGAACTAGTTTCTACTTCCTTCTGAAGCATGATCAACATTTTCCACACTTGGATAGGGCCACCAATGTATTTGTGCATGTTTTGTCTATTCACCTCCAAGTCCTCTTTGGTGGCCATATATCTCAACTGCTCCAAGTATTCCTCTATCTCCTTTCTGACCTTGTTCCTAGGTTTGGCTTCAATGAGTGAGCCAAATGATGGTATCCTATGGGTCTTCACCAAAATAT
Organism: Pinus tabuliformis; assembly: GCA_031772625.1. NCBI lineage: Eukaryota > Viridiplantae > Streptophyta > Pinopsida > Pinales > Pinaceae > Pinus > Pinus tabuliformis. The sequence continues at coordinate 1,259,924,329 of CM062805.1, forward strand.
CTATACTATTGTATATCTATGCATACAAGGCTTGAATGTTACCAATGAATGAGGTGAGATGTTTATTGTTCTCGATCAACATCCACACTCTTTCTCTCTCCAACTCCTCCTCTGGCTACATTTTCTTACCCAAGACAAGTGATGCCTCTTTGTATCGCATTTTCCTTTCATGGATGACAACGATTGTAGCTTACACGTTTCTCAGAGTTTTTACAAAGTCTTTACATTGCTGTTGCAAGCCATGCAGGAAAAGAATTGCCTTATGGACCATAACAAGCTCCTCATATAGATCTTGCATGGTCTCTCCAAGTGCCGATACTTAATTAAGTATCGATCCCTTCATTTCCTCCAAGTGGACTTGGGCAAAAGTTTCGTTTTGAGGTGTTGTGCAAATCTATTCAACATCTTGCCTGAAAACTTGCAAGCTCTTTGTCAATTGCTTATTCTTGGCCATCAGACATTGAGTATTTCAATTTTTTACTCAGCCACAATTACCCTTTCTATCATAAAAACAGGAGATGCGAGATCATTTGGAAAATTATTCTTACATGCTTGTACAATCTTCTTCTAGAGTTCATCGTAAGACAAATTGTACGTGTCCAAAACCAAATCATCATCAAGAAGAACAATGAATTGTTGTGTGCTAGAGGTGGTGAACACTAAATAATGACCCGTTGTGTGCTAGGCATCAGGTCAACATCTTGATTCTACAACTCCAATACTACCTCTGTGTCATTGATCTCTATCGATCGTTCAACCTGGTGAGAAACATCCTGATCCTACATTTGTCCACCCTCCTCCACTACTGATCGTTGGTTCTGTTTTTTCTCTTCAACTTGTTCCCGTGATATTTCCTCTACTATTGTGCTTCGCCTTTCTTTTTCTTCCTGATTCTTCTTCTCTTCTTGTTCTTTCTTTTTCTTTTCTTCTCCAATCTCCTCTTCTCTTTCCTCTTCTTCTGTTATGCTCTCTACATCCTCTATTTCCTCTTTGCCTCTGTTGCTAAAGTTACTTTCATAAGAGATGGATCCACATTCATCTTACAGCTTCATTATCCCGTTGGAGGTGGTGGAGACTGAATAATGACCTGTTTTTTGCTAGGCATTAGGTCGACATCTTGATTCTACAACTCTAGTTCTCCCTATGTGTCATCGATCTCTATCGATTGTTTAATCTGTAGAGAAATCTCTTGATTTGGCATCTGTCTACCCTCCTCCTCTACTGATTGTTGGTTCTGTTCTTTCTCTTCAACTTGTTCATGTGCTTTTTCTTCTAGCATTGCACTTCTCCTTTCTTCTTCTTCCTATTTCTTCTTATCTTCTTGTTCTTGCTTCTGCTTTTCTTCCTCTAGTCTCCTCTTCTCTTCCCTTTTCTTCCATTATTCCCTCTACATATTCTGTTTCCTCTTTCCCTATGTTGCTAAAGTTTCTTTCATAAGAGATGGATCCACTTTCATCTTGTAGCTTTGTTCTGCCCCTAGACTATAAGAAACCTTTATATTTCCCTTATCCTGTGCAGGGTTGCTCCCTTCTACTAGCATTGCTTCCGGAGTAGCTTCCTTCTATGGAGTCACCTGTGAAGTTCTTGCAAAATTGACTGGTTCATGGGTCTTGGAGGTATTATAGAAATTCTTCCATGGATCCTAATCCTCACAATGAAATGTCCCAGCGAACCATTAAAAGTGAATTCTCGCACAATGGTTCTTTCAAATATCACGGGGATTATACAGATTAAAGTCTCAAGTACCAAATTCAAACTTCTTTATTGCCTTTCTTTCAGTATCAATGAATTTCAGGTTCTTTATCTCGTAGAATCCAATTTCCATAGGAAAAGTTGACCAAGGCATTTTCTTCTCCCTGTGTAACACTACTCATAACCCTGTGGCGAGATGATATGAAACTTCTTGCATGACGAGCTTGTCAGTGGCATACCTTGGAAAAAAATGCGACAACTTCTATCTGCCAAACACTCTAAGGAAGGTGCCATCCAGTGAGGAAAACCAGTCTACAATCTCTGATATTTCCTCCATTGTCATAGGTGACATGCAAGGTGGTTCTTCCTCAAATATAATCTTGTATAGTGGAATGAGGAAGTGGTTAGTTAGCTTCTCCATAACTCCTCAATGGCTACAATATGAGAGCATCTTGCAGTGGATGTGCACAACAGGGTTTCTAGGTGTCAAAGCCCAATTCATGCCAAGGAATGCATTATGTGCACAGATTGCATCCTGTAAATATGAAGAAATATATAATCTCACTTTCCCACCCTTGGGAGGATTAATGGAATTACGTACATTGATCTTTAATTGTCAATCCAACAAGTCTAATGAGTTGAGTGGCTTCCCTTCATTCACAACATGGTTTAGAAAGATTTCCCACCCTTTCGGAAAGGTCTTTGTTCTCTACTAACTGTAGATTCTAAAACCTAAGATGACCAACAACTGATATTCCCTTTTGAGAGACCTTGTCTTATGTGTGTTGGTGGGTATCTGTTGAAATTTTGATGTCTCCCTCACACAACTCTTAACAACATCTTTTTTTCCCAAATAATTATTGGTGGCATAGAAGAGTGAATCCATGAGTCTTTCTGGCTCAGGAAAATGGTACATAAGTCAGTAATCTGCTGCTAGAAAAGTACCAAGCCTTTTTCCTCTCTTACTGCTCAAAGTCATGTTATTCACTTAAATATGTGAGACAATCCAGTAGATGCCATCTGCACTTGGGAAGGATGTATATCTGCATGCAACCCTATGTAGCCATGTGTTCTAGACATTAATGTATGCCTTTTGGTCCTCTAGATCTGTTGCGAATTCCTTTTCAAAAAAAACTTCATTTAATTTTTTCCATGTAAGATCTGAGTCCTTTTCTACATATAATTGAGTGTCTAAGTATACTGATAAGTTTACTGGTGTTTGCTCCACTTCCTCCCTAGAACTGCTTTCAATTGAATCTTTTGAAGGATTTCCCTTGGGTGCCATGGTAACAGTGAATGCTAGAGAGAAGTACTACAAAATTTTGGTACTTGTGGGACTGAAAAGTCACTCATGGCAAGCAAACATCAACTTTTGCAAATCTACCTTCATAGAAAAATCAGGCGGTAAACCAGTGAACTAGTGAGGAAAATTGCACAATTTTTCTGAGCCAGTGAGGGAGATTGGATGTGGGAACTGTAAATTGTATAGTACCAACATCCAAGGTGTAGCATGAGGCTTGAGACTTTGTAATGCACAGTCCAACCTGGGCAGTGACTGGGAGAGATTACACATTTTGCAGTCTCAGTGGCCAAGGTGGAAGAATGAGCCCTGGAACTGTGAAATGCACAGTCGGGCCAGCCTGTACTACACATTTCACAGTTTTAGAGGCCAATCCTTAGCTTGAGCTTCTATATTGCGCCATGCTTAGCTAGGCAAGGTGAAAACTAGCCAAGGGAAAGTGCAAATCTGCCTAGTGGAAGTGTGGGAAACAAGAAGATCTGAAAGATAATGAAAGTTAAAACATATATATAACTAAGTATGGATGAATCAATGTGACTCAAGTTCAAAAACTTAACAAATGGAAGGAAAAACAAACATGTGAGGAGAGTCATTGAAATGACGATCGTTGGTGTGTAAAAAAAAGAAAATCGATGTGACACTTATGAAAGGCAAAAAACAAACTAAAACAACACTTCTAAAATCTAATTCAAGTTAAAACTCCAGAAACCATGAAGAAAAAAAAGAAAAAAAACACTCATGAAAGCGAAATGACAAAACGCAATAGAAAAAGTGGCAAAAGACAACAAAAGAAAAACCCACTCAGAAAAGCGAAGACAACTCCACCGAAGGTTCCTTGATCTCCTCGAGAATGCTAGATCTCCAAGATAAAATGTACAAATGGGCTCTAGAGGCATCAACTTAATAGATTTGGGCAGATTGGGGTTTATGAAATGCATGCCTAAAATCAAGGAAAAAGCAACACTTGGCAGAAATTTCTAAAAATAGAGACGGTGCCACCTTGGGGAAACTAATAATGAATCCCTATTTTATATTTATTTATTTTTCTCTTTTTACTTTTATTCTTTTTATCTTTTTCGAGAAAATTTCCATGCACAATACCGGACAAGATTGCACAATTATGGGGAATTGGGAAACTCTTCGGCTCAGTGCATTGCGCAGTTTTTGAGTTCAGGGGAAGGATTGCACAATTTCAAAGATTAGTGTTGGGTTTCCTTCCATGAATGTGTAGTTCTCAAGGTCATGGATGAGCTTCTTGTTAGGATTGCGCAATTTCCATCATCAAGGCTAGATTTCCCTCATGGATTGTGCAAGTTCTAGAGGCAAGCCCAGAACTGCTGTAGAATCAAGTAAGAGGATGCCTGTGACTCAAAAATATCAGTTAAGTATGAAAAAAAGGAAACACAATAAAAACATAAAAAGATAAGTCTTGATCAAACCATGAGTAGTTGACAACAATTAAAGGTAAGCTCATGTCAACAGAAAGGAAGGCTCCAAAATCAAAGCATAGCAAAAATTTTGGAGGGTGGTTATAGCTGCTAAAACAGGTGGTTAAGGGCTAACATATGATGGGATTAAGCCTAGAGAGGTAGCTCATAATCAAATTATGTCTAAAGCCAAAAGTGACATATTTTTATCCTAAGTCCAATGCATGGAAATAAATATGTGTATAGTGTGGAGAGTTCTATATGGAGTGCGGCGGAAAGAGTTGTGTGTGAAGTGTAGGAAAAGATTTATGAAAAAATAAATATCCACCTAACATAAGGAATCTTGCACAAGTTATGAAATGACATCAAACTTTTGTTGACACGTAATGAAATTGTAGACACATGGTGGATTATAAAATGAAAAATAGAACGTATGGGGGATAAAGGGTTGTATTCATGGTTAAATTAAAAATTAAAAGTGATGTATGAAAATGGATCAACAATATGTCACTACAAAGTGAATTTTGGTGATCAATGTTTAGTGACCATAAATTTTGATGTTATCCCAAAAAATAGAGTGCACTCATAAAAACCACAAATCTAACTATTTATCACCTAAAATTTCTATAAAAAGAAACTAATTATACATAAACACTTGTAAACCCTAATTTTTATTATTAGCCTTCATTTGAGTAGCTAAACACCATTTTCTATTGCCATGTCAAGGTGGTTTAATCATTAATTGTATTATAATGATTGAGGGATCTCTATTAATCATCCATCCACACATAGTAAATATACGATGCCAATATTACACCAAGAATATTTAAGAGTTCTTCCTCTTAGGATCATTTTTCAATCTCCATGCTACTTGCAACCAATGAAAGGATCAATCAAAACTTGGGAAGAGAAAAACCCTCCCAAGGATTAAAATAAAGAGCCACTTGTTCGACTAATTTTCCTCCATATCTAACAATATGCATGCTTTCCATTGGGCATGAGGTAATTATTTATATTCTTTTAAGAAATGTATTCATTCTTATGGTTCTAGTTTGGTCTTTTTTATCCCTTTTATATGGATAGATTAGGGTTTAAATTAGTGTCAATATATTTTAGAATTTGGCTTCATGCTCATATTCACATTTTTCTATGTCTAAGTCACTAACCTTAGATTAGGAAGATTATACACCATTGCTACAATTTTCCACGAGCATTGGCTAATAAATAATTTAGTGGAGAATAAAGGTTAGATGTTGAGTTTCATGGAAATTTTTAGAGAGGAACCAAGGGAAATGATGACATGAAATATTATGCAGAACATGAATCCCTTGAACCATTTGGATATTAGAATTAATTTTTAATATCCATATAATCACATGCATATATCATGGTCATATAAAAACATTGAATGAGTTTGGGGTAGAAAAGATTCCATAGAATGTGAAACAAAGAGAGATAAAGAGAAAGAAACTCATATTTTGGTAACACGGGAAAGTTATAGGCAATATTTTCTTTAGTATTTGGATTGGAAGGCCAATGCAAATTCTATAATTGAAAAGGAAAGTAGAGATCATATATTGTGATGTCAAAAATGCATCACTATGACTTTCTGTAATTTATAGGAAAGTCACTTCTATGAATAGAAAATTTCATTTGGAAAAGAGACATAAGAAAAGTGTTGGAAATCAATATGATTCTAAGAGGGAGTGGGGGGTGAACCAATATTATATACCTTTTAACAATTATTTAGAAAATAAACGCATTTATTCACAAAATAATGCAACAATCACATAGATCATTGAACATAGGGTATTTAAATGGAGGACCATATAAGAGAAAACCACAAATATTATTTTTATTTTAATGTAAATGAAAGCAGTAAATTTAATTTACATCATATTTTATAGGAACCAACCTACAGGAGGCAACAACCCACTTTTCTTTGCAAGTGCCCACATGTTGGAGCCATCAACCCCCACTTGTTTGTGGGCAGGTACCTGCTAGAGGTACCAACCCCATAGTATTTATAGGAACTAACCTAGAGGAGACTCTAATCCCCTAATATGTAAGCATCAACTTGCTTCAATCACTTAGATCCATCTTTCACATTTTCACATTCAGATCTATGGCTATTTAATTAAATTTCAATCAGACAACATTCTTTAACTCTAGATATATTTTCTTTCTCTAATGTTTCTCAATTCTTTCATCTACAGTTTATATATTCTACTCCACCTTACACGACAACTCTAGATCTTATATATTTTTCAGTTTCAACCTTTGTTTATCACAAATTACTAATCGTTGTCACATATCTATAGTGATTTTTACTTAGCGCTAATTTTTTGCACTAACATTGTTCTTTTCTATAGATCAACTCTCTCGTTACTCAATATTTTTGAAAACATGCACCCCTACCTATCCACAACATTTTCTCTATTTGATATGCATGAATCTACATAGAAATTACAACATTTTGTTTTAGTTATGTACCAACTGACATCATTTATCTATTCACATTCAAGCCTCCTTTTATTTTAACATTTTAACTAATTTTGGCACCCAAAATGAAAAATTTTCAACCTCAACCCTTGAGTTTTAACTACCTCGATCCATAAGACTGAGGGTGAGAACCAGGAATTTAGCTAAATGTGTATTAGGCCAAACAACTTATGTTATTCATTTAAATAACATTATAACAACCTTTCCCTAAAACTTGACATACAGTTCTAGTTTTACGGCATGATTTTGGATTTGGTCGAGGTCTAAATATTCATGCAACTATAAAATCCATGGATCTAGGATTTGATCCTCACTTCCTTCCTCTGTTTATAACCTAGATGAATTGCTCCTTGGCTCAGCTAAGCTTTAACTAATTTGACATGGAGTCCACTACATATTAAGAGCTGCACTAAGTCCAATGGCTGGGATATTTGATATGAAAACATTTTTCATTCTCCCAAAATTGCATGCCCTGCCCAACCCCAAGACGCCTAGATATATAGGGCCTATAACTTTGACCAAGATGGAAATGTGACTAGAAAATTTTCAAATGAATCAAAATCTAATTCTCTCATTAGTAGCATAACTTGTTGCATGCCCGGAGTCTTGGATACCTAGATACCTCCTCACACTCGGAAGCTTGACTAGGTGGAACCTTGACCATTTTTACCATGGCTTAGGGAAATATAGATATGGGAAAACTTAGAAAGTGATTGTTTCCTACACCCTCGGGCAATTGAATTCCTAGATAACTCTTCCAACTAGACCTTTCTACATTGCAACATAAACCTTACAAATGTACCTATCATGTCATTTTCTTGATCAGCCGAAACATGCCATGTGTTCTGAGTTTTCCTAACGTCCATGTCACAATGGACCGAGCTTATTTCTTACATTAAAATAGAATTATGGTTCCTTAATATGGGACCCATGTACCAGCTCATCTACCACACCATGCCACCATGGACTAATCAACACATGCCACGTTCCTTTGTGACATGTGTCCAACCATTGAGCTACCATGTGTCATATTCCAAATGTACAATTGCCTTGATAAAAGTTAAAATTCCATCTACCACATGTCATCCTCACATACCACCACACCATCTAAGACACTTATCCTACGACACTTGTCAGTGTCTCAATTTTTAGGTTGTTTGAGTTTGTCTAATGCTTATGAATTCTTCAATGCTTGATGCACCCTATGTCTGATGGGTGTTAACTCATGTGCTTCTTTGTGACCTGAGGCTATGAACATGAGCCAACTTACCACCCTTTAGCTCTTGTGACCTCTTCCTTTATCAAATTTCCTTCTTATGGTCTAATATTCAGTAGGCTCTTATCCCAATGTATCCTTGGAATTGTGATCTAGGATGGAACTTTTGTTGTACTACTACACTTTAAACCTAGTTTCTCCTCATTTCATGGGAGTTAGAAAAAGTTCCATATACTATTGGAAAGGTATTTGAGTAGGATAGATAATTGTACGCTTTTCATTCTCATTTAAACTAAGGAAGTGAGGAAGAATGTCCTTCAAATATAGACTACTCAAATGTAAAATTTCATCCATGACATCAAGATAAACAACCTACAATCATCAATCAATGACAAATTTTGTAATGCAACATGACAATGTACAATTAACAATCTCCCCTTGTATTTGGAATCAAAGACAACACATTCAACAATCTCTCCCTTTAGCACTGATGGCCACAACACTATAAATTGCTGGTCATTGATGGTTTTTGGCTTGACTCCCACTCTTAGGTTGTTGAAGTTTTCTCGTAAGCTCCAATGCCTTCTCATTCTCCCCTTTTGACATCAAGGATAAAGGGTTTGTGATAACAATTGAGTAAGTTGTTCTTCTATTTTTGCACCACTGCATCAATTCAAACAAAGGATTATTCCAAGAACCAAATTATCCCCCTAATTCAATATGATATGATCTTGATGCTAATTACTAACTGAAACTAATTGTTGTATCCAGGTAGGCCAATTGAAATGAGAAAAAAACATATGATCATGCAAAATTTCCATTTCATCATCTTTCTAGTGCAAATTACTCTCCTTGTACACATGTTACTCCTATTTATCTTGTAGCTCCCCTAAGTTGATTTTATTTTCTTCTCTCTACCCTCCATCCACAAAAAATTCCTTACTTTAATTGGAAAATTTCCTTCATACCTTTTGAGAAAATCTATTGAATAGATGAGGGAGACATCACTGCAAATTCTACCTTAAATATTCAAAGGGATCTCTTGAAAGAGGCTTCGTGAAGATATTAGCAATTTTATCCTTTGTGGTTATATATTCCAACCTCACATCTTGATCAATTACCTATTCTCTAAGAAAATTATACTTGACTGGTATATGCTTGGTTATGAATGAATACCAGGGTTCTTAGACATACTGATGGCACTTGTATTATTATATGCAACAGGAATAAGTTCAAGTGGTACAATAGGCTAGAAATTGTTGATATAAACATTATGTCTGGCCTTGAGACTATTAGGTATAATAGGCTAGCATTATGTCTGGCCTTGAGAATATTAGGTACAATAGGGTAGAAATTGTTGATATAAACATGGTTTGATTTATGTATGGTGATTCATTATATTTTCTCCACATACATCTAGTGACCGCAAGAGTGCTAATAGGCTAACACTCCCCCATTCTAAACTTCTTTAACATCTCCTTGAGGCATTTTCTTTGGAGATAAACATTCATCTTGTTGATTGTGAAATAATAAAACCAAAGAAAAAGTATAGTTCTCATAACATTGACATTTCAAACTCATCTTGCATTTCAAATGCAAATTTTTGGCTTAGCATATCTTCATCACTTCCAGAGATTATGCTATAAACATAAACAATAATGAATAGAAGATTTTCGTCTTCAAATTTAATATACGAATTATTATCAGTTGTCCCTTGTTTGAATCCTTGCTATTGTAGGTATTTATCTAATATGGAATGCCATGCCCTTAGTGCTTGCTTAACTCCATGAGAAAAAGAAAAAGAAAAAAATATTACTGCTATTATTTTCTAGTCAAAGAATGTTCTTCATTCTTCTAGGGTTTATTGAACTCAAAAGAAAATTTGTCATGAGTCAAAGTCCCCTTTGGACTATTATGTAATAGAAAGAAAAAAAAAATGTGAGGAAAAACAAGTCTTTTTGTCCCCACAAGGCCAATTTGTTCTTGCATGGATAAGTCAACCATGGAAGGGACATATTCGACGTCCTACATGTATATAAATATAGTGTAACCTAATTTCATTCATTCACTCACTCATATTATAACCCTATTTTCCACTTCATTATAGTGAGATAAACCCAATATCAACTTACCTCAGCTATTGGGTAGAATGAATTCGCTTTCACATTTTCTTGTAGTTATGTGAGATTTATCCCATGATTAAAGGGTGAAATTACATGATTGAGAAATTTATCATAATTATTTTTCTAAAATATTATAATTATGAGATAATAATTATTTCATAATTGAGAAAGCGTTTCTAGAGGCTTACTTTCCAAGGAGATGAACTTGACCCACTTGTGTATGGGTTGGATAGCAGTATATTATAGTATAATATTCCTTAATAATTTTCACCCTAGGCTTCTACATTCATTCCCCTGGGCTTTCCTCTACATCTATATATATTGGTATATTCTCTAGGACCATGGTAGTTAGGATTATAGAGTCAGAACTCTAGTGCTATAGTTAGTTATCTTAGATCTCCTTACTAGGGTTATTCTTTTCCTTTTATACTAGCAAGGAGTGTTTCTCTTTTTGTTGGTCATTTTCTCTTGAGATTTTGAGTGTCTCGTGTTCTTGATTGGGGGTATCTTTTTCCTCTTTTGAGTGATTTTTTTTTGGGTTGTTATTGGTATGTGTTATTATCAATTTAGCGTATTTCACTAAAAGTTAGTAAGGAGTGTTTGTTTAAGTTTTTTTCACAGGGAAAATGATAATACTCTCTACCATCCTATAGTTAGCCTTCAACAAATTGAAAGGTTAATTGTGCATTGGAATATAGCTACATTAGGTTATTACTGACAAGACTCTATTCAAACCACTCAAAGTTTCACACCACTTCCCTTATGAGTAAATGAAAACCATTTAAAATTAATTCTTCAATCAAATTCACTAGACTCATTTTTATTTTTAGCTGGTAGTACACCAACATTAGCTTAAGTTGGGGTTTTGGAGCTAGTTTTGTGAGTAAATTGTTCCAAGACTATAAAACAAACTTAGTGGCTTGCAATAGGGAGATAAAAAGTCCTCCATAATCCCATGGTTAAAACCATATCATATCAGAAACCCATGTAATATGGGGTTAGGCTTACGTCACAATATCAGTAGTTCTCCTTGAGGCTACCCAAATCGTGGTAGGAAATCTTGTGTTGAAGGCTGACTACCCAGAAGCCCAAGATTCATGCATGCCCATGGGACAGAGCTACCTAGTGGCCATTCCTAGGAAAAACTCTCTATAGTTGGTGGTTGTGGGCAGCAACCATCCCTCTACCCTTCCTTCCCCTCGACTTATATACTAGCAAAGTTGAGATCCCGTAAGTAAGAATTTGTTTGGAAGGCCTTCTAAAACATGGTACTAAGACTGCTTTACATGTAACTACCTTTTAGGGCTTTTCTCTTGTGTGTTTTCTAGTTCGAGTCTTTGTTTTTCCATAGGGGTGTATTGCTAACTTAATTGGTTAATAAATATATATTCATCATGGTTGAACGAAGCAACTGTCGTTCTCATAAACTGTTAGACCTTTCTCCTGAAGAGTAAGTTCCACCTATATAGAGACGCAAATTAATTTCTACATTAGAAGACTCATACCATACTCATGTTGGGGGGAATAACATTGGTCCTAGGGATGAAAATTATGTTAAAATTGAGATAGTCGGTGAAAGTCCCTTACCACCTTTTAATCCACCTTTAACTAACCATCTTGACATATTTTTAGTGCAGTTGAGACCTTACAGTAGTGAACCTTATTACACACAAGTGTCAGTCATGGATAGTGAAAACATTTCTTCTTCTATAGAGGGGGAAGGCCCCACATTACATTCTCAAGAAGTAGTATTTTCTTCCATGTCATCATTACCACCACTCAGTGTGGCACAATATATAGCTCCTTCTACGCCTCTTACTTCTGCTTGGGGCATTCCACTAGTCACCTTTGTGACCTCATCAAGCTTTTCATCTTTGTTTATGCCATTTCCTTTTCCTAACTTCACATTTAGAGTAGGGCCAAGCTCTAGTCGACCCACAAGAGCTAGGATATATACTCCTAGTTCATCTCAACCTATGGTTCCTAAGTTGGGTGTGGGCACCTTTACCTCAGAAAATATGATGGGAGGATTGTATATGTTGGGAACGGGTCCCCTGGGGTCAGTTTTGAGGCTAAAGGCCCAAGTTTTGTGTAAAAAATGTAAAGTCTCCACATTGTGTGGCCATGGAGCACGAAGATGTAAGCATTCAAAAGTTTTTACACCCTTAGTTTGGATAGTTTGTGTCAGCTTAATAAGATCCACCCTTGGTCTGTGGGCCATGGGAATGTATAGAAAGGAGAGTCTTAGAGAGTCTAATGCAATTCATAAGTTTTTGGTAGAGGCCTAAGTAAGTTTATGGGTCTGTGATAGCTAAGAGAAAAGAGTCGTAGCACAGGAAGAGGCTCTGTAACTAAGCGCAGAGGCCAAGGGTAAAAGTCTGCAGATGAGTGCACGGACCCCTGCAGTTTTGTGCACAGGGTAGTCAGAGTCTGTACTGGATATATGGATTATCAATAAAGAGAAGTATTCTTGAATTACCTGTGTATTTTAATTCTGTTAATTGCATGCGATTATGTTACGTTGAACACTTGGTTCATGTTTTAATGCTATTCTGATGCGCAAGTCTATATGTTTCTCTTTTTTATATGAACGCAAGTAAGAATATCTTTTTACGCATGATAATTATAATTACATGCTAAGTATGTACGAAACAAAGAGAATCTGAGTAAATACAGAAGTAAGAGTAATTACAAAGGCGCGTAAGTTCCTAATCAATCTATGTAGGGTTCGTGAAGTGTTATAGCTCCAAATCTCACTCTTGATATTTGTGATGCTGCACTCATGGCCTAGGGCAACCCCTCCTTCCAGACCTGGTCCAAATACTTAAAAAACAGTGTTTTACTCCCTATACGCGACATTTCCCTGAGCTAAACGCGTGTGTACGTGGGTCTATGTATACCCAACCCGCGTATATGTCTTAAAACACTTAAAAAAATTAAATCTCCTTAATTTCAGGTGGAGATCACGGGTTTTACCTGTTGATTACCTATTAGTGCCTGTGGCCCAACTGTTCCCAATGAATTCCCAACTAAAAAACTACTTTGGGAGAAGTATAAAAAGGCTTCAATGGGAAGGCCTAAGGAGGAGAGAAGAGAGAGAAAGATCACTCTGCTGAGATTATCCCTGACCAGGTTTGAAGATCCTTGTGCTTCCAGCACTTCCCCTATTACAGGAAACCCTTGTTTCCTTGAGTTATGATGTCTTTCCATTAGTTGAGATATCTTTGAGTGAGTCATGGAAGGAGCTTGTTGAAGGCTTGAGATTGGACGAATCTAGAGGACGGTTCCGCTTGGAGCCTGCGAAAGGAAGACTCAGGTGAAATCATTCCTTTCTGTACTTTAGTTATCTATAATAAAAGAAACACTTGTCTTGTTCCTGATATTAATCTTCTTCATGTTTATGATATCAATGTTATGATTTACATATGAATGGTTGTTTCAATTGTATAACTAACTACCTTTCAATATGCTATGAAGTTGATTTCCTTATGATGCTTGGTCCATATACTGTTATGATTTCTTGAATTGATTGTTTTACAGGTTGAAGGATCGAGAGGAACTCCAAGAGGGTTTGGACCCTGGCTAGATCTTCCCAAATGAAGGACCCCCAGGTGCACCTCTCTTCGTGTAGTTTGTTTATATTAGCATCATGGTTGTGTGGAATGCTTGTTTTTCTTTGTAGATAACCCCTGATCTACTAGGGTATCAACCCAAGACCCTAGGGGAATTTGTCCCTAAACAGAATTGGCGACTCCGCTGGGGACAACAGTATTGTTGTTCCTAGTTTGGGTTTATTCAAGCCAATCAGGGCTCAACTGTTTATTTGCTTGCTATGACTGAGTAGTTTGTTACTGTAGGAACTTGAACTGTAAGTTTTATCAATTTCTTCAGACTTTTTCTTGTTTTTTCTTGAGATCTGTTGTATACGCTGTTTTTCCAGTTTACAGAGGTGTATGTATGCAAGTTTCCTCAAGTGAACCCATGTATACGCAGGTTTCCTTGGGCTGAATAGCGTATACACGCAGCTGTGCATTGACACAGTCGCATATACCCTAAAATTTTCAAGATTTTTCAAATATTTTTGTTTCTAAAGATCTGTCTGCTGGTCTAAGTCTTTCTTGAACAGTTACTTTTCTGTGTCAGTCTTTATTTTTACAGCAAGTTCATGATTTCAAACTCTCTCCAGTTGTGGAAAGTATTGGTCTTGTTTTATTTTGTTGCAAGCGTCATCATTTTTTCTTAAGCACACAAGATTTCTTTCTAGGAATCTTGGTTGTTCTGGTTTTCCAAGGCATAACGATTGGTCTCAATATTTGTGGCAAATCTTGTTTTGGTGATCTTTTTGTTTGCATGTCAAAACTGCATCTTTGTGGCCATTTACTTTTCTTGCTTTTTGAAAGTTGTTGTGTGACGATTTTGAGAATTGTCTTTCTTGATCTCGTGATCATTATCACCAAGCTCTTTTCGCTACTTTTTGATTGTTAAGAGCATCTTGAAACACACTTTTTGTTAAGTTTTCACCCGTTTTGTGTTGTTAACTTGCAAAGTGTTTTGTTGCCTATTCTTCGATCGTAAAGTTTCAATCTTAGTTAGAGCACTTTTGAAAAGTCATTTTTGTTTTTGCTTTTGAAGAAATCTTCTTGAAAACTTGGGTTTTTTCTTTCTTTAGCCTTGTTTTGATTTAGTTTCCTTTTTGCGAGTGAAAGTGCATTTTTGTTTGTCTTGAAATTTTCTTTTAGTGTTTGGACGAAAATGAGCATCAATAACTTATATTCTATCTAAACATCTTAAGTGGCTAATTAGAATTGATAAACAAGTTACTTTCATTCTTTGATTTAGAGTAGTCTTAAGTTTGCATCAGCATGTACTCATTGCATTAGGATAAATTTGTGCATCTTTTAGGGCATCCATAGTTTTGTTAATTTTTTTGAGTGTGAAGCTTGAGTAAAAGAAAAGAAAAGAAAAAATTGTTGCTTTCTTATAAGTTCCTTAGAACCTAGTAGAAATTTCTTTCATCGAAGAACAAAATGAGTGCATTTGCATATAGTTTGGTTTTTATTAATTTCTTTTGCGTCAAAACACCATCAGTTTCATTTCCGCTTATCCCTTGACTTAAGAACAGCCCATTTAAAAACAAGCACTAATTAAAATACACTAGAACATTTTATAATTGTCAGTTTAGACACACCAACAATTTTTAGGATATTTTAGGGCCTTGAATTAGGCATGTGGAGAGAAAACTCTCCAAGGACATTTAAACTGTCAAACATAGGAGTCTAAATAGTGAGTGAAAATCCAATAGCGTTAGGAAGACTAGGAAAGCTCTGGATCTGGGAGTTAAGCACAAGGGTTTTTGAAGATAAGGAAGAGAGATATCCCCTCTCCTACTTGTCGGATCTTAACTCACGACTATTCCACCTGGCTTCTGACACGAGTTGATAACCTTAGTTGCTTCTCCTAGGGATCTACATAGGTGGCTGCGGAGGGGAATCCCATGGCACCTGAGGTCGACGTTGTATCACTCTCAACGGTACTACTGGAGGGCACCCTTGCGAAGCTTGGGAGCTTGCACCGGCGCAGGCTGTTGTTAGGAGGTCAGCGTAACTTCCTCTATTACCTTCGCTAGTAGGACTAGGCCGTCATTATCCCAGACTATCTTCGAAAGGCCCCTTACTTCAATTTCTTGTATTTTGGTGTCTGGTCCTCATCACCAGAGCGGAAATACTCGAAAGTTGTTTGACTGGCTGATATCTTTTAGGGACTTTTTATTGTGTGCTCTGTGCTCTTAGTTGGCCTAGCTTTCATTTTTTTTTTAGTCTTTAATTAGATCTTAATAAAAAATTCAAAGTGGCTGACCAATTGCCTAGACAGTCTCGAAGACTTCGTGGTCTTTCACCACAAAGTTTAGAGCCTTCTCCTAGAAGGCGTGGAGGTAATACTGTCCGTGGGTTTCATCACGTGGCAGCTGATGCATCGGGGATTGATCCTCCCCTCGGGGGCATTAGTGTTCAAGATAGGCCCGGTACATCCGCAAAACTAGAGAGAAACACTCCAGTTCTTTTTCAAGTTCTCTTTCAATCGGAAGATAACATAGAGGTAGAAGAACTCCCAGAGTCGTTAGCGGCTTCGAATTCTCCTCTACCTTCTAACCATCCAGACGTATTACAATACGTTGGGACTCCGACGCATAGACCATCAAGTCTAGGTCATATTACGCACTTACCTTCGATGACCACTACTAGAAGCATGGCTTCTACTACAAGTGCTACAACCATGAAAACTCCAACATCAGTACAAGGGGGAGGAACTATTTCCATCCCGTCTGCATCTTTATTTGGGTCTTTTGCTAGCACATCCTTAGTTGGGTCTACTTCCATTCCTTGTACGAGTGGAAATTCCCAAGCCAATGCATTTAGTTCTGGACTCTTCCCGTTTTGCACCCATTCACAGGGTATTCTGTCAATTCCATTTAGTGCCCCCACATCCATGATGGTTGGCTCAGCTTCATTTCAGGGTTTTCCTTTTGGAGGTGGTCATATACCACATTCCAACCCGACGATAGGATCTATGCCTTTTTCTTCTATAGGACAAGGCAGCAATCCCTTTCGAGGTTGGACTAACCCTATGGTTAGTGGCATAGGAACTGGGAATCTGTTTTTCGGCCAACAAGGGAATAGGCTGTACTCCACAATTAGTTTATTTCGAAGTATTCCTCCCTTAGCTTCTGCTTGGAATCCTTATCAGGGTTTATCAACTCCTTATAATCCTTTAGGAGGAAGCTTCGCTGGTTATGGAGGTTTTTCAGCTAGAGTTGGTCAAACTCCGAGTTTTGCTGGATCACAAGGTCCGCCTTTTGGTTCAGCTGGTTCTGTTGGTTACTTCGGGCAGCCTGGTGCCTTCCAAAATCTAGGCCAATCTTTTCAAAACTTTGGGAGCTCCGCCCAGTCTGGGTGGAATCCCCAAGGTCCTCCTAGGCTTCCTTTTCTGGCAATGTTGAATTTTCCAGATCTCACGAAATTAACAAATGATCCAATCAAATACAATCTAGCCTGGCCTCCAGTCCCAACCAAACTCCCTTCGAACATTCCAAAGTTCGAGGGGAAGGGTGGTGAAGACCCGGGCGACCATGTAACCACATTCCATTTGTGGTGCTCATCAAACTCCCTTATCGATGACTCGGTTAGGTTGAGACTTTTTCAACGCACCTTGACTGGCAATGCAGCCAAGTGGTATATAGAGTTTCCAGGGGGCAGCTTTACATCTTTCACTGATTTGGCTAATATTTTCCTAAATCATTTCCAATTTCCCGTCCGTTATGATGCCGAAACTGAACTTTTGGCCAATTTTCGTTAGGACATGGCAACTCACATTTCTGATCATATTTAGGAATGGAGACGAAGAAAGAGGCTCATTAAAGCCAAAATTCCTCCCGAATACTGTCTCGAATGGTTCTTGAAATATTTGCAACCTGAAATCTCTAAGGATGTCTCTCTGTCCGGAGTCTATTCTGAGGAGAAAGCTATTTTCAGGGCCCAGTAGTTAGAATTGATTTATTCTCAGTCTAGGATTCTACAAAAAATCTTGCCAGATGCTCCTGGGACTAAGGTTGATATAGCCAAGTCGAAGCCAGGTCCCCACACGGATGGTATTATTGGATCTGTAGACACAAATATGGTGAACCTGTTGAGCCAATTGTAGTAGTTGTCTTTACAAACTACTCCTAACAATCAGGTCACATCGTCTAGCCCTTTGTCTTCTAAACCCTCTTCCGTTAATGCCGTCCAATCTTCCAACCCCAAAGGAAATCAAAATTCCAATGGGAAAAAGAAAGGACGAGGTAAGAAAAAGAGTCAAGATGGGAAGACTGATGCAAATAAACCTGGAAATAATGCTGGTGGTGGTAGAAATGAGTCTAGAAAGAAAGTCAAGTTGCTATGAAAGTTATGCAGTGGAGACCATTTA
Organism: Pinus tabuliformis; assembly: GCA_031772625.1. Lineage (NCBI taxonomy): Eukaryota > Viridiplantae > Streptophyta > Pinopsida > Pinales > Pinaceae > Pinus > Pinus tabuliformis. The sequence continues at coordinate 1,259,942,551 of CM062805.1, forward strand.
ACTCATATTTTCCCAAAGATTCAAGACACTCAACGCTTGTTAGGGTAGTAAGGGACTTCTAGTTCTCAAGCTATGTTAACCAACCCTTTTCCCCAAGGGCAGCAATTACTTGCTGGCGCGAGTTCGAATCCTGGTACCTCGGAAGGGGGCAACCAGGAAGGGGAGAAATCATCAAATGTTTTCATGATGGGTTCTAACATCCATGTAGCCACTCGGTCGTGTGATTATGGTGAAATTGAAGCATCCAACGACAAAACAGCTCCCAGAAATACCAACCTTCATATTGAGCAACCCCCTGTCGAGACTATACCACACATACCGAAATGTTTCGCTAAATGCGTGACTATCAATCCTAATGCTAGGGCCACCCAGAATTACTCCATTATTGAGGATCTGGCTCAGAGTCCATGCGCTATGTCCACTTTAGAGGTTCTCCAGTCGTGTCCAGATCAACGAAGTGCTTTTCTTTCGGCAATAGGGGCAGTTGATCCAAATAACTCTTTAGTGCTCACTTTTGACATGCTTAATGTCAAAAAACGACTCCCTCATCACATGGCTTTTCAAATAAAGTCTACATACCGGAAAATTAGTATTTTTTGTACCGTTATTGATGAAGGAGCTTCCATGTGCGTCATGTCGATGTCATGCTGGAAGGCCATTGGATCACCTTCGGCTGTTCCTTCACCTACCCTCCTGAATGCATTCGATGGGCATTCTCATAGGTTGCATGGGATTATCCCGACCTTTCCCATATGTGTTGGGGGGAAGGTCGTCAATATCGAAGTAGAAGTCATTGACACTAACCTAGATTATAATCTCCTCTTAGGAAGGAACTGGGTATACAAAATGGATGTCGTTGTTTCGACTCTGTTTTGTGTCATTTTCTTTCCTCGTGAGGGGAAAATCATCAAGGTTGACCAATTAGATTATTCTCCAGTTGATCCTTGAGCACCTTCGGATTCTACTATCCCTTTTGTGGATAACCCTTGCCCGCCTACTGAGAATCTAGGAGTTGGGATGTATTCTTCATTGATGGGTACATTTGATTTTCCCTCTCCTATTGCTAGAATCGATGTCGTCTCATCATCCAAGGAGTCTTCAAGGGAATAGTTCTTCCGAACTCATTATTTTTCGAACCGTTGGACCTTGCCTTCACCTACGACCACATTAGCTGAAGGACAAGTTGGTGGAACGGCATTCCCTATGTCTGCAGCAGAGCTTAGATATCAGTCTATCGTCAACTCTGCAGACAATCATCCTACTTCTTCCTCAGAGAAAGAGTTAGATGGTGATGTGGCTCATATTCAGACCCTTGATTCCACTTCTGCATTGGATTTCTTAGATATTTTTTTTCCATCTAACGAAGCGATATTCGAAGCAATGACGGTTGTAGATCGACCATTGGAAGATTTACATCATTGTTCAGGTTTTCGTCCTCCTTTGCATGAAGTTGAATCTAGGTCCTCCAGTCCACTAGCGATGTTTGTACGGTTCCTTTGGCTCCAACACAGTTATTCACCGAAGGAAGTATATTGATTGGTTCGATAGCTGTACCTATAAACATCCCTAGGAGCAAGTTGGCAGAGCCCCTTGATCGACTCTACCTCAAGAAGTACTTCGCTTAAGTAGTAGCTAGGAAATGGCTTCTTTGTACATTTTGTATGTTTGTACATATCTCATCGGGAGTTTTTGATATCGACACTTTTTGGTCTGTTGTGGTAGGTGTTGATGGATGACTTGGTCTATTTTGGATTCGCCGATGGTGCTAGTCGGCACATTCAGAACCTTGCTTCCGCAGCTTGGGTAATCTATTATCCAACTGGTCAGTTGATGGTGTTAAGGGGAGTATGCATTGGTCCTGCTTCAAATAATATGGCTGAGTATATTGCCGTCATTAATTTACTATCCGAAGCAATTTCTTATGAAATTGATTCGTTGGTAGTCTATCTTGATTCACAATAGATAGTGTCACAATTGAATAACATTATTAGGTAAGGGATCCATGTTTATATTGCCAGTATTTAAGGGTGAGGTTGTTGCAAATATCATTTACTTACATTAATTATTTGCACATTCGAAGATCTCATAATTGGTTAGCTGATTCTATCGCTAATCAAGCATTAGACTGGCACATCATTCATTCATCACAATAAAATCAAGCATCAAAAAGTCAAAACTATATATATATATATATATATATATATATATATATCATAAAATATCTCAAGTGTACATAAGTGTGTCCAAAATAATATACAAAAATTGGGACTCAAATGCCCATAATCATGTCCAATACATTTAATGCCCCGGCTCAGGATGAGCGGCTAAGTATGCAACTACTACTTTGGCCACATGCCTAAGAGTGCGAACCCAGTCTCATGGCATGCCAACCACATGACGCTGCATGTCTATAGGGAGATCCTCTACAGCCTCCATCGGTACTCGGTGAGTTAGTCTCACCAAGTGCTGCTGAACTATGTGTAGAAGTCGCTCTGTGTCTGCAGCCACCTCTTCGGCACCTCAGCCGCGACATCTGTGCTGTGGGAACCCATCTGGTCATACTGGCCCAATATCTGAAACATGATCATCATATTAGTCATTTGAATCCTATCAAAAATATTTTTCAAAACTCATTATTATATTTGAAAAATCATAAAAAATCATAAAAAAATCATAAAAATCAAAAACATTTGTTACCTATATCGCCCCATGCTACGGTTGGTGGTAAAGCTAGATCAAGATCCCCTCGGAAGTCCAACCCAGCATAGGGGTAGTCATCTACGGTGATGATCTGCTGCTCCCACTAGGAGAAGAAGTCATCGTCGAAAGCAGTCTGTGGAACGTCCCCACCTCCTAGTCGTTTCATCAAGTCAGCCCACCTGCCCATTCGTGGATCTCGTGGGGTGCTGATCGAAACTGATACTCTAGGATGGAGTGCTGGGACCCTCTCAAAGAAGAAAGAGCACAAAATAGTTCCATACCCGAAGTTTTTGGTCTGCCCCTTCTTGATAGAAGTAAGTTGGCTCTTCAGGTTGGTGAGAAGAGGAGTGCACCAATCAAATATTGTGGTGAGACAGTCTACCACCAAGCTCATGGCTAGCCGTGAAGCCTGGTGTAAGGAAGCTGATCCATTCACTCTGGCTATAGTGAACAAGATGATCCTCAGTGATAAACTCTCCACATGCTTGATTGGAATTTGACTTCCAACCTTTTCTGGATGACCCGGGAAATATATATGCACATAGTCCTCGATAGAGAGACTGCCTTGTGACTTGCTCGTGGAATGTACTACCTCTCCCCTCCGGGAAAGGCCTGTGATGAAATAAATATTATCGATCTCTATCTTGAGTGGCATTTGATCAATCATAAATGAGTCATCCTCGATGCTCCAGTAATGAATGAGCATTTCGAGCAGGTGAGTGTTTGCTTTCATGTTTGGCATTTTAAAGAACTTTAGCAAATCGCACCCTCTTAAGGCATCCAGAGCATTAGGATCATTCATAACCTCATCATCCACTATGGAATGCTCTCTTTCTCTCCAAGTGACTGGCATCCTAAATAAAAAACAAATTTGGACCGTTAGATGTTTTTTTTTGAAGTTTTCATGGTGTATACGTTGATCCATTTCATACAGTCGCGTCTAGGGCCTGTGTATACGCGAGTTGCACATAGCCAACCCGCGTATATGCCACGACAAATTTTTTGACAATAATTCAACGGTGAAACTCAAATTAAAAATTCTAAAACCAATCACAATTGAATGCAAGATAAGTTTAAGGGTTACCTAGTGATTTTTGGAAGATTTGAACAGTCGAATTTGGCGTATGGCAAAGTTTGCTCCTTTTGCTCCACTCCTTTGCTCTCAAATCAAACGGTGATAATGGTAAGTCAAAAAAATATTTTATAAGCTTTCAAAATGTCAAATTTTTTCAAAACTTGATTTTGTTTTGTCTCATGTAACTTTTAACTTGGGAGCCTGGAATGTCGAGAATGGTTTGATTTTTAGGACATTTTGGGTACTTTTTTGGCAGTTTCAAGACGGTCCCATGACTGCTGACCCGTCATGGCAGGTATCATTTTTTCATTGGCATATCGATTAGGGAAACCATTTTTCCATTGCATCATGCATACTAGCCTCCATTTGTCAATACACTTGCTATAGGCTTGATCCCATCGTGTTATGGTTCATAAACCATCTTCACTCGCCAAATTTTAAATCATGACACGAGGGTAGAGCCATCCTTTTCATGGGCATCGTAGTTAGCGCCTCACTGACATTTGTTTCCCATGTTGCTTTGATTTGAGTAGACTCGGGAGCCCTCTGTAGTCTCGCCATGACTTATGAAATGAAGACTCATTCCTCTTTGCTTCTTCGCTTCGTTCTGGCCTTATACCCTAGAGGCTCCTTTATGTCGAGTTGTACTACTGCATTACATTTTGACCATTTGCACCTTTTGGCCTTGAGTTGGCTTCACTTGGACTCGTGTTTAAACCAACTTTTGACCATGACGACTGCAAAATCAAACTTGCATCCCCTTGACTTCTGCAACTTAACACACCTTGACCCATGGAAGGAACACACCTTTGAGTGTCTTTGACCAGTTTTCACCTCCCTGCATTGAGCATAGGATTGTTCCAATCCTAGGAACTAGATCATCTGTTTCACTGACACTCATTCTTTCCGCTGTACAATAGCATTCTTTTATTCCTTTTCCAGCTTAAAGAAAAAGACAAAAAAAATTATATATTCCAAAAAGAGTGGGAATGGAACAATATCTCCACTTATTGTTGGCGGCTAGAGTCAGTCGAGTTTCCCTTGAACAAAGCACTCAAAACAAATTCTTCTCCATTTGGGCGGGATTTAGTTTGACTTAGGTATGCCTTAACCTTGTTATTGAGTAAGTTCTCCCCCGATTGGTTATCTCTTCCAATCATATGGAGGGTTCGTTCATGCCTCCTGCATGACGAACTTATACAGAGTCATCATATGCTGCCACATAGTCACATTGAGTCGTGCTTTTGTTCAAGGGAAGTTAGCCTGAGTCGGCCTCTCTGCGGTGTCTCTTGACTCATTTTTCAGTTGGCCATCCCTGGTTGTCAGTGTCTTGTCTATCATCACATCAGTTATATTGGTCCTTTACTCGTGCCGGTTTGAGAAGGTCTCCATTGACTTCTTGCTGGTGGGTCTTGTCCTTATCAACGACGACATCTTGCTCTGAGGACAGGTATAGAGCCGCACCCTGGCCCTATTTTCATTATTGATAGGTCACCTTGTGCTCAGCATCGATCAATATCATGGGTCTTTGACTGAGTGGTTTCCCTTGTGTTCGACATCAGCTTACACTATCACACATTGGGATTCATGCAGTACCTTGTTTTCCATTTGACCCTATTGGTGGATATCTCGCCTCTGTGCCATCTTTCATTATTGGTTGGCTCAGAGGGTTTCTGTCATGCACTAGCCACATCTTGTGTACGCCGGAAACGTGCTTCGGTCAAATTACTACATCTTTTTTTGTATGATTCCTTCCACATTATTGGCCTACGACATGTTAGATTGATGAAGGATTCCTTAATTCCTTCCTTCTAGTGGATCTTTCCCTATCGACTACGACTCATTTCTCTAGGGCAAAGATCTAGAGTCCATTTGGCAGTACCTTGGGGTTTGCAGTCATTAGTGGCAGATCCTTCACTATCGATAGTGGGAAACTATCATTGTCTCCTGATTGATAGATTCTTACAGGTGTTCGACTTCAGCTCATCTATTCACACTTGTTAGATTGTACTGGGTACCTTGACGCTCATTATTATTATCGATGAGTAGTCTCGCGTTTGTTAACGGTATACATCAATGACCGGTAATCAAACAATTTCTCACATGGTCGACTTCAGATCATTTATTCCCATCGTTGTATAAATGTACCATAGTGGTCGATGAAGACCTCAGGTTGCATCAACATTCATTGGTTCACTTGACAGTTGCTGCCAGTTGATACCACTCCACCTTATATGTTACAGTTATTCATGGCGACATTCTATATGCTGGCACCTAATTTTACAGTGTAGTACCATCTTACTCCATCATGTTCATTTGGTACTTTTGGGATCAGTCTTTGATATCAGTGATTCGCTTCATCCTTCAGCATCATTGACATTCTTATATGTGATATTCAGACATGTACTTGTTCGATCATGATCAGATGATCCATTATGTATTTTCCAGTCTTTTATACTTGTATACTTAGTGGATTTTCTTATACTTGATATGTGAACATGCTTTAGTTTCTCTGAGCATGGGTATGCCCCGCCTCAGACAGTGTTTCTTTCTGATCTCCTTTTGTGGCTTAGCAGGCTGAACTCTGGTGAAGTCCTTCTCAGTTTTTGACAGGTTTCCTTTCCATGTACTTACTTAATACATTTCGGCCATCATGTACCCCTTCTGACCTCATATATTAGGGGGCATCTGTTATAGCTCCAAATCTCACTCTTGATGTTTGTGATGCTGCACTCATGGCCTAGGGCAACCCCTCCTTCCAGACCTGGTCCAAATACTTAAAAAATAGTGTTTTACTCCCTATATGCGACATTGCCCTGAGCTAAATGCGTGTGTATGGGGGTCTGTGTATACCCAACCCACTTATATGTCTTAAAACACTTTAAAAAATTAAATCTCCTTAATTTCGGGCAGAGATTACGGGTTTTACTTGTTGATTACCTATTAGTGCCCGTGGCGCAACTGTTCCCAATGAATTCCCAACTAAAAAAATACTTTTGGAGAAGTATAAAAAGGCTTCAATGGGAAGGCATAAGGAGGAGAGAAGAGAGAGAAAAATCACTCTGCTTAGATTATCCCTGACTAGGTCTGAAGATCCTTGTGCTTCCAGCACTTCCCCCATTACAGGAAACCCTTGTTTCCTTGAGTTATGATGTCTTTCCATTAGTTGAGATATCTTTGAGAGAGTCATGGAAGGAGCTTGTTGAAGGCTTGAGATTGGACGAATCTGGAGGACGGTTCCACTTGGAGCCTGTGAAAGGAAGACTCAGGTGAAATCATTCCTTTCTGTACTTTAGTTATCTATAATAAAAGAAACACTTGTCTTGTTCTTGATATTAATCTTCTTCATGCTTATGATATCAATGTTATGATTTACATATGAATGGTTGTTTCAATTGTATAACTAACTACCTTTTAATATGCTATGAAGTTGATTTCCTTATGATGCTTGGTCCATATACTGTTATGCTTTCTTGAATTGATTTTTTTGCAGGTTGAAGGATCGAGAGGAACTCCAAGAGGGTTTGGACCCTGGCTGGATCTTCCCAAACGAAGGACCCCCAGGTGCACCTCTCTTCATGTAGTTTGTTTATATTAGCATCATGGTTGTGTGGAATGCTTGTTTTTCTTTGTAGATAACCCCCGATCTGCTAGGGTATCAACCCAAGACCCTAGGGGAATTTGTCCCTAAACACGAAGGATGATCGGGGATTTTCGCGGAGGCTTAAAGGATGAATAAGGGAAATACTTTCATAAGCCATAAAGGGCTTATCGGTCTACATGAAGAATGGGTTAGGGCATATAACCAACATCACAACCATCTCAGGGTGTGAAATCTTGGTTCCTGCATTACCCCATACTACTTCGGGTGAGACTTCAGTCCGCACTCCGTGGATTGATGTTGAAAGGGCCAATAGTGTAGGATTTGTTTGGCTACTTAACGCTGAACCTGGGTAAGGGCCCATTAAGCCAACAAATGGTTATATTTCTGGGACTGGGATCTACATAATGAGCAGTGTGATTTCACATCATTGGAATCCAACTAAGAAAGAGATTGAAGACTAGCTGCATAGAAATATCCATGAAATCGCGTCACAAGAAAATAGGAACCCACGATTGACAAAAGAACTGTGGTTGGATAGATATTTGTACACTGAGATACACGAAATCTTCTTTTTTTACTTCCCGATGGAATTATACAAGTGGATCGCAAAGTTGGCAGACGACCAAGGGAGGTGGAGGCTTGATGGTCCGATTGTCTAGACCCCGGAGTTTGTGTGGAGATTGGAAGCCTTTGAATATAAGATCGTGCACATTGTCGATCATTGGCTCGATCGTATCATAGGAGGATTTGTGAAAGAGTTCGCGGTCGATACTTCGGTCAGTTACAGTGAAGTAAAGCGTCGCTTCTTCAAAGAGCCGCAAGGTAAGTATTTAAAATTGTTAAATACTTGGATTAAGATGATCTTGTGTGAAAAGAGAGTTATACAGTTACCAAGATGTTTTGGGCTACGCGAAGTAGAAGGAATTTCAGGGACGGAGGAAGAAAAGGCCCTGAATATAGCTAGTTGATTGAGCCTCCTCTAAGTGACAACGAGGGAGCAGCACAGGCTTCTCCGCAGAGTGCTATTTAGTTGATAAAGCAAGGGTTCCCGCAAATACCTCATCCACCAACACCACCTCCATCTTCACCCCCACCGCTTACACCCTCACTCACACCACCGCCACCTCCACCACCGTTCAACATGGCGAACTTCGTAAAGCTACCTGTGTTCAATGCCGTGGGAAAGGAAGATCTGAGCCAATTTTTTTTCGTCGTGAAGGCTGTATGGGAAGCTCAGGGTATCATAGATGATCAAATGAAGAAAGTGATGTTGGTTAGTGCTTTGCAGGATTGCACAGTAACGTGGTACATTAAGTACTGCATTGATAATCCAATGTCCCCGTTGGCAAATATATAGACTGCGCTAAATAAGGAATTCAGTAGACCTAAGTCTGAGGTACAATCAATTGTGGGATTCAAAGAGATCATGATGAAGCCTGGTGAGACACCCTGGGATTTGGATCAGAGATTGAAGTGTACGATTTGTGAGGCTAACATGAATCTAACTGATGGGCAGCACCGCAAATTGTTTTTTGCTTCACTCCTACCTCATCTAAGGGTTGCTCTATCACAGTAGAAGATTGGGACCCAGGCGAAAGCCCTGGTAATCGTGATGAGATTGCATGAGACACCAATGGAAGATGCTAATCTGGGGGTTTAGTAGATTCATGCGTAGTTACAGAACCTTTGCCTGGAAATTCTGAGTCTGAAAAAAGACAGAACAACTCAGCTAGAGGCACGCGAAGAAGTGTGGTGCCTAAAGTGCAAAAGCCAGGGGCATGACAAAGATCATTGTATAGTTTTCAAAAATTATATTGCAGCACGGGGACCAATGCCTCTAAGGCCAGAAGTTGTAGCAGGACCAAGAACGGGGCCTACGCTATGGTGTGCTATCTGTCAGGTATCTAGGAAACGTGCGACAGACAATTTCCATTTGCTACAGAAATTTGTATAAACACTACAACACGTCTTATGCAACTTCTGTCAGTCAGTGGGACATGATGAGCACAATTTTTGTAGTTACGAATTAATGATGGATGGGATACCTGCATACACGGTGCAAGCAGAAACGCGGCCCCTGGACCAAGCCGCTGGAGGAAAACGTGGTTAGTATCAGGGGCACGGACGAGGTCGAGGTGGAGGAGGACCTAGTAGAGGTCGAGGGAAAGTTATTTGTTACAATTGTGGGGGACTAGGACACTACGCGCGAGACTGCCTGAATCGAACACGTTTATCATGCCAATATTGTACTCAGTTTGACCATGCAACGGAGGATTTCCTGATATTATTGGCTAAGATACGAGAGAAGGGGGCACAACCTCAACAACTAACTTAGAACCTGCAGATGATGAGGGCTGAGCCTCGCGAGGAAGATCCGAAGGTAAATATTGTGTTGCGGAGTGGGGTAATGACTGATGAAGATAAGGGGAAGGAGCCTGAAGAAGGTGAGTTGGTCTGCAAAGCATCAGAAAAGGAGACCAGGTTTGATCTAGAACGCGCGAAAAAAAAATTTATGGAAGTGAAGATAAGTTTCACTGAGGCCTATACCTTAGGGAGTCAGGAGAAGTTGGCTGAAGAAATGGACCCGTCCATGATTACCATGTTCTTGGAGACCTGCATGAAACTGCTACGTGATAACAAGGCTGTGAAAGGACTGTAGGAGTTGATCAATAGGTGCACTGGCAAGGAAAATTCTACTGACAGACTACTCGTAGTTAGAAAGAATGGTAAGCATAAGGCAAGGACTGGACATGAGATGAGACTCACCACGCAGATAGAAGAATATGAGATGGATCAGGTTATTTTACATTTGAGGTAAGACGCGAACATTTTGCCAAAACAGACCTGGGAGAGAATGAGGAGACCTACAATACAGTGGTCTCTAATTCAGTTAAGGATGGTGAATCAGCAGAGAATCATCCCAATGTGGAGGTCACAGGGGGTAACAATTGATATTGAAGGCGCGAGCACACTAGCTGATTTTGAAGTGATAGAAATTGTGGATGAGATCAATCCCTACCTTGCACTCCTTGGGATTGATTGGGTGACTGACATGAATGGGGTAATCAATATGAAGAACCAAAAGTTGATATTAGAGAAGAAATCACTCCGTGTAGTGGTGCCACTGGACCCTAAATAAGGGCCGCGCTATACCGAACTAGTCTGTGATTATGAAAGTGATGACGATTTGGACCAGATTTACAAGATAACGATGCAAGATCGGGATTGGGTGAATTTGACAGTAGATGGACGTATTGCATAGGACCGTAAACGTTCTTGCACATCAGATACATATGAAGAACTGGAGCATTGGCAGAATCGACTGCATGAAGTATCTACCTTGCGCTGTAATATGATGACCAAGTCGTTGCGTTGTGCATCATCAAAGGTAAGAAATATGCCTTACTATGATGGTTTAACTGATGTTGATCACTTTTTGGATGAATTTGAGAGATAAGTGCCAGAGAAACATCGCTTCCAAGCCCTGGACTGGGCATTGCGCACTACGCCTGTGAGATGGTTTTGCTGCCCACAAGTGCGTCTAACAGAAAAATATGATGGGAGAAATGATCTGCACAACCATTTGGCCAAATGGACTGAAGCGTATGAAGTGAAGCCTCAGCCAGAGTGGGTATATTTGTTTTGTCATACTTTGGATGTTATACCGATGAATTGGTACTTGGAGACAGAACTCTGCCATGGCACTGCAGAATGGGATGTTTTGTGCCAAGGATTTTTCATGATGTTCAGCTTTGAGGATGGTTTTGAAAGTATCGAAGAAGCATTGCAGGAGGTTAATGCGGCAATTTTCAAGATACCACAGGATCCTCCAGATTTGATTCAACCTGATTGGACTACCCAGCTGAGCCATGTACTGGAGCGCTACAATGTTACAACAAAAGAAGAAGACGAAGACCTAAGGAAGATTAATATTCCAGAGACTGAACGTCACAGCGAAGTTGAAGGACTGTAATTAGAGAACCCAAACATAACCAAGCTGCTCAAAACTAGACATGTTAACATTGGCACAGAAGCAGAATCGAAGTTTGCAAAGATTGGGGACTACTGGGATGACGCGACAGTAGATAAGGTCACCGAGCTACTCCGTGAATATCAGGATTTGTTCACAATTTTTTCAGATCTGAAAGGGATAATAGGGGAATTGGGTGTCATGAAGATCACTCTAAAAATGGACGTGAAGCTAGTTAAGCAAAGACCTTATCACCTCAATCCAAAGTATAAAGAAAGGGTCCACTTAGAGTTGGATAAGATGCTCGCAATAGGTATTATTGAACCGGTGGAAGAATCTAATTGGGTAAGCCCAATAGTAGTTCAGGAAAATAAGCAAAAGGAAGAAATAAGGATATGCGTAGATCTCAGGAAGTTGAATGATGCCTACGTGCATGATCCCTTCCCAACTCTGTTCACCGATGAGGTCCTGGATAATGTTAGCGGCCAAGAGGCATATTCGTTTACTGATGGGTTCTAAGGGTACCATCAGATCAAGATTGCATCAAAGGATAGGAGTAAGACAACCTTCACGAATGAATGGGGATGCTTCCAGTTTACGGTGATGCCTTTTGGGCTAAAGAACGAGCCGACGATATTTTCACACGTAGTCATCGCAACGTTCAAGGAATTCATTCATAAATTTCTAGAGGTATACTTTGATGATTGGGCAGTGTTTGGATTGGTAAAGCGCCATGTGGCAAGCCTACGCTTGATGCTAGATACATGCCGGAGGTACCAGATCACACTCAATCTGAAGAAATGTTTGTTCTATGTCACTTTTGGGATCTTGTTGGGTCATGTGGTATGCAGACAAGGCTTGATGGTAGACCCTTCGAAGATCGCGATCATAATAAATTTGGAGGTGCCAAGGAGAGTGAAACAGTTGCGCGCAATGTTGGGGCATACCAAGTACTATAGGAAATTAATCAAGAGCTATGCCCAGATCACCACACTGATGGAAAAACTGTTAAATAAGGATGTTATGTTTTGTTGGAGTGAATGATTCCAGAAGAGCTTCGATGTGCTAAAAGAGAAGATGGTCACGTGCCAATCCTAGTCTTCCCGGATTGGAAGAATGAATTTCATGTGCATGTGGATGCGTCATGTATTGTGCTGGGAGTAGTATTGACACAGACCGATGAAGGGGACTTGGATCATCCTATAGTGTTCGCAAGTAGGAAGTTGTCCAAAGCTGAGAAAAATTATTCCACGACAGAGCTCGAAGGATTAGCTATGGTGTACGCACTCCAGAAGTTGAGGCATTATCAATTGGGTAGACATTTTAATATGTATATAGACCATTCTACTTTGAAATACCTGGTCAACAAGCTTGTGTTGGCGGGGAAGATATGCAGGTGGTTTTTGTTGTTCCAGGAATATGATTTTGAAGTCGTTGTGTAACTAGGATGAATGAATGCAGGACCCGATCATCTGTCGCGCATTGAAACAGGAGAAGAGCCTACTAATTTGGAGGAAGGACTGCCTGACGTGCAGCTCTTTACATTACACATCGTGGACAGTCACTTTGAAGATATTATACACTTCCTCAGAACAGGAACGACTCTAGAAGGGTATACAAGTGAGCAGAAGAAGGAACTGGTGGTGTGCACGGTAGACTTTTTTGTCATTGCAGGGCACTGGTACAAAATGGGATCAGATGAAATATTGTGATGTTATGTGCCATAGTTTGGAAAAAACAACATCCCCACTAAGGCTCATGGCGAAGCCACGGGAGGACATTATGCAGGCAAGGCAACAACGCAGAAGATTCTACGCGCTGGGTTGTGGTGGACAACACTGCATAAGGATTCAAAGGCATATTGTAGGGCATGCGATGCATGCCAAATTATTGGAAAACCCTCATGCAGGGATGAGCTACCGTTGAATCCACAGATATCGTTACAACCCTACAAGAAGTGTGTGCTTTACTTTGTGGGACCAATTCAACGTCGAGGAAAGAAGAAGGGTGCGTAATACATCATCACTGCGACTGAGTAGTTAACTAGATAGGCGTAGGCGCAACCTATGAAGGACTATACAAGCGTGACAACAACAAAATTCCTTTTTGAGTATGTCCTAACAAGGTTTGGGTGTCCAAATATTTTAATGAGTGATCACGGTACACATTTTCTTAGTGAGACGATCAATGCGATGATAGAGGAATTTCAGGTTTACCATCAAAAGAGCACGCCATATCATCCGCAGGCTAATGGGATGGTGGAAGCGCTTAAAAAAATATTGGAGAGCTTGCTAACAAAGTTTTGCAATGCTCAAAGAAATGACTAGGATGTGTGTGTACCCACTGTGCTATGGGCTTATAGAACAACTTGCAAAAAGTTGACTGGACAAACACCATTAACACTGGTTTATGGCGTAGAGACATTCACCAGAACGGCGGATCACAGAACCTTGGAGGAGAGGCTCGCGCAGCTAACAGAGCTTGAAGAGGATATATTTCTAGTTGGATTCCATCAACAAATCCAAAAGAAGTGTAAAAAGGCATCGCACGATCGACACATCAAACTGTGCACCTTCAAGGTAAATGATTTAGTTTTATTATATGACAACAAGTTTGATAAATTTCCAAGAAAATTCAGGATGCATTGGCTGGGGCCATATGTCATCAAGGAGATTACTGATGGTGGAGAAGTTCAGTTGGTAAAGTTGAACGGAGAGCCATTCCTAGTGAGGGTGAATGGTGGTCGATTAAAGTCATACACTATTGATCTGGCTAGCTAACTACATGATGGAAGCATAGTCTTAGTGCTCCACACAGCTGAAAGGAGGTGTGGGACTATAAACTACACTGCCTGGGTTGTGGAGCTACGCGGTTGGGCGACTACGCGGAACAATGGAATGTCACAGTGCTAGCAGAAATGCGCAGGGAGGTGCACTATCAAAGAAGGGACAACATAGGGCAACCAGAAAGTGACCGTTATGGTCACTGTTCATGACTTGACAGTGGGAAAATAGCTAAATGGAGTGGTGGGCAGAATTTAAGTCAGAATTTAAGGGAAATATCTTTGAAAATCTGCCGCCAATTCAGCATTTATGAATGAATTTTGGTGGGAACGGTCGGATTTGAATTCGAAAATGCCTATAAATTACAGGTGGCTGCCCAGTGAAAAGCACTTGGAATTTTTAGAATTGAGGTGTTGAGCTCTCAGGCACGTATGATCCATGAGTACTTTGAAGCTTTGATAGCAAGTTTAGCATTTGAAAGGTTGTTGAAGGAAACACAAGAGTTTTTGTCTAGTATCATGTCGGTGCCCACAGAAATCGTGAGTGCTGGAGAAGCAATGGTAGCTGAGGGAGATGCCCCGGAGGTAGCAATGGCAGCTGAGGAAGTTGCCCCAGAGATAGAAAGTGTTGAAGTACTTGCAGAGGTACCCAAATCACCGAGGTCACCCAGGTTGAGGCCTACGCCAACCAAAGAGGGTCCAAAAATGAAGAAAGATAAGCAGAAAGTGACACCGCTGGTGTGAGCATCACCCAGAAAACACCTATAGAAGGAAAATCCCACCGCACAGGAGAAGGGAAAGGTAGTTGACCTAGAACCTGAAGAAGACAGTGAAGAAATCAATATGGGTGGGGATGAAATTGACATGGGGGCCGAGGATGTTGACGTTGAAGGGTCTGACCCTATCTCTAAACTACCCGAATACATTCCTCTGTGCCAAGGCAAGGCAAAGGTCCCCAAGGACATTGATGAGAGCAAGGTCACGTTGCATACACCATTGCTGCTAGACAAGATCTCATTTCACGGACCACGCCTGGTGCGCGTCCCCCTTTTAAAGCTGGAGGATTGGGATTTGGTCGATACGGAGCGCTTTCCCCACTTAGCGGCTGATCAGTTCATGCATCGTATATTCTATAAGGACACTCGTGTGACCATGCTGGAGCCAAATAAATGGATAAAATGGGTGGAAAATGCAGGACTGCTAAACATGCTATGGGTGTCGCATTACAACTGTGCACCCATAACCATTATAGTGATCAAACAGCTGCTATGGTTGGTGCACGATGGCTTCCTGTGGTTAGAAGAATCAATTCCGATCACTGACATGCCAATCCATAGGATCACTCGGCTGTCGTATTTAGGACTAAATCCGTCCATGGCATTTGGCGAAAATATAGGTGAGTGCAACCTCGCTGAGCAAATGAAGGACAAATTTAAGCTCGTCAAGAAGACGCATGGCTACTCCATTTCTAGTATAAGTGACCTCGTGGTTAGAGTAGCCACCCAGATCCTGGTAGGGAAAATTATGAGAAAGTGTCGCACAGATGAAGTGGCGGCACCAGTCGTATCATTAGCAGCCCAATGCACGCAAGGTGTACAATTCAACTGGGCATGCTACCTCTACAGCGAGTTCCTCACGAACTGCAGAGAGGCACAAGATCAGAGAAAATTTTTTCACTATGCATGGTTTTTGCTATCCATAGTACTGGTTACATGGGAGTTACTGGACGACAGTCAGTTTCCTCCAGTCGCGCAAGATTTATCAGAAGCAGCGAAGTTCACTTCACTCTAGGCCACTAGGGACACCCAAAGGGTCAAGGATAGTAAGATCTTTTGGATCTTGATGGAGATGAGTATCAACATGGCCATCAACCGCAAACCACAGTTGTCACCGACTTTCTTTGACCAGTTGGTAGAGTATGTGGAGTTCAAGGAAAACTTCCACTATGTCTCCATGCGAGCGCGGAAGGACCCTGAGAAAAAGTGGTATGACCTTCCATACCTCGCCACAGATGACGCGATTGCGGCGGTCCTCGACCACTAGCCAGCAAAGTGGCGCACAGCCTCAGACTTAACAGCTGGGTCAAGTCTGTAGTGAATCTTAAGAAGGAAGAGACCAGACTAAAGATGGAACAGTTGGCCGAGAAGATGAAGAAAGAGGCTGAGAACAAAGCCAAAGTGGAGCGCACTGCCAAAAATCAGATAGAAGGGGAGGAAGAAGAGCGTGAGCGTGACTCCGACAGGAGTCAGAAATCTACTTCCACGGAGATAGAAGAGGAAGAGCAATGATCCAACTAGGGAGGAGCAAACCTGGAGACTACTCTGTTTCGGGTTAAGCGGAATAGGGAGCAGGGGAAACTAGCACTGGGGAAGAAGTCCAAGGCCAGAAAAATGTCCCTCGACCTAATCACCTTGATAGAAGGTGATTTGAATGACATTGGCGATGTGATGAGGGATGCGACCATGGAATTGCTACAACAATCCGAGCAAAAACAACAATAGGCCTTGGGTGCCGTTCAAACAGGTTTGTGTGAGCTGCAAATCCAAGCATCACAGGTACAAACTAGTGTGGGGTGAAGCAGCGTGGCGTCAACTAGTTTGGCACCTGGAACGTTAGAGACAGTAGAAATGGTGTGCACGCTAGATACCCAAGCCATAGTGCTGTCAAATGGAGCGCTGATTGTAGAATCAGAAGCTGACAGGGCCACTCTCAGCATCCTCAAGAGGGTTGGGCTAAATTTGGTTTCACTTCCAAGTGAATCCCTTCACACCTTGCAAGATGGTGTGATTGTGGAACTTCAGGCTCGGGAACATCACTCCCTGAATGTTATCAGTAAGCAGAAGGTGAACAACGCTCAATTGGTTGTACAGAAGAATTATGCCATTGATCTTCTTAAGGCCACCACAGAAAATAATGAGCACATGACCAAGGTGGTGGCTGAGGCATGCAGGACTGTTCCGGAGCTGGATATTCCTAAAGATGTGCCAGTGGATGTGAGAATTCAGAATCTCGCTGTCAGAGTCTGGGAAGTGAGAACAGAGCTAGCTAAGGTTCAGTTTGAAGTGAACCTTAAAACTACAGAGCTCGAGTTGAGGGCCTAGCCTTCAACTCCACCAAAGGTTAAAGAGCAGCGCGCGGCAGCTGTCAATGATGCAGTAGCAGTCATAGATGACGTCGTGAAGGAGTGTGTTGCACTCTTCGAGTAGTTGTTTGAAGTAGTCACCAGCCTACAAGAGGATCCCAATGTGCAGAGGCTGGAAACAGAGGCACGGGAGCTGCAATAGAGATATGATGAGGTTAAAGCGATGGCGTGCACCATCGCCATTACAGAAAAGTTAGCAAAGCTGTAGGAAGCAAAGGTGCTGAAAGAACAGGTTGATGTAGCTTAGCGCAAGGATACAGTACTCAAGGACAGATTGGGGCCATGGCTAGAGGAGGCTTATGTACTCACTGCCTCCATTGAAAGGAAACTAGCTAGTCTACAAGCGACACAACAGAAAATACAGGCAGACAACACAGAGCCAGTGATGGAGCTGCTAGTCGAGCAGGTGAATTTGGGAGGTGGATTTGGGAGGTCTTCGCGAGAATATCTTCACGCCAGCAGAGTGACTCAAGGGTGAGTCACCAGATTTGTGTTGGGGGCCTATTGGGAATGGGTCCCCTGGGCTCACTTTTGGGGTTAAAGGCCCAAGTTTTGTGTAAAAAATGTAAAGTCTCCGCATTTTTTGGCCACGGAGCATGAAGATGTAAGTAGTCAAAAAGGGTTTCTGTCCTTAGTTTAGATAGTTTGTGTCAGCTTAATGAGATCTACCCTTGGTCCATGGGCCATGGGAATGTATAAAATGGAGTGTCTTAGAGAGTCTAAGGCAGTTCATAAGTTTTTGGTAGAGTTATGATTAATTTTATGGGTCTGTGAGAGCTAAGAGCAAAGAGTCTTAGCATAGGAAGACGCTCTATAGCTTAGTGCGCAGAGGCCTAAGGTAGAAGTCTGCAGCTGAGTGTGCGAACCCCTACAATTGTGTGTGCAGGGTAGTTAGAGTCTGTACTAGAAATCTGGATTATCAATAAAGAGAAGTGTTCTGGAATTACCTGTGTATTTTACTTCTATGAATTACATGCGATTATGTTACATTGAACACTGGGTTCATGTTTTAATGTTATTCTAATGTGCAAATCTATATGTTTCTCTTTGTTATATGAACACAAGTAAGAATATTTGTTTACGCACGATAATTGTAATTACCTATTAAGTCTGTACGAAACTAAGAGAATCTGAGTAAATACAGAAGTAAGAGTAATTACAGAGGCACGTAAGTGCCCGATATGTATTTAGGGTCTGCAAAGGATGATCGCGGACTTTCACGAAGGCTTCATGGACGAATAAGAGAAATACTTTGATAAGCCTTTTGGGGCTTATCGGTCTGCGTGAAGGAAGGGTTATGGCATATAACCAACACCACAACCATCTCAGGGTGTGAAAACTTGGTTTCTGCATCCCCCCATACTACTTCAGGTGAGACTTCAGTTCGTGCTCCATGGATTGATGCTAAAAGGGATAGTAGTGTAGGGATGTTCTTGGCTACTTAACGTTGAACCTAGGTCAAGGCCCATCAAGCCAACAACATATTACCTCTAACTAGCATGGGGGAAACGTGTTTATGGTAGTAAATATTAATCTCAGACAAGTTTTATTTTTGGAGCGACACTGTTATAGACATTTTTGTGCCTTACAGCATAGAGCATGAAATGTCAATAATCTGAGGGATCCAAAGTCCCTAAACATGTTGTTCCTACCCCTAGAGGAACAAGGTCAGCAAACCACAGCGCTTCAGATCAGTTCTCCACTGAAAAACACTCAAAAACAGGTCAATTTTGGATCAAAGCAGCTGCTCCACTGAGCATCTGCGCTGAATGTCAACTGCTCCATGGTGTACCTGCGCTGAATGTCAACTTCATCAAAGGCTACCTGCGCTGAGCGAGTTTGGACATGTGGAGGAATCTTTCCTCAATGTATCAGTGCCCAGGAAGCTTCCAAATTGACACTTGGATCAAAAGATTCGCCTAAGTGAAGAGTAAGAGGTTCTAAAACTCCGAGTGGAAGGTAGAATCTCCGAGTGGACTCAAGAACTGAAGAACAACTGGGTTTGAAGAGGACAACAGTCACACATCAAGCTGACTTATCTTCACTCCAAAACTCTATATAAGGATCTCATCCCATGGGATCTATGGGCCGGAATTTTGTGCAAAGAATTGTTGTTGGTTTACAGTTGAGAGTATTGGGTGATTGCTTGAGGGAGGTGAAGAGGAGATTTCTTTCCGTCGGGAAGGTGATGCTGGATTGGACCTCTTATGGTTTTATCACCGCCTGAACCTTACTTTCTTCCATTAATAAAGCATTTGAGGTTCTTCTATTCGCATGTGTTTCAATGGTGTATTGTCTTACTTGCGTATTTGATTTATGCTAATCCTTGAATCAATTATGAATGCATGCTTCTTGTAGTTTCCTTTTCTTGTCTTGTCTACAGGATCTTGTGTAGCTGGGCCCGTGAGAAGACTTGGAGCTGGGAGCAAGCGGCAAAGAGAGAAGATTGGATCGACCATTTGCGCAAGACATCGGTAAGTGGATCTCTTCCTTTCCTCTTTTGCATGTCATAAAGAAGTAATCTTAGATAGCTTTGCTTCGGCTGTTGCTAAGGAACTATCACCCTTAGAGTGGGATAGGGTCATTCCGTGTTGGATACTTTTCCCCACAACAGACTGGCGACTCCACTGGGGATCGTGTCTTGTTGGTAGCTTGTGTTTCTTGCTATTCATTTCCTAAACAAAGGGAGTACCGAATCGAACTGCATTCGAATCCTTCGAAGGCAAAGTAGAAGGCAACTACTCTAGCTCAGTTCTGGGCATGTTTATGATTTGAAGAGCTGATCCACAAGGACTCTTATTAGCTCTTTGTGATAGTGTTCATCTTCCTTTAATCATCCTCTAGAGTATACTTGATTGATAGCCTCTGATTTGGCCAAAAACAGTTGATTTTTGAGCAATCTGCGACCCGAAACCAAAGAGAGACGAGAGTTTTCTCTTCAGTGCAGCTGCAGTGAAGGCTACCTGCGCTGCAACGTAGGTCCCGAAGGGGCTACCTGCGCTGAATGTCAAACTGACAGTGTCCTACCTGCGCTGAACCAGTTTTGCATTGTGCAACTGGGGTTCCCTGCTTTCTGTTGCCCAGTTTTCAGTATTGTTTTTGCAGCCTGTTGTCAACCTGTATACCCATATGAAACTACCTTTCTTTGCCATCATTCCGCCTCAGTTGTGTGAAGAAACCGTGATAGTTCTTATTGTATTTCTTACTTTCATTCACAGTTTCCCATAGCGAAAGTGAACTAGTCTTGCTGTGACCTCTTGGATCTAGACCTGTGATAAAGTGTCGTTGTGATTCTAAGAGCTAGTTTATTGCTGTTCATAGCTGCTTGAGCATTTGCTTTCGTTATATGGTTCGGATTTCAGTATTTCTTGTGTTGAAACGAGTGAATCTTAAGGTGTTCTTTTGATTATTGGACAAAAGCTTGTTTGCTTTCGCTTGAAATTGAATTCGAAATCATACAACAGCTTTCTTTTTGTAATACATCAACATTAAGGAAGAAGAAAAGAAATACTTGCATTGTGCATGTGCATTTTGACAGTTTGCATGTCGACTTAGGAAAAGTGCATCAGTGTGTGCTCTATGATCTGTTTGAAAAGATGATGTCTTTCTTTTCCCTCAGTAGTTAGGATTTTCATAAGTTGAAAGAATTGAAAAAGCTTGCTTATCATTCTTAGACTGCATTTAGGAGTTGTATCATAGATCACGTGGTGATCCATAAAGGCAAACTGCTAAGCAAGATCAACCTAAAACGAACTGAATTTACATAACAACGCTTTGAAACATAACGAAACACAGCAGAGGTCTAGGTAGAGACGTGTTCCGGCGTCGTTAAACATAGTGACTGTCGATCTCTACGAAGGTGGGTGATTCCTCCTGAGGGACGATAGCACTAATACGGATTTGTGCTCCCGCGTACCGTCGCGTATATTGGGAGACCCCTATAGGAACAAAGCCTTTATCCATAGGAAGCCGTGTCGGCCGCCCTACTGATCGCGATGCAGTGAACACAGCATTCACGAAGATCGACCACTCGTACCATAAAACGTATTCTGTGGTTTCGCGAAAGGTTTGGCACACCCTCTGCCTAGAACTCCAGAGTAGTTTCTTTTGGCCTTTTTCAAACTCTATAATTGAAAAAGTCCATCCGAGCATTTGTCACTTCGGGCTCGTTAATACATCGAAGGAGACTAGAGTCATCTTTAGCTTTTTCTCGACTCTTAAAAAGTGAAGAAGCAAGTTGTGTCTAAAGCGTCGTCATATAAAATTCATTTTAAACGGAACATAATCACCTCCTATTCCTGCGTTGATCTTCGAAGTTAGTCTTTTGGCATCGTAAGTTCTTGTAGAATCACTAAGAAATCTTTTGGATAGACTAGATATGTCTGAACAATCGTCGACATCTAGGACTGTGTCGTCTGACACAGCAGTAGCAGAACCTCCTGCTGCTACTCCAACGATGTTCGCTGGTATACCATCTGTCCCGGCAAATTGTCAACAACAAGCCGGAGTCCAATCAGGGACGACAATATGGTTAGTTCCTATTTCTTCATCCGTATTATCATCTGGTACTTCTTATGTTGAAACTCAACAAATTGATCCAATGTGTCTTCAAAGGCCAATTTACCCTTTAAGTACTGGATTTCCACCATGTGGAGGGCAGTATGCTCTTTCATTGTTCCCTCCTAGAGAACAACCATATGAGAGTTTACAACAAGGATCAGGTCCAACTGGAATTACATCCAGCAGTTGGGTACCAATACTGCCTCAACGATCAGGAGTTGCATATTCAATGCAACCAGTACACCCTGTGTTGAATATTCCCACCACACCTGCTATGGCGAATGCGTCGCAAGTACAAGCGCTACCTGTTGTAATACAACAACCTCTTGTCTCAGCGGCTCAATCACAATCTCAGGGTAGTGCCTCCTTATCTGGAGCGTCTCAGGCTCAAACAAGTACTGTGACTCCTCATCTTGGTCAATCATCCAGTATTGGTCAACAGCAAATGGTCCAACTACCAGAGCTGGTTCAATCTCAACAACCGCCATTCCAGCAATCATATCAAGGACCTGAGCAACAAGTCTTTGTAAGTAATGGGCAACCATGCTATAATGGTTATACCCATCAACCTTGTCAGAGTTGTCAGCATTATGCTGGTCTGCAAAGACCCATTGCTCAGGCGATACCATCTTATCCTGGATATGCTTCGCCCAACCTGAACCAACAGTTGCCTTTTGTAGCAACTCTAGAATTACCAGATCTAAACCGGCTGACGAATGATCCAATTGCTTATGCCCCTTGGTGGCCAGCAATTCCGCATAAACTTCCATCGGACATTCCTAAATTCAATGGAAATCCAGGTGAAGACCCGTCGAATCACGTCATGACTTTTCATCTGTGGTGTTCATCGAACACTCTAAACGATGATTCGATAAGACTTCACCTCTTCCAGAGGACATTGACAGGTCCAGCAGCTAAATGGTACATTGAATTGCCAAGAGCCTCTTTCGACAATTTCAGCTCCTTAGCCACGACTTTCTTAACCCATTTTCAATTACCAATCAGGTATGAAACAGGAACCGAAATACTGACCAACTTCAAACAAACGACAACTACTCACATATCTGATCATATACATGAGTGGCGTCGTCGTCGTAGGATGGTGAAAACTTACGTTCCCGATCAGCTGTTAGCTGAATGGTTTATAAAGTCGTTACTTCCGGCTATAACGGAAGATGTGGCCAAGGGAGGAGTCGTAACAGAGGAGCAAGTCATTGCTCGCGCTCAATATTTAGACTTAGTATATACTCAGTCTGGCACGCTCTACGACAAAATACCTGACGCCCCTAGACCTGAATTTTCAATTCCTCCCCCTCCTAAATCGAATACTGACTCTCACACCAGTAATGGCGTGACTGGCAAATGCAAAATTTCTAGTCAAAATGCAAATGAGGAACTTCTTGCCTCAGAAGTAAATGCCATGTCGACCGACAAGGGCAAACAACTGAAGCAACCAGGGGGCAAGAAGAAAAAGAAAAGGAAAGGGAAACCCCCGACAAGGTGTCATATATGCGATGAGGATCATTGGACGAAAGATTGTCCACATATAGCTGAAGTTAAGAAGCTCTTTAAGAGTTCGAAAACCCCAACAATATTGACTGATCCGTTTCCTAATCCAAGACAAAGTCTGGTTGCTAATCAAAATGCTTCCCGATCCCAAGTGCTTATGTTGTCTACCTCAAAGCAGCAGAATAATGCTTTGACAAGGAATAAAGATTACAGGAATCCAAAGCAGTTGAACAACAAGGCAAATGAACAACCTAGTAGTTCAACAACAACTTTGACCAAAGTTGTGCCACCCATCGTTCCTAAACAAATGATAAAGTCACCAAAGGGAGTAGTACACAAATCGACATTTAATCCTCGTGCAAAAACAGCACAGAATTATAATATAGTAGAGGACCTGGCCCAATCGCCGTCTGCTATGTTGACACTTGAGGTACCGCAAAATTGCCCCTCCCAAGAGCAAACTTTATTATCAACAATAGGTGGGATTGGCCCAATGGATTCCAATCTTGTGGCCTTTGATCATAAAGGATATGACCCTCAGTTACCAGCTCAACTAGCTTTCCTTATTCAAGTGAAAGCCCTCAACAAAACTGTTCATCGAACAATTATTGATGAGGGGGAATCTACATGTCTTATGTCGATGAGTTGCTGGAAAAATTTAGGCTCACCACCCTTGTCGAAATCGTCAACGACATTAAAAGCATTTGATGGACGATCATACACTCCATACGGGATTTTAAGTAACTTGCAAGTTGAACTGGGGGGCAAAACAGTAGAAGTTGATGTTGAAGTAATCGATGGAAACCTCGATTACAACATCCTACTGGGAAGGCCTTGGATATATGCCATGGCTGCAGTTGTGTCGACCTACTTCAGGAGGATTGTATTTCCTTTTCAAGGAAAAATTACAATCGTCAACCAACAAACATTTCTCCCCAACAGCTCTCAAGTTACGGGAAGAAGCACAATGATCCATGAAAGTAATCAATCGCTCCAAAATATTGGAGTAGGTCTCCTAAAAGACCCTGCCTTAATGGGTACTTTTGCCCTACCACCGGCAGGTAATCTGGCAGAAGTAGCCACAGTGGAAACCTACCATATGAAATCTTCTATATCCAACGGATTCGGAAGATTCCTAAATATTTTGTCAGCATGGATCATCGCCCTAATGGAAATACTGTAAATACAGTGGGCCCCGAGGACGGTTCTTATCTCGTGTCAACCTCGTTAAAAAATGAAACAAGGAGTCATGAGGATAGTTCTTTTATTGTGTCAACCTCATTAAAAAATGAAACAAATCCCCTTTTCAAAATTCAAAGGTAAACCTTCATTCCAACCACCAAGTTGAATGCAATGAAGCTTGGGGGGCACCCTCCTTTGACATGCGTTATTATGATGCTGGGGGCATGCATAAAAACGAGCAGTTTTGGCAAAGTTCATGCTCGTTAAAAAATAAACGCAAAACGAGCAGTTTTGGCAAAGTTCATGCTCGTTAAAAAATAAACGCAAAACGAGCAGTTTTGGCAAAGTTCATGCTCGTTAAAAAATAAACGCAAAACCGAGCAGTTTTAACGCGGAATTCATGCTCGTTAAAAAATAAACATAAGCATGTGAGCAAGCTTCCCCCAGAGTTCAAGCTCATCCAGAAAAAATGAACCGGTAAATAACCATTTGAGACCGTAAATTCATCAGCCATAAAAGCCTTGGTCGTGTTTGCACCGTCACCTCCACTTTTCGTTTGGCCGATCATTCACATCCACTTGATTGTTTACCTATTTTGAGGAACAGCTGCGAAGAGTGATTTCGCCTAGCCATCCTTGTAACATTGCCGTGATTGGAAAATTCCAACCTGTACCTGGAATCTGCTGCTATCCCTGTTTATCACTCGTTCCTCAAAATACGAGTCTTCTTTGAGCTCTTTTCATCTGACTCGTAAAATATGAAAAGTTTGCTGAGTTTTGACCTTCCAGCTCGTTAAAAGGACCGAAAGAGCTATCCCTCCTCTAGATTTTAATCTTTTTGGACCTGAGGGATTATTGCACAAAAAGATCGAGCGCTTGTCTAGTTCGGCTCGATAAAGCTATCGAACATTCATCTCTTTTGTATTGTTTTATACTTTTTCGAACTCAAGGGATTAGATGACGAAAAAGGACCTTTGGAGTTAACTTTATGTACCCTTTTTAGACTCTAAAAATGAAAAGGACCGAGTTGTCTTTGTCGCTAGGCTCGTTAAAAATATTGAATAGCGACAAACTTGTCTTTAGACGAGAACGAGTTTCCCTATCGCTAGGCTCGTTAAAACATAGCGATGGGCTTGCCCGAAGGGCAGGTTATAGAACAAGCATATGTTATCCTCCTCAAGCTTGACAAAAATAAAGAGGTACTGGTCAGAAATGACTGGGGAAAAATTGGGAGAACCTCAAAGCTTAATGGTAGCAAGTCGCTCTTGAACATGACACTTTTGCCTCCGTAAAAACATCGGGTTGGGTTGTTTTCATTCACCGGTCCCTTCACCATGGTCTCGCCATACCATCCACATTTGGGGTAATGCTACCGATCCATTACATCAGTGTCGTTATATGTTCAAGAGATGTCATTCAGAGAGTGTCAACCGAGTCCCATCCACTGCCATACATCATCTTTCATCCTTTCATGACCGCCACCCTGAATCATATTTCACAGATCGTTTTCACCATCATCACAATTACTAGCTCCGTTCCGTGTCACTGATGTGGGATTCATTAAGGCCCTCCTTTGACAGATCGCTTCTTGTCGACATCAGCTCATTATCTAAGAAGTTGATCTAGGAACACCCCCTCAGTACTTTGAAGCTTGCATGCCTCAATGGCAAGTTTCTCACTTCCGGCGACAGGTATACATTAATGACCTTCGACCGGGAGACGTGGTGTTCGACGCCAAATCCTATATTCACGCCACGTGAATTGTGCTGCAGTACCTTGAGGGTCATCATCATTATCGGTGATTCCTCTCGCACTTGTTAACAGTTTACATTATTGACTGGTAATCAAGCGATGTCTTTCCATGTTCGACTCCAAGAAATTCTCACATGGATCGACCTGTACTTAGAGTGAAGATCGGACAAGTTTGAAGACCCCGGATCTAGTTTCATCCATCTGGGCTGCGATATATATTCAGGAGATAAAAGACATTGACATGTGCAGCAGATGATCATCCTACTAAAAGGATGACAATTTAAGCAGAGAATTATCAGTCTACTATCAGACGATCGTCTGTTTATGTACAGAAAATGTATTTATAAAGCTGAGCATGGGAAATGCCCGCGTCAGCTAGATCATGAAAGCAGTATGAAAAATAATGTATTGTATTATAATTTGTTACAAGTCACCTCCCGACGATTGAATGAACTTCGGATCCTCCTAATAAAGCATTTCACCCGATAAACGACCTCATACTTTAGGGGGCAACTGTTATAGACATTTTTGTGCCTTACAGCATAGAGCATGAAATGTCAATAATCTGAGGGATCCAAAGTCCCTAAACATGTTTTTCCTACCCTTAGAGGAACAAGGTCAGCAAACCACAGCGCTTCAGATCAGTTCTCCACTGAAAAACACTCAAAAACAGGTCAATTTTGGATCAAAGCAGCTGCTCCACTGAGCATCTGCGCTGAATGTCAACTGCTCCATGGTGTACCTGCGCTGAATGTCAACTTCATCAAAGGCTACCTGCGCTGAGCGAGTTTGGACATGTGGAGGAATCTTTCCTCAATGTGTCAGTGCCCAGGAAGCTTCCAAATTGACACTTGGATCAAAAGATTCGCCTAAGTGAAGAGTAAGAGGTTCTAAAACTCCGAGTGGAAGGTAGAATCTCCGAGTGGACTCAAGAACTAAAGAACAACTGGGTTTGAAGAGGACAACAGTCACACATCAAGCTGACTTATCTTCACTCCAAAACTCTATATAAGGATCTCATCCCATGGGATCTAGGGGCCGGAATTTTGTGCAAAGAATTGCTGTTGGTTTACAGTTGAGAGTATTGGGTGATTGGTTGAGGGAGGTGAAGAGGAGATTTCTTTCCGTCGGGAAGGTGATGCTGGATTGGACCTCTTATGGTTGTATCACCGCCTGAACCTTACTTTCTTCCATTAATAAAGCATTTGAGGTTCTTCTATTCGCATGTGTTTCAATGGTGTATTGTCTTACTTGCGTATTTGATTTATGCTAATCCTTGAATCAATTATGAATGCATGCTTCTTGTAGTTTCCTTTTCTTGTCTTGTCTGCAGGATCTTGTGTAGCTGGGCCCGTGAGAAGACTTGGAGCTGGGAGCAAGCGACAAAGAGAGAAGATTGGATCGACCATTTGCGCAAGACATCGGTAAGTGGATCTCTTCCTTTCCTCTTTTGCATGTCATAAAGAAGTAATCTTAGATAGCTTTGCTTCGGCTGTTGCTAAGGAACTATCACCCTTAGAGTGGGATAGGATCATTCCTTGTTGGATACTTTTCCCCACAACAGACACCTTTCTCTAGAACTTCCTTCTTCTTTGGAGGGGCCAGTATACCAGCGGGTACCATCCCCAATAACACTTTTATCCATATGAGGTCTAATGCTTATACCAATTATTCTGCATATGGAGGTCCATTCTCTAGTTTTATAGGTCATTTTATCACATCTGATTAGTGAGCCTCCTAATGGGATCAATCAACATCCTATTGCCCCTTGTCACCATATTTCACAAATCCCTAAGAATGTTCCCTTCATCCTCTAGAATTTCAGCCCTAAACTGGACCATCTGAGCCATTTTTAGGACCAACGCTCCATGCAAGCCTAATGGGGTGCGAAAATATACAGGTTTCTCCATTGTGGTCTTCTTTGGTCACTAGCAGGTTGCTCCCCTTTGCACCTGCATTGGTTCTAGAAATCTAGGAGAATGATTGGGATTCTGGAAGCTTCCCCTTCTAGGAGTTTCCATAAGTTGTTTTAACTACTTACCTTTGATAAAACATTAGATCCTATCCTTCTCTACTTTGAATTTTTCACCACTTATCCTTTAGTCCCATCTCTCCATAAAAGGTGGATCTCTTACCATAGATTGGTAATTGGATAAGAACTCCCAACTTACCCTACTTCTCTATATATTCCTAGCCTTCTATGTGGTTGGGGGTTTTCTTTTGGAGATTGATTATGCCCTTATGTTGTTGTAGTGATTGGTTCTCATCTCATGCATTTAGGGTGATTAGAGGTGCATATTGTGACAAGGAAAGCACAAGTCAACAACTTGGATGAGCTCTTCTACAAGATAAACTACTACTTATGATTGTAATCTCCTTCCATTTATAATAATGAAAATAATTCATTGTTTTCCTATATGTGTTGTCATTATTTCACTTATTTCAATACCATGTTGATCTATTGAATGAAGTACTTAGATGATACTACATATATCTCGTAGTTTCTTGGGTTGTGTTATATGCCTATGTAGGTTCTAATTTTGGTATTTGGAGTTGATATTGGGGCTTCCAAGGTAAAGAATGAGCGAAGTGTATGAAGGATTCTAGGTAGACCTCACTCTATCGTCTATTTACTTTAAGGAAAACCATTGTGTTCCTTGTCTCTTTGTTGTTCTAAGTTAGCGACTAACCTAGGGGATGTACTTTTGTCTGCAATCATAAATCTTGTACAAAAAATTTGTGACTCCATTAGGGAGCGAAGAATTCCCTTGATGTTTTCCTTGTCCTTTGTGTTTGATTACCTCCTTGAAAAACCTTTTTTGTATCATACAACCAACAATAGACATAGGAAGTGATGTCATTGAGCCGTTTTTGCAATTTTTGTGCCAAAATTCTCTTTCCCAAGCCCAACACACCCCTTGTGCCTTTGACAGAGTGTTGCACCTAACCTAGGCCCAACGCACCTCCTGTTCCTTTGACATAGTGTTGCACCTAACCCAGGCCCACTTTATACCAGCGCTGCAACACACTGGTGCCTCTTCTGCACCAGCGTTGGTCCTTGCTTTTGCATAAATTTTTCCTTGGTTCTTGAGCCTCTCTTTTGTTAGCCTACTTCCAGCTAAACTTCCCCAAGTCTTGAGTGTCTTGTGGTCTCTCTAAATCCCCCATTTGGTTTCATTTGCGTTCTTTTCCTTTGGTAAGAATTGGTTTTTATTTTTCTTTGTTCTTATCATTTTGTTGCTTGTAAACTGATTTTGTTTGATTGTTGATTGCTTGGATGAATTGATTTTTTAGTCCTAATTCTAAAAAGTGCAATTGAATCAGTAATTGAGCATTTGCATCCTAGTTTTCTTCATTTCGAAATTAAGGGTATTGAAAAAAAAACATTTTCATCTAGGGTTTTGTGTGTGAAATTGAAATTCCCTAGTGTGAGTTTTGATTTCCTTTGAGTGTCATCTCTTTTGATTTTTTGGAATTTTCACCCAATTTCAGTTTGAGTCCTTTGTTCATGAAATCCCAAATTATGTTTGATATTGGAATCCTCTTATGTTTGCTTTGAAGAATTCTCTTGCATAGATCACATTTTCATAGTTATAATTCTCATTTTCACAGGTGGAAAGGAAATTGTGTATAGATAACATTTACATAGTTCTCAAGGGAACCATGCATAGATTATGTTGCATTGTTTGACATCTTTTAATCCTTTGAATTTGATTGGAATAGTGAAATTGAAAGATCTAGTTAGGAAGCTCTTGTCAGCTGCATATTTGATTTTTGCATCATTGTTTGCACCTCTTCCGTACACTAGATAGCTTTCATCGAAAATGAAAAAAGTTATTTTTCTCATATTAGTCATCGAATTTTGATCCTTGAAATCAAAATCTAATTCAAGATCAACTTAAAATTTACTGAATCAACCTAAGGATCATTTTAAACTTAACAGCATACATAGAGATCTAGTCTAGATACATGTTCTAACGTTGTTAAATGTAGAAGTTTTCATTGTTTTCTAGCATTGCATCCTAGGGGTGAAATCTCGTTTCACGTACGTAAGTGTATAGGATGATTCTCCACATACCTTTGGGTATATCTGATGAGGCTCCACACATGATAAGTATATGTGAACGCTCTCATCGAATGGTTACACATTAAACAACACTAATGTGGACTACACTTCCACGTACCATTGCATATATTTTGGAAGTCCCCTATAGGATTTTATCCACCCATAGGTAACCAAGTCTACCGCTTTGTATACCATGATACATCAAACACAACATTCGGGGAGATTGGATACCATGCATTAATTGCTTGGTTCGCCAAGGTGTATATTGCAATTCATGGTTGTTGGGTAAACCCTTTTTCCTAGTTACCCCTATTGGTTTTATTCTTGTCTTTAATTTCTAAAATCAATTAATTGATCATGGAACAACATCCTTCCTGTGGAAATACTCATTAGTAGTTATTAGGTTGAGACTAATGGCAACAATTCTTGAGTCTACCAGTCAAGGAAGCCCCTCTAATAGGAATCCTAGTCCTTTCCCTTATTTTGGAAATATTGGTGATCTTTATATGGCAACGTTGTGCCTTCCCGGATTTACCATTGGTTTACCAATTTGGTTATTTTTGATGCCTATGGTTCCAAATGTCCAAACTAATTCTCAACTGAGTTCTCCTCCACCTTAACAATATTAACCTCATGTTGATTCTAAATTTGATCCTTTGCCTTCTTCACCTATTGTTTCTTCATCCCTTTCTTCCTCTTTTCCTAGTGAAAGTCTTGATTCTAGTAACTAAGAAGCTAAGAAGAAGAAGAAAAGGACAATGAAGAAGAATAAAAATAAGTAGGGGGCAACCAAAAAACCATTGCTACAGATGAAAATAGTAATTAGCCCCGCAAAGTTAAATTACCTTACATGCTTTGTAAGGGTGATCACCTTCTTAGAGATTGTCTTGGTATTCTGAAGGTATTATAAGTGTGGTCCACAAGATCACATCAGCCTTCTTCGTCAACTTTTGGAGATAATGTTGGTGAAAAAACCTCAACTAGTGATATTAAGTTCCATGGGAAAAATGGTAAAGTAAAATTTCCCTATAAGTTATATGAAGGGAATCATCCTATTCACCTTTTTCCTTATATGGATGGAGCCTCAAAAGTGGTGGTAAATCTTATAGCTTCTCAACCACGACTTCCAGTTGGTTACCAGAAGCTTTCTCCCAATCCTCCACTAGTTCATGAAGTGCTTGATTAGAGTCTGAATCTAATCAATCCTACTCTCTCTGAATGTGAATCCCAAGAGTCTATTCCTGGCCAACCATTGGTTTAGAAAATGGTTGACTCGATTCGACCTTCAGTTGATCGTACCTTTCCCATAGAAAGTGAAATTCATATCGCTCAGATTCTTCTTGTTTATTTAGATTCCAATGAACTGGGGGAAAGTACTCCTGTTCCGAGAGCATTTCTCCCATTCGCATAGCACAAGGGAGTATTTCTCCCATTCCCATAACACCCCTTCCAAGTAGTCTAGTCACTTCCTTTGATTGGACACAATTGGAAGGGTATCATCTTCCTTCTTACATGCCCTTCCAGATCATAGTACAAGATTATAATGTGGTCATACTGAGAACAATAATATATGAAGGTGTGTCTATTAGTATTTTTTCCTCAACTGCTTGGCAAGATTTAGGTTCTTCGTAGCTTGTGCCTAGCACCCAAAATATATTGGCTTTTAATAGACAAACCAGTCAACCATTAGGTATCTTTCTTAAGATTCCTATTACTTTGGGAGGAAATACTAACTATATCGATGTGATGGTAGTCCAATACCCTTTGTATTTTAATTTACTCCTTGGGCATGACTATGTGTATTTCTTGAGATCTCTTGTCTCTTCTCTCTTTCGTGTGATTTGTTTCTTGCATGAAGGAAGAATCGTGAATATTGACCAGCTTTTGTTCATTGGTCCTTATTTGAATCCCAATCAACTAGCTTCCCTAAATGGTCCTTATATGCAACTGGTATCTCCCCCACCACATATTAATTATGTGGCAACTTTTTATATGCTCGTGTCTACTGATGATCTAGTAGCTGATCTAGTGCATCATTTACTAGGGGCATTGGAGTCTAATATGTCCATCAAATCCTTGGATCCCTTCCAGGGCATTGTTATCCCATGAGAACCTCTTGGAAGCCATGGTCTCTTGGAGACCATGATCTGATTTTGGAGCATTGTTCCTTTTCTTGTGTCAAGCTCCTTAAAAAATGAATCAAGGTCCTTGGAGTAGAGTTCCTTTTCTTGTGTCGAGCTACTCAAAAAATGAAACAAGTTTTTTGGAGCAGATTTCTTTTTCTTGTGTCAATCTCCTTGAAAAATGAAACAAGGTCCTGGAGCAAAGTTCCTTTTCTTGTGTCAAGCTCCTTAAAAAATTAAACAAGGTTCCCTGAGCATAATTCCTTGTTTTGTGTCAAGCTCTTTAAAAAATGAAACAAGGTGTCATGAGAATAATTCTTTTCCTGTGTTAATCTCATTAAAAATTGAAACAAATCCCCTTCCAATTATATTCTTTGATTAGATATTGTAAATTCCTAGTTGAGTCTTTCACTTGATATTGTAAATGAACCTTCATACCATCCACCTCTTAGTAACCAGTCGTCTACTTAGGTGAAAGAAATGAAGCTTGGGGGAAATGAAAACTTATTTCAAGCATAGTTTCCCATGTTTCAATCTTGTGTAAAAATGAAACAGATTTCAATCATAGTTTCCCATGTTTAGAGTTTTTGTAAAAATGAAACCATTCCCATTTTATCCCCCGTGATTTCCATTTTTATCAACCTATTTTATGCCATATGAGCCCCTTGGTTTTCTCTTTCCATGGTCTCCATCTACTTGGCCGATCATACGCTTTCACTTGGTTCTTTTTACCCTTTCCTAAGGAAAACCTATGATGAGTGGTCTTATTAGCTAACCTCTTGACCTTTGCATTTTTTTAATAGTTCCATCATGACTGGAACCAGTTGCTAACCTTTGTACCATTCATTCCTCTAGGAGGATTCCTCTTCTATCTCTTTTCAGACTCCCAAAATATGAAAATATTGTTGAGCACTTACCTTTTCGAACTTGTAAAAGTAAAAGAAAATACCTCTACTTAGTATAAGTTTAACCCTTTTTCATCCTAAGATAAACTACCTATGAAAAAGTAATACATTAGCCAAACATGGCTAAGAGGTTCTTTTGGGTATTGTTTCTACCTTTTCGGAGCTAAGGGATGATCTGAAAACATCGGATTGACTATTTTCACAATTTCACCAACATTAACTATTGTTTCCTTTTAAGTGAATGAATAAGGGAAAACTAAAATTTGAAGTGCCTTAAACATAAACATGAAATCTAAAAATGTGCATGTGAGCAGAAAGAAAAGAAGCAAACACATAAATTTGATTATGGAGTTCGTCCCTCCTGGACTACATCTCTGGGTCTGCTTCCATGTGGGCGTCCACTGTATTAGGAATACTCAAAAAGGCTCTTTACATCAACTTTGCCATTCTAGACTTTGCACGCAGGCATCAATGGCTACTGTCAACTGCTAGGCCTCGACCTCCGCTCTCGAACATAACTTTTAGATTATGAAAAGGCCCAATATTGGCCAATATGCCCAAAAAGGCATTTACAAGCACATAATAATACCAAGTTCTGAGACTCACATTCTAACTCCCATCACACTAGTATAGTGGAAAATATTTTTATAAGGTCCAAGGCAGGTCTCGAGGTCAAACCCGCAGACCTCCCAGGATTTAAAATGGAAAACATAGATTTTTGTTGCAACAATAGTGTTTTATGTGGCATAATGTTACAACTCTGCACCATATTAAACATATGGTTGCAACCATAGTATATATGATTGGTATAACATGACGAATACATATCTTAACCAAAGTTTAATTTAACACTTCGTTGCACCAGCGGATATGTATTAGTCCCTATGGCATATTTGTTACCAAGGTTGCCTCGACCCGTGGCACAAGTTATCAACCTCCGTGGCATGTGACCGGTCCGGTGTTACCCGCTCCCTGACGGTTACATAATGTATCTTCGGTGGTGATATAACCCATGGCGGCATTAACACCATGCCATGTGATAAGTCCACCGGTTGTGATATGTGTTGACTGTGCCCACCGAAGTTTGTGGATGTTTTTTCCATTTGGAGCATCGATATACCATAACTTGGGTTTTGCATGCCTGCCAGAAATGGCAGGCTCTACCACCCCTTTGCCCCATCCACCATACAATGAAACTTCAAATTTAACATATGCGCCAACGTTTAATAAATCAAAGCCATTGTGTAATGGTAAGGTTTTGTAATGCGGGTTTGGAGGTTATCGGTTCGATCCTGGCCCTACTAATTCGACCTCTGCCATGTTGACATTGGCTGCCACTTGCATTGTGTTTGACCTGCCAGGTCTCCTACTGAGAGACTGCCACTTCGCCTGCAAAGGCCCATTTTTTTCCTGTTGGAGGAAAACTTCAAAACACGTTTTCTCCCTCATACGAAGGCCATTTTTGAAACAGAACATACCACTGAAATCAGTGCAACAATCTCTTCAACTTGGTGCTAGTTTTGAGAGAATTTGAGACTGTACAATTCTAAGAATTTTGAGGACCCTCCTAGATCATTCCTCTCCACTGGAAGCTTTTGGACCACCAAAAGTTTGGTTTTAAGCATACATGAGGTGAGGGTACAACTCCCTCACCCTTCTGATCTCCTTCCACCTTGTCTTGCTTGGAGTCAAGCCTTTGAATCCCACTCGAAGATACTCAACATCTCCTCACCTAGAAGTGTGACCTTTCTATCCAAGATGGTATCTTCCTATAACTCAGTCATAAATTTAGGTGAAAAATCATCTACAATTGGAATTTAAGCATTTTCCTTTGGATCCATGATCATTGGAGGTTCATACAACTTCAAATTTTCAACATTTACCACTGAATATATGTGCATGTATGGAGGCAAATTTAACCAGAATCCATTGTGCCCAAGCTTTTCAACAATCTTAAAAGGACCATACCTGATAGGTTTCATTTTTTTACCTTCACCTTTCATCCTTTATTTGATCGTGTATATCCATACTTCATCACCAAACTGGAAGTATGATCCACCCGATGCTTGTCACAGCACATTTTGTACTTGGCCTAACGTTTCTCTAATTGATCCTGCACTGCTTCATGAATTGTTTGGATTCTTTGAATGAACTTGATTACTTTGTTGACATCTCCATGTCCATCCTCCTTAGCTTCTTCGCCAAACATGAAGTCCATTAGTGATTTTGGCAGGCACACAAAACATGTCTCAAAAGGAGATCTACCTGTATAAGAATGCAAGGCTCTGTTGTAAGCATGCTGGACAAAATGCAAGGATTCATCCCACAACTTTAGATGTTTGCTACAATAATCTATCAAAAAATGTACCACTGTTATGTTCACCACCTCTATTTTCCCATCAGTTTGTGGACGAAAAGTTGTTCTCTTTTTCAATTTAGTGTCCATGAGTCCCCACAAAGTGGACCAAAACTCTCCCATGAAACGAGAGTCCCAATCTGAAATTATAGAAGTAGGCAACCCAAAACGAACCCATAGATTTTGAAAGAACATTTGTGCACTCTGTTCAGTAGTTACTTGCTTTCTACATGGAACAAGAATACACATTTTTCTAAATCTATCAACCACAACGTACAAATAATCGTTCCCTTTTCTATACATTGGAAGTCCTACAAAATCCATAGATAAATTGTCCCATGGCTGAGAAGGAACTGGAAGTGGCATATACAAAACTAATTTTTTATTGCTTTGTTTTCTTGTAGAACACATGACACAACCTTAACTGGAAGTGGCATATACAAAACTAATTTTTTATTGCTTTGTTTTCTTGTAGAACACATGACACAACCTTTTATGTACTTAGCAACTGTTTCATTCATTCGAGGCCAATAGAAATACCTTTGTAATTATACCATTGTCTTACCTACACCAAAATGCCCTGAAACATGAAAAGAATGTGCTTCCCTGATCACGTGCACTCTTTCTCCCTGTGGTATGTCCAACTTGTGAAGATGGTACAATAACCTGTCATGAATATGATAATTCACTTCTTCCACCTGAGCACCATGAGTTAGTGATTCATAAACATCTTTGAAATCAGTGTCTTTAGCATATTATTCAATATAACTTTCATGTGCTAAAGAACTATTTTGAAGAATAACTAAAGCATTCAAAGAAGTTCTTGATAGCATATCAGCTACTTTATTGGTTGTACATTTCTTATATTTGATTACTAAGTGGAATTGTTGCAAAACCCCATCCATCTATAATGTCGAGACTATTGCAACTTAGTTTGAGATTGAAGGTATTGAAGTGGTTGATGATCTGTATGAATCATTGTTTCTTTGCCCATTAAATAATGTTTCCATTTTTTAACACTTTCCACTAATGCATATAATTATTTATCATAAGTTGGATAATTAGCAATTTCTTTAGAAAATATTTCTGAATGAAAACAAATAGGCTTTCCTTTTTGCAATAACACTACACCCATTGCATACCCACTAGCATCAATTTCTATTTCAAATGGTTGTTGAAGGTCTGGTAAAGCCAAGCTTGGAGTTATCCTCCCCACTAGAAGGAGACTTTAGAACTTGTTAAAGCATGAAGTGGTGGTGCAATAAAAGAGAAATAAGAAATAAACTTCCTCCAATATTGAACTGCACCCAAGAAACTTCTAACTTCCGTCACATTTTGTGGTCTTGGCCACTTAAGAATTACATCAATTTTAGCTGGATCTATTTTAATTTGACCTCCTCCGACTATGCAACCAAGATATACTAAGGATTTTTTTCCAAATTCACACTTAGAAAGTTTGAGATACAGTTTCTCTCTTTACAACACATCAAAAACTTGTTTAACATGCTTTACATGTTCTTCCAAACTTGAAATGAAAATAAGAATAGACTATGAGAAACTTATCAATAAAAGGAAGAAACACATCATTCATACTCTCATCAAAGTTGTTGGAGAATTTCATAAACCAAACAACATAACAAACCATTCATAAAGCCCCTGTCTAATCTTAAATGCAGTGTTCCATATATCATTCTCTACAATACGAATCTGATGATAACCACTTCTTCAATCCAATTTTGTAAATTAAACAACATTCTTTAACTGATCAAGAAAATCATCGATTCTAGGAAGAGGATACCTATTCTTAATGGTGATTTTATTTTAGGATCTAAAATCAACACACATTCTCCAAGTTCTGTCTTTCTTAGGGACTAATATGATCGGTGATCCACATGGAGAAGAACTAGGTCAAATGAAGCCTTTATCAACCAATTCCTGAATTTTTTTTCTTAATTTATTCATTTTCTATGATCGACATACGATACATGCCAATATTCGAACGAGGGGCATTAGATTGTAATTGAATATCATGTTGTATTTCTTGTTTATAAGGTAGAATTTTTGGTTTTTTAAATAATTCCTTATAAGAATCTACTATTTCAACCAATGTGTCCTTAAATTGAGAATCAAACCCTTGAAAAGCATCATACTTATCTTTAGGTTGTTCTTTAACAAACATGAGAACATACTTTTTACTTGAATTTATGAGCCTTTTCATTTGACTTACATTGATTAAATCCAAGCTTGTCTTAATTTTGTGTGCCCTGACAATGTATTCAATTCCATCCTTAACAAGATGATACTTATTCTCCTTTATATGAAATATGGCATTTCGATCATAAAGATAAGGACTACCCAACAAAACTCCACATATATCCAAAGGAATCACATCTAGCTCAACTTCATCAACAAAATTAGTTGTAATTACAAACCTTAAACGTCATTGTTTTGAGAGTTGCATTTGAATGTTTTCTTTCAACCATTCTAAAGGGTATGGTTTTGGATGATTTTTAGTTTCCAATCCCAATTTCCTTACTAGTTCCTCAGATATTAGATTTTCTTGTGATCCACTATCGAATAATGTATCTATCTTAGTGTGCTTGGAGATAATCCTGATATGAAACAATTCATCTCTCTTCTTTTCTTCTATCACATCATTAGATTTTGAAGAAGATGCAGAACAAGAAGAACTAGAGCCAGATTTAGAAGGATTACATGTCAGCCCCATAGCAGTTATATTGTTTTTATCACCGGAGTCAGATCCTTGTTGGATTGCAGAATTAGCTTTCATCTCACCCTTCTTCTTAAGGAACTTCTTTGGTTTAAGTTTTGGATGAATCTTCCAACACTTGGATCAATCGTGTCGAACCCTCTGACAATGAGCACAAGTAAGCCTTTCTCCTTTTTTAGATGTTGTCGGTTTCTTCCCTTTCAACTTGTTCTTCCCTTTGCCTTCTTGGGAATCTTTTTCTCTGAATACTTCAATGGTTTCTTTGAAAAGTTTTACTGAAAAGGTTTGCCACCTGATTCAATATGAATGGCTTGTACACACACTTCATCAAAGTTAGTTGGATTAAACATAAGCAAAGTATGTTGCAAATAAGAATGCAAAATTCCAATATACTTTAACAAATTATCTCATGTGTTTAATGGAACATTAAGTGGTAATTCTTTTTTCCTGAATTCCTATGTAAACTCTTGCACACTCTGTCCTTTGCCTTGCCTTAAATGTTTCCAATCCATTACAACCTGTTGCATATATCCTAAAGGATATAATTTCTTTCTAAAAGCTTTAACAAGCTTAGACCATGAAGAGATAATTTTACCTTTATGCTTCAAATTTGATTGAGTTTTACTTTCCCACAAAATGAAAGTTGTTCCCCCCATTCTAAGTGTAGCTAATTGAATATTTGCAGATTCATCAACAATATTATGAATTCTACAATACACCTCAAGTTGCTTTATCCAACTATCTAACTTTTCAGGATTCATTTCACCATCATATATTGGCAACTGAAACTTAACATCAAGCTTCAAAAGAGGAGATTTCTTTTTCCTCTTTTGTGAGTCTAAATCTGAACTTCAATGATAAGAGAATAAGGAAGAAGAGGAAAACAAGGATGGAGGAGAAGGAGGCTCGTTAGCATCATCTTTTTCCTTTCCCTTTTTCTCTTTCGTGGGTTTAGAAGAAAAAGTTGCATCTCTATTCTTCTTGTCTTCATAGAGTTCTGCAATCATCCTTTGAATATTAAGGAACATCTGCTGAAATTGCTCCTCGCTCTTTGTCTCAAGAGCTTCTCCTTCATTTGAACCTGCTATATTTCGTGAGACTTTCCTCTTTCCAATATCTGGATTTATCCCTTCAAGTTTCCCTTCTCCACGTCACAACTTGAATCTAGTCAACATTCACATTGGCAAATATCATGCTTATACATGACCAACCAACCTCACTCTGATACCAAAATATGATCTGAAAACATAGGATTGACTATTTGCAGAATTTCACCAACATTAACTAAGGTTGCATTTTAAGTGAACGAATGACAGAAAACTAAATTTTTAAGTGCCTTAAACATAAAATTGAAATATGAAAATAAGCATGAACAATAGAAAGAAAAGAAGAAAACACATAAAGTTGATGAAAAAGTTCGTCCCTCTTCGACTACATCTCCGGGTCCACTTCCATGTGGCCATACACTGTATTAGGAATGCTAAAAATGTCTCTTCACATCAGCTTCTCCATTCTGGACCTTTCATGCAACCATCAATGGCTACTATCAACTGCTAGGCCTCGGCTTCAACTCTCCAACGCAACTTTTAGATTACGAAAAGGCTGAATATTGGCCAAGTTATGCCAAAAAGGCATTTACAAGCACATAATAATACCAAGTTCTGAGCCCAAATTCAAACTCCCATCGCACAAGTG
Organism: Pinus tabuliformis; assembly: GCA_031772625.1. Classification (NCBI taxonomy): domain Eukaryota; kingdom Viridiplantae; phylum Streptophyta; class Pinopsida; order Pinales; family Pinaceae; genus Pinus; species Pinus tabuliformis. The sequence goes on from CM062805.1 coordinate 1,259,982,702, forward strand.
TAGTGGAAAATCTTCTTAGAAGGCCATGGGTAGATCTCGGGGTCAAACCCATGGACCTCCCGGGATTTAGAATGGAAAACATAGTTTTTCTTTTCAACAATAATGTTTCATGTGGTGTAATATTACAACTCTGCACCATATTAAACATATGGTTGCAACCATAGTTTTAAACATAGTATACCTGACTGTTATAACATGACGAATACATAACTTAACCAAAGTTAATTTAACACTTCGCTGCACAGGTGGATATGTATTAGTCCCCGTGGCATATTTGTTACCATATAGTTTGATTAATCAAAGTTGTAAACCATTCCGGCGGCGTTACCAAGGTTGCCTCGACTCGTGGCACAAGTTATTAACCTCCATGGCATGTGACCAGTCTGGTGGTTACTCGCTCCCCAATGGTTACATAACTTATCTTTGGCAGTGATATAACCCATGGCGGTTGTTGGCTCACTAAGATGTCTTTTTACAGGCAATCTTAATCCCTACATTAGTTGTCAACCCAAGGTAAGTCTTTTTATATCAAGAGTGCCAAAACAGTATATGTAGTGAATCTAGAGGTTATCTAATGATGAATCATTGCAATCACTAAAGGCTAATTCTTCAATTCAATTCACACAATTTTGAAAAGAACTATCTAAGGAAGAAATACTCTCAACACACTCTGCAATTCTATGCAACTTTTTCCGAAATCAATTGAAACTGAATGAAAATAAGAATTACACTTAAAATCATTCAAATAAGCTTAAGTAAAGAAACTATGACTATTGAAAAGCATTGTTAATCTATAACAACCCAAATCAATCTACATTACTCAATTGAATAACAACATTAAGTGAACAGCAATCAATAATCAGTAATTGAACAGTGAATAAGCGATAAAGGATTCCTAGATGGCAAATGTTCTATATTGCAATCTGTAGAAGTTAATTAGTCTTGTCTTTCAAGATCTATGATAACATCTATTGAAATGAACAACAATCTGCTATCAACATGAATTCACTCATTCTAATCAAAGCGCTACTTAAGTATATCTCACGACTTCACTCAGAATCTAATTGAACAACAGTATAAATCAATATCACAAATCTTCATGATAAATGAAATAATTGAACATTAAATCAATTGCAAAGATTGAATATAAAACTATAACGCAAAGGAGCAGTGGAACTTCTTGTCACTGGGCCCAGAGTTGCCAAAAGCCTCTGCTTAATAAAAACTCAAAATACGAAGATGTATCAAACGCAACCTTCTTTCATTAATTTCGAGAAACAATTGACAGAGTCACTGATATAAAAGCGTATATGCTTCAAAAAGAATAATTACAAATTACCAAAGTCTAAACTATATCTAATTGCCTTTCGGCCCTATATATAACATAAAAGAGAAACTGGATAAAAGCGAATCCTCAGGATCAGGGGATCCTGAGGATTTCGCAATATAAAATCTGATCATGTGATAAAATAGGAATGTTCGAACTGATCTTCTGCTTCCTTGTCTGCCCAAGATGCTGTGGCTTTTCCCTTTTATGGCCTCGTGTTGTTCCTCCAATTGAACATTTTTTTCCCAATCCGCATCTCTACATACAAAGATAGAAAATAATTAGTTTTTCGTACTAGATTTTCCTATTCTATCACCAAATAGTTTCATCCAACTTTAGCCGATATTTTCCTCATTTTAATCTATAAATGGAGATAATCGTATAAGGATGAATGATAAATGAAGCATTTTATGAAGAGAAATCATACCTTTTTCTTGTCACAACATACTCCCCAGCTTACGTTGTTGCACGTTCTCATGCAAGCGTATAGTTCAAATGCAACTGAGTGAGGGAATAAGCAGGATATACTTCCTCCTTGCAATTCCTAAAACCATTCTTTTTCTTAAGGACATCGAATGCCTGGGTTACCTTGTGATCCTTTAAGTTATAATCACTATGGTATTGATGAGGAGGATACCATATTACTGGGGTTCTATAACATCATCCTATCCACTATGGCCCCATTGTTAAAATCATATTTCTATATTTATAAAAATGGGAAGAAGCAGCTTGGAAGTTTCTATATTCGAATGGCTCTCGTCCCCTCACAGTGTTATTGGAGACCTCCACCTCTGCCTTGATGTAGCCAAGGCTTGTTATTTAATGTCCTAGAAGTATTCCTTTCTGGCCTGAATGATATCAATATGGAGTGGCCCTAATTTGCGTATGACACCGTCTTTTTTCATAAATTGTTTATGCCTGACAGACAGGAGTAATGGCTATGTAGGATCTCCTCTGACCCATAGGTCAATTCCATACTCACGCCTTTTGAACGTGTTGTGAGCCTTGGCCCATTTTAGTTGATTAGCATCAAATGAGAGGAATGCTTGAAATTGAATGTCTCCTATAAAAGGGGCAGGGTGGTTGTCCCTGTCATCCTCTAAAACAAAATTATGCATATAGAATTCACAAAGGAGGCATTGAACCTTCTCATCGTGCTCTCTAAAGCTTTTGATAAAGTCAGGAGTGGTTTTGATTTCTGCTAGTTTACTAGCCTTAACGACCTTATCTTTTAACACGATGTATCTTTCCATGAGAAATAAAGCATAATTTGTGGCTAGGGCTCAGGAAGATAGAGTGTCTGAATAGAGAGAGCAGAAAGTCTCCATTTTCTCTCTAGATTTTTGCAGTTGACCCTCTAATTTTTCAACCTTCTTTTGCTCAGCCTTATATTGAGCAAAGGTCTCGTCTTTAGTCCTGGTAAGTGAGTCAAACTTCTTGTTTAACCCTTGATGTTCAAGCAAAGGGACCACCATTTCCTTGTGCTAAGCCAGTTCTTGGTGAACTATCAGTAGCTCATTCTGTAATTTTTTGATAACGGCCTCTCTTACTAAAGGGGTGTAAAGGGGTGTTTCATCTATTTGGGCCTCTGCATCCTGGGTCTCCGCAGGGTCAATCTACATAGCATCTTCAACTTCTTCCTGAATTATACAATCAACTTGAACATTTTCTTCAACATCTGTTTGGACAACAATGTCCGCAATGGGGTAGTCCGTTTGAGTTCCCTGTGAAAAGATACATGGCTCCTCAGTTTGCATGGCAGTGTCTTCTCTCATAGCTGACTTAGTTTGGGTTTCTTTTGGAAAAACCTCAAGAAACTATGTCTGAGTCTCAGCATCCTTCGCAGAACATTGTTTTGTTTGTGTTCCTGCAGTTTCCATTTCCACTTTCAATATCCTGGTTCTGGTTTCTTCTTTTAACCAATATTTCAACTACCCAATTACTTGCTTTTGTTTTCTATACTTTTTGAGCACCTTTTTAAGCCTAGCTCTATAGGGCTTCTCTACTCTAGGGCCTGTGTCTGAAGTTGTGTTATCATCTACTACCTATACAGGCTGTTGTATTTCATCATCAGGAATGTTCCCAATTGGAACTGTGTCTTCTAGTGGCATTTCTCCTTCCAACTCATAATTATTATGTATTTCATTTTCAGGAGATCCCAATGCAATGGTATCTCCTGAACAATTATCATTCTCGTGGTCTTCTCCTTGGTATGCCTCGTCCACAAGGGACTTTGAAAAGGGAATATCACTTGGTTGATTGACATCTCTCAAGTTTTCATCCTCAGGGTTTCCTTCTATTGGGGGTCCACTAGACCAATCCCTACTACTTGAGTTTCCTTTCAACTGGTTGTTCCTTCATGTTCCTCGGCTTTGAGGGGTGTTTCCATAGTAGGAATTGACTCCCTCTATTACTCCATGGCATCAGTGCATGGATGGGTTTGTTCATGATCGGAATTATCAGCAGGATTCGATTGGTCAGGGGTACAATTCTATTTTTCAGTATTCCTTGGTTGTTCCCTACCTTTGGTAAACTCTCTCGTGCTTCCTAAAACCCTTGCCACTTCCTCCTCATAGTCTTGCAGAGGAGGATCTTGCAAACTAAGAGGTGTGTGGGATGGTCCAGCTTCCTCTTCTTAGATTAGGATGCGCCACTGGGCTTTTACTCACACAGAGCGTCTATGCTTAGCTGATTCTAGGGGTGCAGAGGGGCTCTTTCGCTTTAGTGTTTTCTTTGGGCCTGGGGTTCTTGGCTCTTGCTACTCTGTTTCCTCATTTTCCAGGGGTGGAGCCAAGGTAGGATTTATGATATTGTCCCATGTTAATTGTTTTTGTGCTAATCTATTTGTGATAATTAACTTAATTAACCCATGATGGCTAACTACACTATCTGGGTCCTTGGTTGTCCTTACCCGTTGGGCAATATCGTGTAACAGGGAATTTAGATAAAATGGTAAATTAACTAAAATTCTTTGCTTTAAAATGGCTAGAAGTTTTAGTTGTCAGGGCTTTACCACATCATGCTGGCCATCGCAGGTGATATATCTTTGGATGATGACCACCAGCTCTTGCCACGGTTGCTGCAACGCCGAAGGATGAATTCCTTTCCCCATTCGTACCAGCTGCTCGCCTGGGTCTTGGAATGCTTCAATTGTGCTGTATAAAAGGACGCATTTGTCTGCCCATTTTGCCCCTTCTGCCGGAAGTCAGGTGACTTCGGCCAAGACTTCTTCAGAAACCATCATGCTTATGCCTTTGACCATTGTACTACCATTCTGCAGATTTTGCAGAAATTCCAGCGTTAGCTCTTCATGGAATCCCTGCAATCTGTTTAAATACTGCAACCAGCCAGCACATTCAAGGATTTTGCAAGCTTGATCCGACACCATCAGTACTGGAGGTTCACTCCGATTTCTCTTCCACCCATAGCTGCTGCACTTGAGGCTGGTTCTTCTGTATACAATTGTGTTTTACCCCTGTAATGCAACATAGCAGCAATGTATATTACAACAACTATCAAGGAAATGATGTTGCTTGGATAATTATTATCGTTTTTAGTTAAGTCGTTCATCCTATCAGCCATACTTAACGCAGAATCGTAAGTTCGCATGCCTGCCATAATGGTTGCCATTCTTCGACCAATCAGAATTTTCTACTAATTATTACACATTCATGCTCATCATGCAGTTCGTACTCCAGAGGTAATCCGAATGATTGTCACACAGTTATCCATAATTGGAATACGTGTCGTCCATACGCAGGCCATCCCCCCTCTGACGAGAAAAGGGCATCCACATCCTTTCAGCACATGGAAAACAAGCAAATAGACTAATGTGAAATAAATGCCAGCAACCAATCTAAAAAACACAGCACGCAAATCAGTAAAGCATTTAAGCAATATCTGTCGTCAGACATGAATTGGCCAAATCAAATAAAAACATTAATTGTAAGTCATTATGTCAAATATCTTTACCGTGAAAGGAATTAATCACATCAGCATAATCGGTGGTTTATGTTTAATGACTGTCATTTAATGCTTGAACATATGGAATATAATAAATATAGATTAAATTCACCATGCTATTCAGCTTGTAAAAGTGCTACCAAATGGAAATTTTCGTTAGAAATAAAGTCATAAATGATAAGAGGTAGATGTCATATGACAATATAAGATGATACTCCAATACCACAAGCAGAGCCACTGTTGCCAGTAAGCATTCATAGCCTCAGCAGAGTTGCTTTTTAACCCTCCCAAATGAGCCAAAGTCCTTCTTACAGTTAATTTTTCTTTCTTTTGTCACAAAGAGACCACTATGCTGGCATGGTGACCAGATAACCATAGTGCCACTCACTAGGGTGTAACAAAAATGATCAGGCTGGCTTGTGATGAGACCCCCTATTCTTCTGACAAATTAATTATCAAGAAGGTCATTGCCTTGGTTTGGTAGCCAAATTGGAATGTCACCTATTACATCCTTATGATCATGGTAGGTTGGCTCGTGATGAGACCCCCTATCCTCTTTGGACAATGTTTTAAGCATTTTTCTATTTTATTTTTCTTTTGGAATCTTTCTTGTAGAAAAAGGGAGGCTCATTTGCTCCTTAAGAGTCAAGGATGGTGTAAGAAGTAAGAAGATGCCAATGGAAGTGTTATACTCTTATCCCCTTAACATTATATCGATGAGTTTTATCCATTTGGAAGTATAAACATAAGCCAACATGGATTAAGGATAATGAATCATTTCATGATGTGTCCAAAAGAAAAGATGTTCAGACAACCATTGTAAAGATACACCATATTAGCTTATGGATAAAGATAACCAACAAAAGGCTTTTAGAAGTCATAATGATATTGGTATTACCATTTTTCTTTAGAAGATACACAAATCAATGCAAATGGTGTTTATTTGCAATACAAAAGAAGAAGGAAATGGCATAATGATCAAGAGAAAAATGAGAAAAATTCACAATTTAGCTCTTAAAAGGTGCAGTTCAATCGATTGAATGACAATTGTTCAATCGTTTGAACAGAAAAATCAAAATAGAAAATAAAAAGTGTTGTTCAATTGATTGAATGGCATTCGTTCAATGGGTCGAACGACGAAATCAAATAGAAACAAAACGTGTTTTTCAATAAATTGAACAACAGGCATTCAATGGTTTGAACAACGAAAAACAACAAGGAAAGTATGTTGTTCAATCAATTGAATGAAAATCGTTCAATTGTTTGGGCAGCGAAAATAAAATAAAAAAATGTGTTGTTCAATCAATTGAATGACAATCATTCAATAGTTTGAACAATGAAAACAAATAAGAGAAATTGTGTTGTTCAATCAATTGAATAACATGCGTTGTTCAATCAATTGAACGACAATCGTTCAATAGTTTGAACAATGGAAACAAATAAGAAAAAATTGCGTTGTTCAATCAATTGAACATAAATCGTTCAATGGCTTGAATAGCGAAAACAAATAAGAAGAAAAGTTGTGTCGTTCAATCAATTGAACGACAATTGTTCAATAGTTTGAATATCGATAACAAATGAAAGGAAAATGCGTTGTTCAATCAATTGAACGGAAAATGTTTAATAGTTTGAACAGCGAAAACAAATGAAAAATGTGATGGCAACCATTCAATTGTTTGAACAATGGAAAACAAAAACAAAAATGTGTTGTTCAATCAATTGAACAAAAATTGTTCAATTGTTTGAACAGTGGATAACAAAAAGAAAAATGTGTTGTTCAATCAATTGAACGGCAAACATTCAATTGTTTGAACAACGAAAAAAAAAAAAAATGTGATGTTCAATCAATTGAACGGCAAACGTTCAATTGTTTGAACAGCGAATTACAAAAAGAAAAATGTGATGTTCAATCAATTGAATGGAAAACATTCAATTGTTTGAACAGGGAAATGCGACAAAAGAAAACTACGTTGTTCAATCAATTGAACGAAAAACATTCAATTGTTTGAACAACAAATTACAGAAGGGGAAAAATGGGTTGTTCAGTCAATTGAACGACAAACGTTTAATTGCTTGAATAGCAAAAGAAAAGAAGAAAAAAAATGAAACTGAAAAAAAAGTTCATATTTACCTGGTGATGCCTACAAAGGTATGTACATTATTTACAATTTTTCAAGCAATTTCAATTTTTTAAAGAAAAAGTTGTTGGGTTATCATTCCCTGCAGCTAGAATTTGCATGGAGGGGTCCTCACATACCTGCTCACAGAAAGACTCCTTGGTAAGCGGTTGATGATAGAGGTGCACTCATGCCCATTTACCTTAAAGGAATGGCCGGATTCGTCTATGGTAGTCAACCTAAGAGTACCATTGTTATGTACTTCTTGAATCTCATAAGGGCTGAGCCATCTTGTTTGCAACTTGCCTGGGAAGTCCTGGAATCTAGAATCGTACAGAAGTGCCCAATCCCCTTTTTGAAACATTTTCTTCTTGATAAGGTTGTCATGCCATTTTTCCCTTTGCTGCTATATTATTGCAGTTCATTGCAAAGCAAGCAATCAAGCCTCATCTAGTTCATTAATCTGCTGAAGATGCTTGGTTTGGGCTTCTGTTAAATCCAGACCCACTTCCTGGGCTATCCTTAGAGTCTTTATTTCGAATTCGATTGGAAAAATTGGTTCTTTACTGAACACAAGTTGGTAGGGAGAGTATCCAGTAGTATTCCTCCAAGTCATACGATAGGCCCACAAGGCCTTTGGCAATCTAGCAGCCCAATCTCACTGGTGTGTTGAGACAGTCTTGGTTAGAATCACTTTTATAACCTTGGTGGTGCTTTCAACCTACCCGTTCGCCTATGGGTGATATAGAAAAGTGATCTCGTGCGCAATATGACGGTTTTTGAGAGTGGCAGTAATCTTGTGCCCTGTGAATTGCTTTCCCCCATCTGTGATCACTTCTTGCGATAATCCATACTGTACAAATAGCCAAAAAAGGAAGTTAATCACTGCTTCCTCTGTGGCTGTCGGTAAATCTACTGTTTCCACCCATTTTGTCACATAATCCATGGCTAGAAATATGTAGGCCTTTTGATTGGGTGGCAGATGGAATGGACCTACAAAGTCCAATGCCCAACACTCGAAGGGTTCTATGACTAATTGTGGCTGTAGAGGCATTTCATCATATTGTCTAGGCCGGCCCATCCTTTGGCAACTGTCGTAGGCCTGGGCATATTTTTTAGTATCCTTAAAAATAGTGGGCCAATAATAACCCATTTGTAATACCTTATGTCCTGTCCTTCGGTCTACGAAATGTCGCCCACAGGGTTCGTCATGGCAAGCCTTCAAAATGTCATGGATCTCATCCTCGCGGATACATTTGTGTATACACATGTCAGCACCTGTATGAAAAAAATATCTGCCTATCCAAGAGAACCGGGCGTTGCGCTGAACAATTAGTTTTCTTTCTCTTGTCATTAAATGTTTAGGTAGCTTCCCTACTGCCAGATAATTTTCCACATCTACGTACCATGGCATCTTAACTACCACAGAAAATAGGTGTTCATCCGGAAATTGGTCATCTACTGCCAGTGGATCATTAACCTTCGGATTCGAGATAGAAAGTCAGCAACTAGATTTTCCTTCCTTGGACAATATTTGATAGTAATGTTGAACTCCTACAAAAGAAATAGCCATTATGTTACTCGACCATTTGTGATTGGTTTATTAGCTAGATACCTAATGGCAGAGTGATCAGTGTACACAAATACTTGGTAGCTGGTTATATAGTGTCTAAATTTGTTTATTGCATAAATAACAACTAAGAATTCTTTTTCTGTCACTATGTAATTGAGTTCTACAGGAGTGATATTTTTGCTAATATAATATATAGCATAATGTTTCTTGTCCTCCTCCTGGCCGAGGACAACACCTATAGCTACATCTGATGCATCTGTGGATATGTGGAAAGGCAGCTCCCAGTTTGGTCCACGTCATAATGGTGATGTTGAGAATAGTTTCTTAAACCTGCAAAAGCTACGTCACACTTATTAGACCAACGAAAATCAACATTTCGAGTTAGAGCGTATAAGGGTGCCGCAATCTGTGAAAAATTCTTGATAAACCTGCGATAATAACCTGCATATCCTAGGAAACTACATACCTCTATTTGGAGGCAAGGGGTAGGCAGTAAAATAATTACATGTATTTTTGTTGGATCTAATTGTATTCCTGCTGCAAATATGTAATGTCCCAGGATCATGCCCTCGGTCATCATCATGTGACAGTTGACATTGCTTAAAAATAATCTGGTAGTGATGCATCGTTCTAAAACCTTCTCTAGCGTCTGCAATGCTTGATCAAAATCATCCCCATATGGAGTAAAGTAATCCATATATACCTCTAGTCTTTCATTTATTAGATCAGCAAATATGCTTAGTACATCTCTCTGAAACATGGATGGGGCATTGCACAAGCCAAATGGTAATACCCTATATGCGAATGTGCCCCAGGGACAGGTGAAGGTTGTTTTGTGCTAGTCTTCAGGGGTAATCTAAATTTGATTGTAACCACTGAAGCCATATAAAAAGGAGAAGAACTGCTTACCTACCAATGTATCAAGGACTTGATCAATGAATGGGAGGGGGAAGTGATCTTTTTGTGTTGCCTTGTTTAGCTCTCGATAGTCTACACAAATACATCACTTCCCATTTTTCTTAGCGATGACCACCAATGGAGAGACCCATTTACTGTCTGAGATAGGATAAATAAAGTTTACATCCAGTAGCTTCTACAATTCCTCTTTCACAATATCCTTGAGGTGTGGGCTCAACCTCCATTGAGGCTGTCGGATGGGTCACGCATCCTTCTATGTATAAATGTGGTGTGTACATAGCTATGGGTCTATACCTTTCATATCAAGATAATCCCAGGCAAAAGCCCCTTTATTTTTCTGCAATACCTGGATAAGCTTTTTCTACTATTCGTTATCCAGATCAACATTGATATTTAGAACTTTGCCTGGTTCAATATCAACGTGTTTTCTGTTATGAACATCAATCATCTAATTATGCTGGTCGTTTGTATCCTTTAGGGGACCTTCCATGGCTTCGTTATCAAGGATTGCTTTCAAAATTTGACACTGTACATTACCCACATTAGCTAGCTGATTTATAAAATTGTTGATAACATCATCTTTAGTCTGATCTTTAAATTCCAATGCTTCCACTATTGTGAGTGGTGAACGAATGCTCTCTTCCAGGTACGCTGGTGGCTGCTTACATATTTTTACAATGGGCAAAATTGGCCTGGCAGAGGGATATAACACTATATTTTTTACAACATCTCCCTTTGTAATAGTCATGTTGCCTTCTTGACAGCCAATATATGCATCAGCTGTTGCTAGCCAAGGTTGACCCAGAATCAAAGGATGGTCATACAACCTCTTCATTGGGTTTATAACCAGGAAATCTATTGGATATTCCCATGAGTCAACAGAAACTATGATATCTTGTAAGGTCCCTTTTGGTCTTACCACCGATCGGTCAACAAGTTCTAATAAAGTGGTGGTTGGTTCTAAGGCTGTAATGCCAAGTGCTTGACAAGTTTCTGTTGTTAATATGTTAATGGCAGCTCCTAGGTCAACTAGTGTATTTGGAAAAGAGCAGCCATATATCTGAACTGTTACTATGGGGTTTCCAGGATCTTCATACTTTATTGGAGTTTCCTCTCCCAAGAGTAGATCGGATAAGGTTCCTACAACATGGATAGTGGGTGAGGTTTTTACCTTCCTCACAGGCTTCCTTACACACAATTATTTGATTGTTTTGGCATATATGGGAATGTCTTGAATAGCCTAGAGGAGAGGAATCTTAATACACAATTTTTTTAGTTCCCCTACAAGGTCGAAATCAGGGTAGGCAATCGGTTTAGGTATCGTTATCCTTTTGGGGAATGGAGGAGAAGTGACTATAATTTTTTCAGGGTCATCATGCTGATCTGTTTCTTCCCCTTGCTTTGATTCAGTATTATTTACAAGTGGTGGAACATGTACATGTGATGGAATATGTATAGGTGGAGTTACATTTTCAATTGAAGGTTGGTCCCTATTTTCCTCAGGGGTAATGACACATCCTGACCTCAATCTGAGCTCATTACATTCTTTCTACTCAATCTCATACTCTGGGTTTTCAATAATCTGTACCAACTGGACTGGTCTATTATTAGGATTTGGGTTCGGTTGAGCTGGTAATTGTGGCCGTAGAAGAGGTTGAGAATTCTGTTGTAATGTATAAGGAGCTAATAGTGCGGGTTGAGGCTGAGGGCCTGTCCCCATAGGTACATTAGATATCCCCAGAGGTCGCTGCCAGTTTGTAGACCAATTCGGATTTTGAGAGGTGGAGGCAGGCCACTGGGATTGATAGGGATTGCCTTGCCAAACAGGAGTAAAAGGAGAATTCGGCCAGCCATTTCCTGGAAAATATTGTGCTAGCCAGGATGTCATAGGGAATGGTGGGCTTTTCTAATTTGGGTAGGGTGATTGGCCTTGCCAGGCTGCCCCAAGGTTCTGTTGTTGATTAAACTGCGAGGAAGGAAAGAATTGGGATGCGTCTTGTGACATACCTGTAGGTTTAGCTTGCCATTATCAACGCTAGTTCATCAGATATACCGATTATGTTTCTTCATCTTCTTCTTTGAATAATGCTTTCATCTTGGGTAATGATGAACATTGTTCAATGTTGTGATCTTTAGTATGATGCACGTCTAAACCATGTCTAACGGGCATTCCCATTGGTTGTGCTTCTTTTGACAATGTGGGTAGAAGATGGCCAAATTTTGTTCTGCTAAAGCCTATTTTTGTTTAGCCTGTAGGACGTCCAGCTGTGTTGTAAGAGTGCCCAGGATGTCCATCTTAAAATCTTCCAGGAGGTTGTCGATCTCCATCTGTGTTACACCTCCACTATGTGGTTTTCTTCCTCTGCTCATTGGATCTCGGCTAGCTGCTCCTGTACGTGTGCTTCCCTGCAAACACCTGATACACAAATGAATAATTTCATCATAATCTTCCTGAGAAATATCTCATTTTCCCATTAAGTTTAGAGTTTCTACCCATTCCTCTTTCATTCCTTTAATCAAGATAGCTCTTAGGACTTCTTTTGGTAGGGCAATGTGTGGAGACCTCTACAAATTATAATTAAATTGTTCTACATATTCTTCTAGTGTTTCATTATCTTTTGCAGTCATCTTAAAAATCTCATCTTTCAGTTCCCTAGTTTTACAAAAGTGTTATAGACATATTTGGGCACTGTAACCCCAATCACATATGTCCATAAACCAAGGGCTTCTAAACCCCTAAAAGTGTTGTTTCATACCCTAAAGGAACAAGGTCAGCTGATTACATCATCTCCCAGAAGTTCTCCATGAAAAACTACTCAGAACTGGTCAAAACAGGACCATACAGACTGCTCCATGCATAGGGTGCGATGCATCTCACCTATTACACATGGGGGTGCGATGCATACTGGAAAGCCCTTCTGTAGGGTGCGATGAGCGAGAGCAGACAAATGGCAGAAGTAGTGTGCTAGGTGGAAACCCAAAGAATCTTCTAGAAATTGCTCATATGACACTTGCCTCTTTGAATTCGCCCAGGGATGAGTAAGAGATCTAAAATCTCCAAGTGGAATTAAGAACTATCAGTGAAATGACACTAGTCAAAATCCCAGAAGCTGACTCACTCTCCTGAAAACATCTATATATGGATCCCTCATCCAAGAGATCCAGAGGTTGGAATTTGGTAATTTGCAAGGAAGTGTTGTTGGTTTCTCTTTGAAGACATTGTTGGGTGATCTTGCTTTGTATGAGGTGAAGAGGGATTTCATGCTGGGAGGATGATGCCGGATCAGACAGCCTGGTTGTAATCCTCTCTTCTACTACTTCTATCAATAAATCTATTTGAGTTTTCCTCCATATGCTTGTGTATCTCTGAATCTTGTATGTGTGTATGCATTTATATGGTTAATGTACATCTGATCCTACATTATTTATGGTTATAGATCTCTATGTTTTGATGGTATTTTGCTGCCTTGACTCTACAGGTGTTCTTTGAAGCGGGACAAGTGAGAAAGGAGTGGTGAAAGCTCTATCAAGGGAGAGAGGAAACGAGCAAGGAGACTAGCGAAAGACTGAGGTTGGTACTCTCTGCTTCTCTCTCATCTATCTCTCATAAAGGAAAACACAAGTAACTTTAATCTGTTTGTTTCTAAGATAGCTACCCATCTTAGTGGGACTAGCAGCTCTGAATGGACACTAGTTTTCCCGATAACAAAATGGCGACTCCACTGGGGAACGAATAGTTTGTTTGTTTTGTTACTGTTGTTTGCTTTATAAACCACAGACGGAGCCTGAAGTTAAGCCAGCTAGCCTTCGAACTGCTTTTTCTATGCAACTGCAAAGTAGATCAATGTTGTTTCAGTCAATCTCTGGGTTGGTTTATGAACTGAACATCTGACTTGCAAACATCCTAAGTGCCCTTGTGGCAGCTCAAATAACCTCGTTAGATCAGCCCCTATACTTTGTGTTTACTGACAATCATTAGCTCAGCCTAAATCCCTGAACTTAGCTGCAAACTATGAGTGCAAACCAAGCTTATTCTCATCCCTGGACCATCGCACTATCTCTCATTAGAAATCTGGATGCATCGCACCTCCCGTGTGTTGCAGGTGAGATGCATTCCTTTTTCCCTGTGTTACAGGTGCGATGATTGACTAAGATTGTTTCTGCCTCCAGATTTTGGTTTTTTCTTCATTGTCTTTAGCTTTATTCAGTAGTTTTGCTGTCTATGATCAGTATATCACTTCTGAAACCTTCTTCCTTTGCATTATTCAGCCTCCATCAGTAAAAGAATTGTGAATGTTTTTTTATGTATTTTTCATCATTTATAGTTCTCCTTTGCAAATTGTAGCTTAATTGAACTGTCGTCTTTTGATTTGAAAGTGTCGCAAGTGTCGTTTTCAGTCAAGAAAAAGAGTTTTGTAAAGTATTCCTCTTTTATATAGTCGATTACACTTTTTCCATTGTATTTGATTTGAATCAATAGTATTTCGAGTGTCGAAAGCAATTTTAAATTCAAAATCGCAAAGAGTCGTCTTAGTCTTCCTTTCGTTTTTTGAATTCGAAATCACAATGTGTCGTCTTAGTCTTCCTTTCGTTTTTTGAATTCGAAATCACAAAGTGTCGTCTTAGCCTTCCTTTCGTTTTTTGAAGAAAAAATTGTTAGTACTGTCGCTTTGAAAGAAGATAGTTCAGATCTGTACTTAGTTTTCTTTTGTCATTCTCACATTAACGAAACTAAAAAATAATAAATGCATGTGCATTTGCATCTGGACTGCGTGCTGAAATTAATTTAGGAAAAGTGCATCTAGTGTGTGCTCTCTACTCTATGTTGAAATAATTTCATGTATCTTTCCTTAGTAGCTAGGATTTTCATTGCGAAAAGAAAGTAAACGATTGTTTATCATCTTAGATTGCATATTTAGGAATTATATATCTACATCACGCGGTGAACCTTAAAGGCAAACTTCTTAAGAAAGATCAACTATAAAATAAACCTCAATGAACATAAAAATGCTTTGGAACCTAACGCACAACATTTAGAAGTCTAGGCTAGAGACGTATTCCAGCGTTGTAAAGCCTGGTAACTATCGCTTTCATCGTAGGTTGGGTGATTCCTCCTCTTTGATATGACAAGTGCCAGTACGGACTTGTGCTCCCATGTATCATCGAGTATATATTGGGAGACCACAATAGGCTACTTCCTTTATCCTTAGGAAGCTATGTTTGCCGCCCTATCGATCGGAATACACTGAACACAGCATTCGGGAAGATTGACTGTTGTACCGTAAAAAGTATTCTGCAGTTTTGCGATTGGTTTGGTAATCCCTCTGTCTAAATCTTCAGAGTAGTCACTTTCGTTCCTTTTTAGACTCCTTAAAGGAAAAGGTCCATCTAAGCACTTGTCACTTCAGGCTCATTAAAAATCGAAGGCGACTAGAGTCATCTTTAGCTTTTTCTCGACTCTTAAAAATTGAAAAAGAAAGTTGTGTCAAAGCGTCATAAAATTCATTTAATTCGAAATAAAATTTTCCCCTTTTTATTTTGAGTTGATCAAGTAATCCCCAATCGTGGAAGAAGGTCAATCAAAACCCTGTCATTCACGTAGACTAACGAGTCAATCGTCTTTGACTCGAGAAACAAAACCATTTCGGGCCGAGCGATCTCATTTAACTGGGTCGAAGTCTCCTGGTATATTTGAAACTTGTGTTTTTAACATCCTCAGAGACTCCAGTTACTCCAATTATTTCTAGTACCCCTGCCTCTATACAGAAAGTTCCGCAGTTACAAGAGGACATTAGAACTGATCCTAGCGTAATGGTAGACACCTCTATTCCTGAAGCAGCTCCACCTAGGACTGATCCAAAAACTGAAGTTGACTTTCCTAAACATCTAGAAGTTGAATTCCAGAATTTAGAAGGTGTCACCCCTCCAGTATCTGTTACTGGAGAAGCTACACTTTCTTCAGCTCCAGAAATATTTTATGGACCTAACAGTCTACCTCTTCCACCTGGATTGATTGCTATAGAAGAGATAGTTGAGGATTTTCCACCTAGTACTCCAGTGCATTTTGGAACTAGGATACACTTACATCCTTCTACTATAGAAGTTAGTTCTTTTTCATCGCAAGTTCATGTCGAATCGCTAGGAAATATTTTGGATAGACTAAATATGTCTGAACAACCATCAACATCTAGGACTGTGTCAACTGACACAACTACGGCAGAGCTTCCTGCTGCCATTCCTACAATGATTGTTGGTATACCATCTGTCCCGGCTAGTTATCAACAACAAACTGGAGTCCAATCAAGGACTATTTTGACGACATGGTCTGTTCCTATTTCTTCATCCGGAATCTCATCTGGTATTTCTTATGTTGAAACTCAACAAGTTGATCCAATGTGTCTTCAAAGGCCAATCTACCCTTTAAGTACTGGATTGCCACCATATGGGGGGTAGTATGCCTTTTCATTGTTCCCTCCTGATGAACAACCGTATGGGAGTTTACAAAAAAATTCAGGTCAAACTGGAATTACATCCAGCGGTTGGGTACCAATATTGCCTCAACAACCAAGGGTTGTATATTCAATGCAACCAGTCCATCTTGTGTCGAATATTCCCACTACACCTGCTATTGTGACTATATCGCAAGTACAAGCGCTACCTGTTGTATGTCAACCTCAAGTCTCTCAGGTTGCAATACAACAGCCTCTCGTCTCAGCGATTCAATCACAACCTCAGGTTAGTGCCTCCTTATCTGGAGCGACTCAGGCTCAAACAGGTACTATGACTTTGCATCTTGGTCAATCATCCAGTATTGGACAACAACAAATGGTCCAACAACCATGGCTGGTTCAATACCAACAACCGCAATTCCAACAATCATACCAAGGACCTGAGCAACAAGTCTTTGTAAGTAATGGGCAATCGCATTTCCAAAGCAGTTATCAACAACCATACTATAATGGTTATGCCCATCAACCTTATCAAAGTTACCAGCATCAAATACATTATGCTGGTATGCAAAGACCTACTGCTCAGGCGATTCCATCTTATCCTGGGTATGCTTCGCCTAACTTGAATCAATAGTTGCCCTTTGTAGCAACTCTAGAATTACCAGATCTAAACCGGCTGACAAATGATCCAATTGCTTATGCCCCTTGGTGGCCTGCGATTCCTCATAAACTTCCCTCTGATATTCCTAAATTCAATGGAAATCTAGGTGAAGATCCGTCGAATCATGTGATGACTTTCCATTTGTGGTGTTCATCCAACACCCTGAATGATGATTCGATTAGGCTTCGCCTTTTCCAGCGAACGTTAACAGGTCCAGCAGCTAAATGGTATATAGAATTTCCTAGAGCTTCGTTTGACAACTTCAGTACCCTTGCCACTACCTTTTTAACCCATTTTTAGTTACCCATAAGGTACGAAATAGGGACAGAACTCCTTACCAACTTTAAACAGACAACAGCCACTCATATATCTGATCATATTCATGAGTGGCAGCGTCATCGAAGAATGGTGAAGACGTACGTTCCTGATCAGCTTTTAGCTGAGTGGTTTATAAAGTCATTATTACCCTCTATTACAGAGGATGTGGCTAAGGGAGGAGTTGTTACAGAAGAGCAGGTCATTGCTCGTGCGCAATATTTAGACTTGATCTATACTCAGTCTGGCACACTCTATGACAAAATTCCTGACGCTCCTAGACCAGAATTTTCCATTCCTCCTCCTCCTAAATCAAATAAGGACTCTCATGCCAGTGATGGTGTGATAGGTACGACAAGCACGAAAACCGCAAAGGCTACATCTAAGAAAGCCCGTACAGTTTCTAGTCAAAAAGTAGATGAGGAACCTCTCACCTTGGAGGTCAATGCCATGTCAACCGACAAAGGAAAAAATACTAAGCAACCAGGAGGCAAGAAGAAAGGGACAAACAAAAAGAAGAAACAGGAGGATTCGACTCCTGAAAAATCTTCTGAAAACCCTACTAGGCAAAAGAAACCTCATTATCCATGTTACATATGCGATGATGAGAATTTCACGAAAGATTGTCCACATAAAGCTAAGGTTATGAAATTTTTAAAAACTTCAAATACCCCAGCGGTGTTGACTAATCTGTTTCCGAGCCTAGAAATAAACCTGGTTGCTAGTGATCATGCTTCCCCATCCCAACTGCTTATGTTATCCATCTCAAAACAGCAAAATGATGCTTTGATATCAACAAGGAATAAAGATTATGGAAATCCACAGTCGTTGAACAGCAAGGCTACAGATCAACCCGGTAGTTCGACAACAACTTCGCCAGAAGTTGTTCCACCAATCATTCCTAAATTAACAATAAAACTGCCTAAGGGAGTAGTACATAAATCGACGTTTAATCCTCGTGCTCGAGCAGCACAGAATTATAATATAGTACAGGATCTGGCCCAATCGCCATCCGCTATGTTGACACTTGGAGTACTGTAGAATTGCCCCTCCCAAAAGCAGGCTTTGTTATTAGCAATAGGTGGAATTGATCCATCGGATTCCAATCTAGTGGCCTTTAATCATAAAGGATATGAACCTCAGTTACCGGCCTAGCTCCCTTTCCTCATACAGGTAAAAGGCCTCAACAAAACTGTTCATCGAACAATCATTGATGTGGGGGCATCTACTTGTATTATGTCAATGAGTTGCTGGAAAACTTTAGGCTTTCCACCCTTGTCACGATCATCAACGACATTAAAAACGTTCGATGGAAAAACATACACGCCGTATGGGATATTAAGTAACTTGCAAGTTGAACTGGGGGGCAAGACAGTAAAAATTGAAGTCGAGGTCACTAATGGCAACCTTGACTACAATATCCTACTGGGTAGGACTTGGATTTATGCTATGGTTGCTGTTGTGTCAACATATTTTAGAAATATTGCATTCCCCTTTCAACGCGGAATCACAATCATTGACCAACTAACCTTCCTCCCCAACAGTTCTCAAGTTACCGGAAGCATTCCTTTGATCCATGGAAGCTCTCAATCACTTCAAAATATTGGAGTAGGTCTCCTGAAAGACCCTTACTTAATGGGTACTTTTTCCCTCCTGCCTCCAAGTAATCTGGCGGAAGTGGCCACGGTGGAAACCTGTCACATGATATCTTCTACATCAACAAATATGAAGAAGAACTCTGAACATTTTGATAGTGTGGATCATCGCGAGGTATTGCCTCCAAGCCCTACCATACCTACATCATCTGACGATCAATTCAGTGATGTTGTACATTATGTACTGGGGGCATTGGAACTAGATCTTTCATTCATGACCCCTTACGAGTTGTGATCAAAGGTCCCTAAAGGATAGTTCGTTGACTAGTGTCAACCTCGTTAAAAAATGAAACCAAGGATCTAAGCAGAATTCCTTGTCTTATGTCAAGCTCGTTAAAAAATGAAACAAGGCTGAGCAAAGTTCCAAGTCGAGTCTTTCACTTGATCTCATAAAGGAACCTTCATTCCATCCACCTAATTACTGCGAGTAGTCTGGTGAATGTAACGAAGCTTGGGGGCATGCACCCTTGTCTATTTTGCGAACAAACCCAGCTGTAGAGATAAGTTTCCCTGTAAGTTATGTGATTGGTCCGAGCGACCTTTCACCTTTGTCTATTTGGCAGACAAAATGTAGGAAACGTTTTGTCTAAGTATTGATAGAAAATCATCCTGCTTAACCACAGTAAGTTTCCATAGGTTACTGAAGACTTTTTTTTATGCTAGGGGCATGCAAACCTTTTTATACAAGCAAAAACGACCAATTTCATTTTTTATCTTTTTAGTGTTTTTAGCTTTTTAGCTTTATAGTTTGGTCATTCCTAGCTTACATAAAAAGGAAAATGAGAAGTTTTACGCAAAGTTCAAGCTCGTTAAAAAATAAACCTAGCAATGAGCAAGTGTTCCCATAGAGTTTAAGCTCATTAAAAAATGAACCCCACCTTTGGTAAATAACCATTGCGATCGCATAATTATCAGCTTTTGAACCTTGGTCGTGTTCTCACCATCACCTCCACTCTTTTTTAGCCGATCATACGCCTCCATTTGATTTTTTACCCTTTCGAGGAACAGTTATGATGAGTGATTATGTTAGCCACCTTCTTTACACTGCTATGATTGAAAAGTTCCAAACCTTACCTGGAACCAGTTGCTATCCAAAAACATCACTCATTCCTCAAAAAACGAGTCTCCTTTAAGCTCTTTTCATCTGACTCGTAAAATATGAAAAGATTGCTGAGCAATTGGCCTCTCCAGCTTGTTAAAGCGATCGGAAGTGCCATCCCTCCTCTAGATTTTAATCTTTTTGGACCTGAGGGATTATTACATAAAAAGATCGAGTGCTTGTCTTGTTCGGCTCGTTAAAACTATCGAAAAGTCATCCCTTTTGTATTATTTTACACTTTTTCAGACTTAAGGGATTACATTACGAAAAAGGACCACTGGAGTTGCCTTTCCGTCCCTTTTTAGACTCTCTAAAATTGAAAAGGACCGAGTTATCTTTGTCGTTAAACTCGTTAAAACAATAGCGACAAACTTGTCCATGCAAACAAGAGCGAGTTTCACTGTCGCTAAGCTCGTTAAAACATAGCGACAGGTTTGCCCAAAGGGAAAATTATAGAACAAGCATATGTTATCCTCCTCAAGCTTGACAAAAATAAAGAGGTACTGGTCAACAATGACTGGGGAAAAAGGGAAGAAAACTTGAATAACTTCATTGGTAGCAGGTCACTCTTGAACATGACACTTTCACTCTGTCACCATGATTGAGTCAGGTTGGGTTATTCCATTCACCGGTCATATCACCATTGGTCCACCGTACCATCCACCTTGGGGTTAACGCTACCAATCCATTTCAGTGTCACTGGTATGTTCAAGAGAAGTCGCTCAGAGAATTCACCAACCTAGCCAATGTCTCATCCACTGCAATACCTTCACTCTCCATTTTTCATGACCGCCACCCTGAACCTTATATCATCAGATCGTTTTCACCTCCACAAAATCATTTGCTCCGTTCCATGTCGTAGATGTGGGATTCATTAAGGCCCTCCTACGACGGGTCACTTCTTGTCGACATCAGCTCATTATCCAAGAAGTTGACTTAGGAACAACCCTTTTAGTACTTTGAAGCTTGCATGCCTCAATGGCAAGTTTCTCACTTCTGATGACAGGTTTACATCAATGGCCTTCGACCGAAAGATTTTATGTGGTGTTCGACATCAACTCATGTATTCACACCACGTGAATTGTACTGCAGTACCTTGAGGGTCATCATCATTATCGGTGATTCCTCTTGCGCCTGTTAACAGTTTACATCATTGGCTGGTAATCAGGCGATGTATTTCCATGTTCGACATCAGAACATCTTTTCACATGGATCGACTTGTACTTCGGGTGAAGATTGAACGAGTTGGAAGACCTCGGATCTAGTTTCATCCATTCGGGTTGCGATATATTCAAGAAAATAAAGACATCAAATGTACATCACAGTTGCACAGATAATCATACAAACTAAAGGATGATGGCTCTACCAAAATCATCAGTCTACCACACAGACAATTGTCTGTCTTATGTACATGAATATGAATTTATAACACTGAGCATGGGAATGCCCACCTCAACTAGATCATGAAAATATTGTGAAGATAGCATATTGTGTTGTTTACAGGTCACCTTCTAGTTTGAAAAACCTTGGATCCTCATTATAAAGCATTTCACCCGACATCAAAAGATTTACAACCTAATGCTTTATGGGGCAACTGTTATAGACATAATTGGGCATTGCAACCCCAATCATATATGTCCATAAACTAAGGGCTTCTAAACCCCTAAAAGTGTAGTTTCATACCCTAAAGGAACAAGGTCAGCTGATTACATCATCTCCCAGAAGTTCTCCATGAAAAACTACTCAGAACTGGTCAAGACAGGACCATACAGACTGCTCCATGCATAGGGTGCGATGCATCTCACCTATTACACACGGGGGGTACGATGCATACTAGAAATCCCTTCTATAGGGTGCGATGAGCGAGAGTAGACAAATGGCAGAAGCAATGTGCTAGGTGGAAACCCAAAGAATCTTCTAGAAACTGCTCATATGACACTTGCCTCTCTGAATTCGCCCAGGGATGAGTAAGAGATTTGAAATCTCCAAGTGGAACCAAGAACTATCAGTGAAATGACACTAATCAAAATCCCAGAAGCTGACTCACTCTCCTGAAAACATCTATATATGGATCCCTCATCTAGGAGATCTAGAGGTTGGAATTTGGTAATTTGCAAGGAAGTGTTTGATGCGGGAGCATCTAGACCCAGCCAGCAATGTGGAGATTTGTCCACATGTTGTGGTTAAATCCAGTGAAATTTATTTACTGTTGGTCAAAAATCAATTTACTGAGGAGGTTGGATTCCTCAAATAATTTGTTATTGTAATAAATAGGAGATTAGCTTATTTTGGATTTTGAGATAGAGTTGTTAGTCTAGGTGTGCTTGAAAAGCAACGGAATAGAAGAATTCTGTTCTTTCTTGAAAAAAATAGGAAACTCTGTTAGATAATTTAGGAGAATTATTCGAGTGGATAATAAATAGAGGAAAATTGTAATGAGCTGGGAGGATTCTTTTAGATTGATTAGAGTTTGTGTGTGGCTTTGAGGAGAGCGAGAGGAGCAATGGTGTGAGTGTGAGGTTTGGTGTGGAGCGCTACGCTCAGATTTAGTATTGAGATGTGTAAAAAAAAAACAGTGATCAGTTTTGTGTAATTGCCCAAGAGCCGAGACTGTTTCATTCTTTGAATATAATTGTGGTTTGAATACATCGATTATGCTTTATGATGTTAAAATTGATAGAAAATAGAACGCGCAGTGTTATTTGCCATTAGATCGGTTGTAATTGCAGATTGTATAGAGTGTATACAACGTTGAAGAACTTCATTCGAAATTTGTGGAAACGCGAGTATGGTATGTCTGTATAATCGATTGAATTGGGTTTGATCTGCGTTTCTTTTGTATTTTGAAGAATTCTGTCTCTATTGCAATTCGGCGTTATCAAATTTTGTGAGTTGGGAACCGTCTTTACCCCGGAAAATAGATTAGAAAGACGGTGTGGATCTTTTGTAGTGGAGGCTAATTAACATATCATTCAGTTTGAAATGCATTGGATCCCCAGAACTTATGGCATTGAAATAAAAAGGGAAGGTTTCCATGTTAATCAATTTAGCAATGAATCTAACACGAAGTGATATTAAATGGTTCCAAAGGATATCGGTTTCGTGATTTTACAGGTGAACGTGGTTAATTATCCAATCAGATCGGATAAGAGGATAGTTAAAAGGTGGAAGCACACTTGCATGTGCGATTTCCGACTCCGATCAATCAATCGGATTGGTACTACAACTCTTGACAGCTTTGATATTCAAATAAATGTGACTTCCAATTACCGATTACATCGGATCGGAACTGTGGTTGTTATTAACAGTTTTGGCTTTCAAAATGTTATGGCTTGTGAGTGCTGATTGCAATCGCATCAAAGTATAGAGATTTGGATCGGATCGCCAGCTTGGAGCGCGTAGAACAGTGGTTGATATTATATCGGCATTTGTGGAATTGGCGTATGTCAGAGTTTAAATCGATGCGTTTTGCAGTTGAGGAGGGTAGTGATACCGTATCAAATTGTGGTTACATGCCCAAACTCTTGTAGCATATCGTAATACAACAATTGGCAAACCGATTCGGCATCGAATCAATAAAATCTGGGATTGCTGCAATGTGCTGTTGATTCAGAAGAGTATATTGCGCGATGTTGTGACCGATCTTCCATTGCGTTATTTGAAGAAGGCGAAGATCGTGGTTGTCAAGGACACGGAGAGGGATGATACTGAATTTATTACCAAGACACTGAATTGTTTGCCTATTACGAATATTGAGCATTTTAGGAAGAGAAGTTAGGCATGCGGACATCATGGAGAAGAGCAGAGAGAAGTTGAGTCGAAAGGCCTAATTATTGGTATGGGAATGTGTCTATAGATGCTTGTTAATATCCAGATAAGAAAGAAAGTATTTGGAGGGTAAAAGTGAAGATTTCAAAAGCTATGGTCCATTATTAACTTGTATGCAAAGTTCGATTATTTATCGAAGAGTCATAAGAAGGGATTATTGAAAAAGGACTGAGTATGGTATTCGACTATGATTTTATAACCATGTATATGAATTTGGTTTGAGAAATTCAAGCTTCCGCATGTAGAAATTTTTGGTACAAATTGAGGTTGCCAGATATTGAGTTTTATTTGAGCAGCAGATGAAATGCCTGTTTATATGCATCAATAAGAGTGTGATTCTGGGGTATCGCAGAGGTGTCTCTGCGTCATTTTTGGTATCAGAGCTTGGCTCTGTTGAAATTGAATAAGTTTGTTTTTCTGAATAAAGTTTAGTACCAGATTACAGCAGTGAGGAAATCCATTCAAAACACAGGTGACAGCATCAGAAAGAGTGAAGACTGCAGCAATATAAATCAAGAGAAGCTGTGAGAGAAGAACCAGATGCGTTCTTAAAAGTAGAAGTGGCAGTGAACCTGAAGATTCCAACAAGAGATTGGACAGAGAGGACAATTGAAGTGTCTTCGAGAGAGAAAGTGAGAGATTGCAGAAGCCTAGAGGGAGCAAAGGTGTTGCTCAAGAGAAGATTCCAGATAGGGGATCGTGCTTACCAAAAGACTGAGTGAGGAGAGCTTAGTGAGGTAAGATTGCAGTAAGAAGGACTTGCTGTGCAGAGGCTTGTTGCAGAGGTGCGAAGAGCTCATGGAAAGAGAGGAGCAGAAAATGACTACAGATAGTCATAGCAGAAGTTCACAAAGAAGCCACAGCAGAAGGGAAGATGCCAAAGCAAATGGCATGAGGATGAGGCAAGAAGACTTTGATCGAGAGAAAACTGAGATAGATTTCCAAATTGGAATATTGATGAAGATGCTGCAGAAAAGTGTTTGGACCATGAGGAAAAGAGTAAAGTGGCCAAGGCTACGAGAAAGGAGAAATCAGCAAGTGAAGTCAGAGATAGTAGAAGAATTGAGAAAGATTGAGCAGATATTGAGTGCTCAAGAGGAATCAGAGAAACTCAGAGAAGCAGAGGTAGAATTGGAAGTTTCCATTTGCAGACCAGAACAAGGTGAAATGTTGGGGAAAGAGGATAATGAGAGGTCAGCTGAAGATCTCATGGACTACTGGCAGAGTTCAGAACAATTCGAAGATATGTTGACAAAGGAAGCAGATGAGGCAATGAAGCCTTGTGATTTTGATTCTTATAGTTTGTGTATGTTTGCAGGATATGCAGAGGATGATGGACAGCCTGATGAAATTGTCACAACCAAGAATGAAGCTCTTGAGGTAAAATATGATGAAGAATCCTTTTTGGAGGAAGAAGGCGTTGATCATTTGCAACAGAAGGAGTTCGTAGATGAAATCCTGTTTGGGGTAAAACAGTCAGATGAGGTTGATATAGACCAGCAGTCTGAAGACAATTCCATAGTGGGACTACAAAAAGGTAAACTAATGAATTTGTTTAATGGAATTGATGAAAGATGTTTGCAATATGATAATGTGGAAAACAGGTCAACTCAGGAGGATTGTCAGGAAAAGAATGAAGCTGAGACTGGAAATTATGATGATCTGCTGGAGAGATTTCACAAGGAGATAGATTTCTTGGAGAGATTACTCAAGGAACCCAAAGGAGAAACGAAGCTTACAGAACCTGATGGAGAAAAAGGTGTGGAAGACAGCATTAATAAATATGATGCTGAAATCAGAGAAATTGAGCAGCGATTATATGAAGGTGAGATGAAAGATCAGGAGCAACAAGGGAGTTATGTCCTCAGAGACATGAAGGAGACAGAAATATTAACTCAGCAAGATGAATATGGAAGTAGCCAGAGATTTGGAAGGAATGATCAGCTACGTGAGAGTGAATTTAAGGAAGGCATTAAATTGCAGAAGTATAGAAGCTGGCAGCAGAATGAAGAACCAGAAATTGGTCTGGCTGTACAAAGGAAGATAAGTGAAGACCGAAGATACAGATGGAAACTGAAGAAAAGGGTGAAGTGGAAGCTATTGCAACAAAGGTTGAATGGCAAGCTGATGAACGAGTTCAGGGAACTTGAACAAATTCATATTGATTTGTTAAAGAAGGGAAGACTCAGAGAAATCGAGTCACCGCAAGAAGGATCCACTGAAATCCAAAAGATCTATGATGGAGGATTGGTGCTTGAAGCATCAAAAGAAAATGAAAGGTATTGTATTTTGAAAAATGAAAATTGTTGTGTGTTTGCAGGTCACATTGACTTGAGGAAAGACAAACAGTTATTGAAGACTGTTGAAGAAATGACTACTCATAGTCATATGCAGAATAAGGAGGATGGCAAAAGAATTTTTGAATTCAAAGGATACACTGAGTCATTGAAGATCATTGATCTTGAAGAAAGCCAAAGTGAAGGAGGATTAAAGACAGATATTGCGGACAAAGCAGTTAGTAAAGATGCTGCATAACTTTTGAGAGAACTTCCATATAAGATTGCAGATTTGTGGTATAAGTCGAATCTTTTAATGATGAAGCCAAGTAAAGCATTTGAGTCTATTAAGCTGATTAATTTTGATGAACATTTACATGCAAGAAAAGGGCAGTGTGAAGTCAATCTGAATCAAGAAGAACAGATCGGATTAATGGAAGGTATGCTGGAATTTGAAGCAAGGAATGATGAAGTCATGAATGAGAAACCAGAAGAAGAACCTGGAAAAAGGCATTGGTACATTTCAGAAATGTATATGGAAGATTATTGGCACAAAGATTATGATGTTCTAATTCAAGAACGCAATCAGTTGCAGCAGAATAGTATTCAGCACATGGGAAGTGAAATGGACAAAGAATTGGATGAGTTATGGAAACTCATACTACAACATTCCAGTAAAACAAATGCAGGACAGAAGAAGAAAGGAAGATTGGCTGGAAGAAATGGTACAGGTGAAGGGAATGAAGAATTGCAAATTAGAGTGAGCAAAACAGCAGCGAGGTATGTGAAAAGGACAGCAGCAGATAGTGATGCATTACAACATAGTGAACAGAGACTTGAGGGACAAACAACAACAGCAGTAACCAAGGACAGACTATCAAACCAAGTATGGGATCCAGGAGGACACAGATCAGGAGTGTATGATCAGGAGATCATGGCTAATTTAAACTTTGGGAGTCTGATGCAGGAGCATCTAGACCCAGCCAGCAATGTGGAGATTTGTCCACATGTTGTGGTTAAATCCAGTGAAATTTATTTACTGTTGGTCAAAAATCAATTTACTGAGGAGGTTGGATTCCTCAAATAATTTGTTATTGTAATAAATAGGAGATTAGATTATTTTTGATTTTGAGATAGAGTTGTTAGTCTAGGTGTGCTTGAAAAGCAACGGAATAGAAGAATTCTGTTCTTTCTTGAAAAAAATAGGAAACTCTGTTAGATAATTTAGGAGAATTATTCGAGTGGATAATAAATAGAGGAAAATTGTAATGAGCTGGGAGGATTCTTTTAGATTAATTAGAGTTTGTGTGTGGCTTTGAGGAGAGCAAGAGGAGCGATGGTGTAAGTGTGAGGTTTGGTGTGGAGCGCTACACTCAGATTTAGTATTAAGATGTGTAAGAAAAAAACAGTGATCAGTTTTGTGTAATTGCCCAAGAGCCAAGACTGTTTCATTCTTTGAATATAATTGTGGTTTGAATACATCGATTATGCTTTATGATGTTAAAATTGATAGAAAATAGAACGCGCAGTGTTATTTGCCATTAGATCGGTTGTAATTGCAGATTGTATAGAGTGTATACAACGTTGAAGAACTGCATTCGAAATTTGTGGAAACGCGAGTATGGTATGTCTGTATAATTGATTGAATTGAGTTTGATCTGTGTTTTTTTGTATTTTGAAGAATTTTGTCTCTATTGCAATTCGGCGTTATCAAATTTTGTGAGTTGGGAACCGTCTTTACCCCAGAAAATAGATTAAAAAGACGGTGTGGATCTTTTGTAGTGGAGGCGAATTAACATATCATTCAGTTTGAAATGCATCGGATCCCCAGAACTTATGGCATTGAAATAAAAAGGGAAGGTTTCCATATCAATCAATTTAGCAATGAATCTAACGCGAAGTGATATTAATTGGTTCCAAAGGATATCGGTTTCGTGATTTTACAGGTGAACGTGGTTAATTATCCAATCGGATCGGATAAGAGGATAGTTAAAAGGTGGAAGCACACTTGCATGTGCCGATTTCCGACTCCGATCAATCGGATCGGAACTACAACTCTTGACAGCTTTGATATTCAAATAAATGTGACTTCCGATTACCGATTACATCGGATCGGAACTGTGGTTGTTATTAACAGTTTTGGCTTTCAAAACGTTATGGCTTGCGAGTGCCGATTGCAATCGCATCAGAGTATAGAGATTTGGATCGGATCGCCAGCTTGGAGCGCGTAGAACAGTGGTTGATATTATATCGGCATTTGTGGAATTGGCGTATGTCAGAGTTTAAATCGGTGCGTTTTGCAGTTGAGGAGGGTAGTGATACCGTATCAAATTGTGGTTACATGCCCAAACTCTTGTAGCATATCGTAATACAACAATTGGCAAACCGATTCGGCATCGAATCAATAAAATCTGGGATTGCTGCAATGTGTTGTTGATTCAGAAGAGTATATTGCGCGATGTTGTGACCGATCTTTCGTTGCATTATTTGAAGAAGGCGAAGATCGTGGTTGTCAAGGACATGGAGAGGGATGATATCGAATTTATTACCAAGACACTGAATTGTTTGCCTATTGCGAATATTGAGCATTTTAGGAAGAGAAGCTGGGCATGCCGACATCATGGAGAAGCGCAGAGAGAAGTTGGGTCGAAAGGCCTAATTATTGGTATGGGAATGTGTCTATAGATGCTTGTTAATATCCAGATAAGAAAGAAAGTATTTGGAGGGTAAAAGTGAAGATTTCAAAAGCTATGGTCCATTATTAACTTGTATGCAAAGTTCGATTATTTATCGAAGAGTCATAAGAAGGGATTATTGAAAAAGGACTGAGTATGGTATTCGACTATGATTTTATAACCATGTATATGAATTTGGTTTGAGAAATTCAAGCTTCCGCATGTAGAAATTTTTGGTACAAATTGAGGTTGCCAGATATTGAGTTTTATTTGAGCAGCAGATGAAATGCCTATTTATGTGTATCAATAAGAGTGTGATTCTGGGGTATCGCAGAGGTGTCTTTGCGTCATTGTTGTTGGTTTCTCTTGGAAGACATTGTTGGGTGATCTTGCTTTGTATGAGGTGAAGAGGGCTTTCATGCTGGGAGGATGATGTTGGATCAGACAACCTGGTTGTAATCCTCTCTTCTACTATTTCTATCAATAAAGCCATTTGAGTTTTCCTCCATATGCTTGTGTATCTCTGAATCTTGTATGTGTGTATGCATTTATATGGTTAATATACATCTAAACCTACATTATTTATGGTTATAGATCTCTATGCTTTGATGGTATTTTGCTGCCTTGACTCTACAGGTGTTCTTTCAAGCGGGACAAGTGAGAAAGGAGTGGCAAAAGCTCTATCAAGGGAGAGAGGAAATGAGCAAGGTGACTAGCGAAAGACTGAGGTTGGTACTCTCTGCTTCTCTCTCATCTATCTCTCATAAAGGAAAACACAAGTAACTTTAATCTGTTTGTTTCTAAGATAGCTACCCGTCTTAGTGGGACTAGCAGCTCTGAATGGACACTAGTTTTCTCGATAACAAAAAGTCTTGGTATCTTTTAAGGAAGAAGGTTTTCATTTCGTCAAGAATTGATAGTTCGCCCACCTAGACCCATAAACCATCTCAAAGCTTCCACTTTCACAGTGGAAGGGAACAATTTCAACTTTTGGGGGTCGGTGGTATAGTCACACCCTCTACAGAGGACATCAAACTCAAATAGGAAAGCATCAACATCCTATGTGATCATCCCATGGAAGTTTGGGATGCTCTGCAGAGGAATAGCCTTCATAGGGGCATTCCACCTGGTCGACTATGGGGTACTCTAATGTCGAGGTTTGATCTTGGGGTGATTGATCTACCATTTGATCAAAGATATGCCAATAATATTCGGGGATTTCAACGGGTGCTTCTAGAGTAAGCAGAGATTTAGCAACCTGAGCTGGCTTTACAGCACTTCCTAGGTCTGGAATCTCAGGAGATCCTTGTTCAGACAGTTGTGGTTCTACTTTAGCAGCCCCACTATTTTCTCCTTTTCCTTCTCTTAAGTTACAGGATTTTCCCTCTTGTAGAGGATTAGAGTGTAAACTTATTGTATCTTGAAAACTTTGTTCTGATCCTCCTACAAGCTTTGAATCTCAGCATGAGCTACAGATGGTGAGCCTGATACTTGAGGGATAGCAGTAGAAATTTTTCCAGGTATAGCCTATAATCCTACTGATGCTTGAGACCCTGCTCCTTTTATGATTTTATCTAAAGTTCGTTCTCCCAAGGTTCACCGATCCTTTGGGTTTTGTGGGTTTTGGTGGAGGATCCTACTCTTTTTCTATCTTTTTGTTTCTAGTCATTGATAAAAACAAATCCCTATTTAACCTCTAAGGTTTTGCTGTAAAGCGGGAAGGTAAGAAAGCACTTTACTTGCTAGGTATGCAGGTTCTTACCTTTCATTTTTAAAACCCAATTCTCCTACAGCAAAGAAATAAAAACAATCACTTGAACCACTCTCTTTGGCAATGGCACCAAAATGTTGGCTCACTAATATGTCTTTTTACAAGCAATCTTAATCCCTACATTAGTTGTCAACCTGAGGTAAGTCTTTTTATCTCAAGAGTGCCAATACAATATGTGCAGTGAATCTAGAGGTTATCTAATGATGAATTGTTGCAATCACTAAAGGCTAATTATTCAATTCAATTCACGCAATTCTAAAAATAACTATCCAGGGAAGAAATACTCTCAACACACTCTGCAATTCTATGCAACTTGTTCTGAAATCAGTTGAAACTAAATGAAAATAAGAATTACACTTAGAATCGTTTAAATAAGCTTAAGTAAAGAAACTATGACTATATAACAACATTGTTAATCTATAACAACCCAAATCAATCTGCATTACTCAATTGAATAAAAACAATAAGTGAACAGCAATCAACAATCGATAATTGAACAACAATCGGTAATTGAAGAACAAATAGCGATAAAGGATTCCTAGATGGAAAAGGTTCTATATTTCAATCTGTAGAAGTTAATCAGTCCTGTCTTTCAAGATCTATGGTAACATCTATTCAAATGAACAGAAATATTCTATCAACATGAATTCACTCATTCTAATCAAAGCGCTACTTAAGTATATCTCACGAATTCACTCTGAATCTAATTGAACATAAGTATAAATCAATATCACAAATCTTCACAATAAATGAAATAATTGAACATTAAATCAATTGCAAAGACTGAATATAAAACTATAACACAAAGGATCAGTGGAACTTCTTGTGACTGGAACCAGAGTTGCCAGAAGCCTCTGCTTAATTAAAAATCATAATACAAAGATGTATCAAATGCAACCTTCTTTCATTAATTTCAAGTAACAGCTGACAAAGTCATTGACATAACATTGTATATGTTTCAAAAAGAATAATTAAAAATTATCAGAAGTCTGAACTGTATCTAATTTCCTTTCGGCCCTATATATAACATAAAAGAGAAACTGGATAAAAGTGAATGCTCAGGATCAAGGGATCTTGAGGATTTCGCAATATAAAATCTAATCATGTGATAAAATAGGAATGTTCGAACTAATCTTCTGCTTCCTTGTCTGCCCAAGACACCGTGGCTTTTCCCTTTTATGGCCTCGTGTTGTTCTTCCAACTGAATATCTTTTGCCCAATCCATATCTCTGCATACAAATATTGAAAAGAATCAGTTTTTCGTACTAGATTTTCCTATTCTATCACCAAATAGTTTCATCCAACTTTAACCGATACTTTCCTCATTTTAGTCTATAAACGGAGATAAGTGTAGGAGGAATAGTAAATGAAGCATTTTATGAAGAGAAATCATACATTTTTCCTGTCCCAACAACAGCATTGACACCATGTCATGTGGCAGTTGTGATATGTGTTGACTGCACCCGCCGAGTTTGGTGGATGTTTGTTTTCATTTGGAGCGTCGATATACCATAACTTGGGTTTTGCAGGGTTGCCAAAAATGGCAGGCTTTGCCAACCCTTCCCCCCATTCACCATACAATGAAACTTCAAATTCAACATATGTGCCAATGTTTAATAAATCAAAGCCATGGTATAATGGTAAGGTTTTATAATGCAGGTTCGGAGGTTAAGGGTTCAACCCTAACCCTATCAATTTGACCTCTGCCCTATTTACGTTGACTCCCACCAATGTTGACTTTGACCTGCCACGTGTCATGTTGAGAGATTGCCACTTAGCCTGCAAAGGCCCATTTTTTGTCTGTTTGAGGAAAACTTCAGAACATGTTTTCTCCCTCATATGGAGGTCATTTTCAAAATTGAATATACCACTGGAATTAGTGCGACGAGCTCTTCAACTTGTTGCTAGTTTCGCAAGAATCTAAGACTGCAAAATACTAAGAATTTTGAGGATCCTCTTTGATCAAAGGAGCTATCTATGAAAAGGGACTTCTAGATTTTTCTTTTTCGCCTCTTTTTCAAACTCTCTAAGCATGAAAAAGATGTCAAGTTTTACCTTTGTTGGTGTTAGTACCCTAATTTGCTCCCTTTTTGACCATTTTTCCTTTCCTAAATCATAACCATTTACCCCTATTTTACCTATCTTATACACCCTCATCTTGCACTAGTGCAAGAACGATGACACATTTTGCATTAACTTTATATTTTACATTTTTTAACTTAACTTAGCATTTATTAATTATTTATTACGTGATTTCTTGCTTATAATTACTTTTGTAACTTATCAATACCTCCAATGTTATTTGGTAGTTAAATGCTTACGTGACCACTGATCTTAGTGCAGGAGCGGATCTCGCACCAGTGCTAGCACCGCGAATCCTTGCAGCAGATCTGGATCTCCTTGATCATCACCCAGTTTTGTGTCACTTTAGCCATGACAGCCGATTAGATCTAAATTCAGCCGAGCTAGTTATGACAGCAAGGCAATCTAGAGGTAGCTGAGATTAGATTTATGAGAAATGAACAGCTGGAGATTGCTATGGTCTGTTCTGTTAAAATTCCAATTTTGAAGGCCGAAAGCTTAATTCTGCAATCAATTATGTAATTAGTTGAACAATCTAAATTCTGTAATCGGTTATGTAACGAGTTAAACGATCCTTTTGGCCTTTGGCCAAGGATCTATATAACAAGAAA
Source organism: Pinus tabuliformis (assembly GCA_031772625.1). NCBI lineage: Eukaryota > Viridiplantae > Streptophyta > Pinopsida > Pinales > Pinaceae > Pinus > Pinus tabuliformis. The sequence goes on from CM062805.1 coordinate 1,260,016,022, forward strand.
TGTAAATAGGACGAGATGGTTAATGGTTGATAGAGTTGTATAAAACAGAGATAGAACCAGGAAGGCGGTAACAAGCCTGCATTTTGTTATCGCCCAAATCTGGGCTGGATATGTAATCACGCATGCATTTGCCTTTATGATTTAATAAGAAAGGGTGCTCCACCTTACATTTCATGAATCTTAATTTTATGTTTAACAACTGATGAATTGATACAGTACTGAGTAGCATTTCCATTTGAAAGGGAAACATGCTGGTTGGCTAGGGCCCAGCCAACCCAACACATTCTCCCTCTTTTCTGTTCTTGTAATTTATGTTTTATACTGCCAAGTGTGATTTAATTTACAGCATCTGAATTCTTATTTGAGTGAAAGCATATATGTAGTGTGAAGTAGTTAAATTTCCTTTCCCTGCATCTGATTTTGGATTGGTTTTCCTCGCCTGGTCCAAGCAGGAGAATTTACCTACACTAGTGCATGTTGGTGTGCTATTCACTTTCTGCACATTTTGTTTGGATTGGTTTTCCCCGCCTGGTCCAAGTAGGAGAAATTACCTACACCAGTGCACGTTGGTGTGCTATTCACTTTCTGCAAGTCTGTTTGATTTGGTTTCCCGCCTGGTTTAAGCAGAAGAACTGAACTTGCACCAGTGCAAGTTGGTGTGATGCAGCAAGCCTTTTTAGTTTACTTCTAACAGCTTTCTTGCTTTCATTAATACTTCATAATAGGATAAATTATAAGGACTGTTTCTCTATTTCTGCACTTTGCTAAATTCAGAAGCATTCATCTACTTGGTATGCAATATGGTCTCATAAAACTTGTAGTAATTAAGTGATGATTTCAAGAATTAAAGCTAAGTGTAAGAAGCTCTGATCTAGTGCAAGAACTAGTTTCTTGGTACGGGATCTGAGTGCTCTAGACTTGAGAGAGTTCAAGCCCTTGCACGAAGAAAAACACTTTTAGTACAGACATTGTTTTACACCCTCTGCATAAATCTTTGTTCCTGCACTAGTGTAAGAAGACTGCACTAGTGCAAGATAGATTCTTGTGAGAAGGAAATCTTTACATAAGCAAGTTTGAAGGGCCCATCTGTTGAAGACTGCTAAAGTGTCTTTGCTAAAGAAAACACACACTCAGTAGTTAATCAATAGTTAGCTAGAGTGATTGCCCCTTTATTTCTAAATCTCTTTTGCAAGTGCATTTTCTCTTGTTCCAGTCCTAGATTATTTTGATGGTTCAAGTTGCCCTTTTTCTCTTTATAGTTTGATTCTGCAATCTTTCCTTTAAAGAAAGTAGGAATTGATATTAGAAATATCCATACCATCTATGGCATTGCCTGTGCTTCGTCTCTAAGTTTACGAATCCCCCGGGTTGACAATTTAAGTGTTGAGGAGTTTGCTTAAGTGTAATTCCTGCACCCAACATTTTGGCGTCGTTGTCGGGGAGGCGATTTGATTTGGTAAGAATTTTCTGATTATACAATAGAGGTAATTTTTTTTTTATTTTTTAGTATTGTTTGGAAAATATTTTTCTTTTGAAGGAATTTTACTGGTGTTAATTGATTTCTGATAGCATTTTTATTAGAAATTACTTGTTGTTTTTCTTTCTTTTTCTGAAATGAATGCCTAGGAAAGGTAAGGGTTCAAAGCCCACTAAGGGCCAAAATAATTCTGAAAACAATTCTCATATTGGGTCTCCTTCTGTGAGCAGGAAGCCCAATCCAATTCAAACCCATCATGCAGGAACAATCCACCTAGATTCTGGTGACAACAGCTCAGGTGTGGTTCAGCCTATTGAGAGTAAGAGAGAAACAATGGCAGATCATGAAGATTATGTGGAAGGGTTTGGTGAAAACCAGGTAAGTGGAGAACAATCCACTTTTGTGTTTCCAATTGTGGATCCTGATACTGTGGCGCAAATGAAGAATATTCCACCATCAACTCTCCCCCATTTCCATGGTAAAGTTCATGAAGACCTTGACTCTTTTCTATTCGAGTTTGATATTTTGTGTAGAAGTTATGATTATTCAACTAACACTCAGAAGTTAAGATTATTTCCTGCTACTCTCAAGGACTCAGCTTTACGCTGGTTCATGGGGCTAAGAGGAAACTCTATAACCTCTTGGGATCAGATGAAGAAAGTGTTTTTGTCTAAATATCAGGAATATTGCAAAACTCGGGACATGTAGGATGAAATTTTTACAATCATACAGGATGATGATGAAACTCTTGAAGATTACTTAGAAAGATTTCTGTATATTTTACAAAGGTCAAAACTTAAGCTTGATTCTAGCACTATTAGAACCTTGTTCTTAAGAGGACTTACTGATAATGCTAGAAATAATCTAAATCTGCTAGGACAAGGTGATATTTCTCAGCAAACTTTTGATCAAATTTGTGAATTATGCAGGAAATTTTCAAGAAATCAGTATAGATCTGGTAGAGGAACTCGAAATACAAATAGAAATAGAAAAATTGAATCTACTGATGTTATGATTATTGGACTAGAAAATAAAATGGAAAACATGAAAATTGATATAATGAATGTTGTTTCTAAACAGTTGGACTCTTTAAAATTTCAGCAAAAACTTATAAAGGAACAAGAGTCACTATGTATTTTCTGTCCTAAATGTAGAGACAAGCATCCTCCTAAAGAGTTTCCTCTTAATTTAAAAGAAACTAATAAGTGTGATATTTGTGCAGAAGACCATATCACAGAAAAATGTCCCTCTATACTAGGACTTAAAGCTGTATTTACAGGGGGACAGCCTGAAGCTGAATACTTGAATGCTATGGGAGCAAGAAGAAATTGGCCTCAAGTAGGTGTAGGTATGGCTCCTGAATTTTCTCCACACTATTTTGGTTATAATTCACATGCATATTCTTATCCTAACACTAATCAACAGTGGCAGTACGGAAATCAATATCAGCATGGGCAACCTTCTCAACCATGGTAGCAAGGTTGGAGAGGGCCAACTCATGCTCCATATTCCTAACAACCACCTATGCAGTCATATCCTCATACACAAAATTCAATGCCTCAGCTTCTGAGTCAGTCTACTCCACCATTTCCTTTACCTCCACCCTTTTGACCTCCTCAATTTCCTGCTCAACCTATGCCCAATCCTAACAATAACAAAGCAGTGCAAATGATTTATGTAACAAACCCACCTTTACCATTTGAGTACCAGTCTATTCCAGTTGGGGTTCATGATATTCAGTTAAGATTGGGAAGGACTGTAACATTAGAAAATCAGAACCAACCCACAGTGATTGTTGAAGAGAAAGGAGAAGAGGAAACTCCTAACCATTCTCCGAAAGTAGTCACCAAGTAGCCCTTACCCTCTGGATCCTTGCCACCTTCTTCCAACCAGCCTCCCTTCCCAGAGAGGCTAGTGATGGAAAGAAGTGAGCCTATTTCTGAGACTAGCTTGGCATCAGAGCTTCAAAATCTTTTCATTAAGATACCTTTGCTTCAAGCCATCAAAGAGATCCCCATTTTAACCAAGATTATTAAGGAACTCTATCTCAAGAAACCTGGGAGGAAGAAATTGGAACCCCAAACCATTCAATTTGTTGGTAGGGTAGCAGAGTTGATGATAGGATGTGTATCTATGAAAAAATATACTGATCTTGGAAACCCTGTTGTCTCAGATATTGGTAATGTCCTTGTCTCTAATGTTATGATAGACCTGGGGGTAACCATTAATGTCATGACTAAGCAAACCATGGATCAACTTCAGTTATCTCATCTTTGCCCTACTCCCACTGTGCTTGAATTAGCAGATAGATCTAAAATTAAGCCAGAAGGAGTATTGGATGATGTGATCATCTCATTATATTCTTGGGAATATCCTGTTGATTTCATTGTGCTTCAGCCAAAGAACCCAGTAGGAGGACATCCCTTGATCTTGGGTCAACCATGGCTTGCTACCGCCGATGCATATATTGGATGTCATTCTAGTGATATGTATATTTCACATGGAGACTCTAGGAAGAAAGTTACCTTATATCCCCCTGCCAGATCCATTCAGGACCTTCGAGATACTTTATGGTTGGATCAAAGTAGTGATGACGAGACTCAGCCCATCTCCCTTATCCATCATTATACTGGGTCTTCACAAGAAGATGAGATTCAAGATTTCCTGAATAATCTAGACACTATGCCTAATTTTGAGCCATTGAGCCAAATTTTCAGCCTAGATTTTCAAGATAATCATGATTCCCATTCTTCTGTACCGCTGCATTTGACCACTCCCTTGAGTACTCCTGAGCCTGATACTACTCTTGTTGAGATTAGCCCTGGTAAATCCTTGTATATTAGTTCAGATTTGGACTCATCTCAGCGAGAGCAGCTTGTGAATTTGTTGCGAAACCATCTTAGTGCCTTTGCATGGGGCTATGAAGATATGAAGGGTATCCCTCCTAAAACTTGCACACATCATATCTATATTCAGGAAGGAGCCTGACCTGTCCGACAACCCCAAAGGTGAATGAATCCAGCTCTAAGAGATATTATGAAAGAAGAAGTACAGAAACTCTTGGATGTTGGTTTTATCTATCCTATTTCTGACAGTCAGTGGGTCTCTCCATTAGTGCTAGTACCTAAGAAATATGGAAGATGGACTATTTGTATTGACTATCAAGAATTAAATAAAGCCACTCTCAAAGTTTATTTCCCTCTCCCATTCATTGACCAGGTGCTTGATACCCTTGCAAGAAAGGAATACTTTTCCTTTTTGGATGGCTTCAATGGCTATAACCAGATACAGATTGCACCCGAAGATCAAGACAAAACTACTTTTACATGTCCATGGGGTACATTTGCTTATAGAGTGCTTCCCTTTGGCTTATGTAATGCCCCGGCTACCTTTCAAAGGGCAGTCTTGGCTATTTTTGCTGATCTGGAATTTGTGGAAATTTATATGGATGACTTTTCTGTGTTTGGTGATTCTTTTCAAGAAGCTCTTGAAAACTTGGAAAAAGTACTTCTTCATTGTGAGGAAGCCCATCTCGCTTTGAGTGACAAGAAATGCAGATTGATGTGCAAAGCGGGGGTGGTACTTGGCCATTTGATTTCTAGTAAAGGTATCCAGGTTGATCCAACAAAGATTGAAATCATTCTGCATCTTCCTGCACCCAAAACTCAAAGGGAAGTAAGAGGTTTTTTAGGACATGCTGGTTACTATATAATATTCATTGAAAATTTTTCTAAGATAGCTGCTCCTCTTTTCCAACTTCTAGCTAAGGATAGTGAATTTTCTTAGACTACAACTTTCCAATGGTCTTTTGAAACATTGAAGGAAAAGTTAGTATAGGCACCAGTTCTGAGAGGCCCTAACTAGTCTCTGCCTTTTCACATTTCTACTGATGCTTCAGATTTGGCTATTGTCACAGCTTTAGGACAAGAGGAAAATAAGCAATCCTATGCTATTTATTATATTAGTAAGAATTTGCCTTCTGCTGAATTAAATTATACAATTACAGAGAAAGAGTTTTAAGCCTTAATTTTTGCAATTAATATGTTCAGGCACTATATTACAGGATATGAAGTATTTGTACATATTGATCATTCCACAATTAAATATCTTATGAATAAACCATTAACTAGTGGTAGAGTGACTAGGTGGTTACTATTGTTACAGGAATTTAATATTACTATTGTTGATAGACTAGGAAAATCTAATGTTGTAGCAGATTTTCTTTCTAGATTATATAATCCTAGTGAAGCAACTCCTGTTAATGATGATTTTCCAGATGAACATCTTTTTTCTATGTCAATAGATTCCCCGTGGTTTGCTGACATTGCTAATTATTTGGTTACTGGGAAAACACCACCCCACTTGTCTGCTTGTGAAAATCGGAATATTATTCAGAAAAGTGCTACATACTCTTGGATTCAAGGACATCTCTTTTACACAAGCACAGATCTGATTATCCATAGGTGTGTAAGAGAGGAGGAAGTGTTTGACATATTGAAATCTGCTCATGATGAACCTTGTGGAGGCCACTTTGCTGATAAGCAGACTGCATATAAAGTATTGCACGCTGATTACTTTTGGCCTTCCTTGTTTAACCATGCCAGACAGTATGTCAAGCGTTATGATAGCTGTCAGCAAATGGGCCAGCTTAGTCAAACCAATGAATTGCCTTTATGCCCTCAAGTTATGATTGAGCCATTTGAAAAATGGGCTATTGATTTTATAGGGCCAATAAATCCAAGATCATTAAGTAAAAAACATATTTTGGTTTGTACAGATTTTGTTACAAAATGGGTAGAAGCTAAAGTTGTTTCTTTTGCTACAGAAAAAGTTGTTGTTGATTTTCTTTTTACTGAAATCTTCACTAGATTTGGTGTGCCTAGAGAAATTGTTTCTGAAAATGGTCCGCAGTTTATTTCTAATCTGGTACAGGGTGTGATGGAGCAATACAAGATCCAGCATAGGAAATCCACGCCATATCACCCGCAAGAAAACAGCTAGGTGGAATCTACAAACAAAGTGATCGAGTCCATTCTTATAAAGACAGTCAATATGCATCGAAAAGAATGGGCTGAAACATTACTAGAAGCTTTGTGGGCATACAAAACCACTTGGAGAAATAGCACAGGACATACACCATATGAGCTGGTATATGGCAAACAGGTTCTGTTACCAATTGAATTCCAGATCAAAACTTTCAGGACTGTAGTTCAGTTAGGACTAGATCTCTCTGAGGCACAGCAACAGCGTCTTCTCCAATTAAATGAGTTAGATGAGTTTCGAAGGGATGTTGTTCAGCAGAACATACTAATTCAGCAACAACGTAAAAGATGGCATGACAAGTTTATTCAAAAAAAGCAGTTCCAACCAGGTGATTGGGTGCTCCTTTATGATTCTAGATTTAAAATTTTTAAAGGGAAGTTCCATACACGTTGGATGGGACCTTATGAAGTGATCCGAGTATTTGAAAATGGAGCAGTAGAAGTTAAAACTATTGATGGACAGAATTCAGTATTCTTGGTAAATGGACACAGGTTAAAGAAGTACTTTCAGCCACTTACCAGGAAAGATTTTACACAACAAGTCCAATAGCAATTTGGGATGGTAGTGGAGAATGGTAATACCAACCTTTTGAAAACATGAATTCTTCTTCTTCCTAAAAATAAAAAATAATAAAAGAGTAAAGAAAAAAATTATTTTCTTGTAATTATGAAAATCAATTCGCTAACATGATTGCAAAAGGATCAACCTAAAAACTAGCTCACTAACAGGAAGATCAAAAAATTCTAATAAGAAGAAAATGTTGCCTGATCTTTAGATATGCTAGCTACCACCAAGTGGAAGCAGGTTCAACAGAACCAACCTTTATACAGTTGGGGTAATTAGCATGGATATTTTTTATTCAAGTAATGCTTAATTTTTGCCGCAGTTATTTTTCTTGCACCATTGCAGGCAGACCTTCCAAAAAAAATTCTGCCTTTCTTCATATTCCACTTTCGTAATATTCCCTCAATTTTCTTCTATAATCCCAAAATATTAACCTTCCCACATTATTCTAAAATTTACCCTGTCCACTTCGAAGAAATCCCACTTTACCGCTGAATTTTTTTCCCTATCCCACTTCTATTTATTCCCTCTTTTGGTACTTTCTTGGAATCCCTATAACAGAATTCCTTCCCATTCCAAAAATTCCCCTTTCCCACTTCTTTATTCCCTCATGAATTTATTGCAAGATCTTGCACACAAAGAGAAAAAGGATATGCTCTGAAGCATTAAGGAAGGGCGAAGCAAATTTCCAGTATAAGTTGAGGAAATCATGTGAAAATCCAGCGTATACTTAAATTCTCTGTTTAGATATTATTTTTGCACTAGTGCAAGTGTGTTGTCCTATGTGATAAGATAAGCAGAAAAGTACCAGTAGAATAGCACAATTTTAAGCGATGCAAGATTAGTATGAGCATACACCTCGTCAGCAGCATAGTACAAGTTATTTTTTATATCATATGGCATAAGAAAGTGGTCATTATGGAAAGTTATATGAAGTCTTTTCATTTCACCGACGAGTATTTATGCTATCATATTAACTAGGAGGAAATTAATTAAAAGTACAAAGTTTTTCTAAGTAGAAATCATGATTTTTTAATGAATGCTAAGTTCCTTTTTTAAATTATGAAGAAATGCGGAAATGTTTTAACTGTTGCTTGCACGTAATTACCCTGCTTCGCCATAATCTTAAACGTCCTTCACTCATGATTACCCCGCTCCGCCATAATCCTAAACGTCCATTCACACGTAATTATGACTTCAGCTAACCGTTAAACCACCGCCGTGAGTACCAATTCGGCCAGACCTCCAAGATGTTGTGTATCTACGGCAGATGAACTAGTGATATGATGGAAAGGATGGATGAACAGTTAGATTTCTATTTATGAAGGCTGATTTCCCTGATATTTCATGCAAAGTCTCAGAGCTCGACTGTTCATAGCCACTAGCAACAATGCCGCATGTCCGGAATGAACCCCTGTCTCTCAGCAAAATTGAGCAGACTGCCGAGTATCGCAATAGTCTTGCACTATTGCGAGACTTGGGTTTTCTATAGTTCCTGTAGAAGTTTGACGGGTATGACAAAGAAGTCGCCCTATGGTTTGCAAGAAGTTTTAAAAACGGCCGAGTGAAAATTGGGCCTCTTAAATTCAAAATTACAGAGGAATTCATAGTAGCAGCAACAAGCTTGGACAACATGGGAGAAAAATGGTTCAAGAATCAGACGCTAGAAAGGAAACTCTAGCAGCATTTCGTCGTTGATAAAAGGATAGTGTTGGACTGGAAATTAGCAGTTCCACACAAAGCTCTGCTGGGACAGTGGCAAGACCTCCTCTTTATTTTGCAGAAGTTTGTGACATGCGAGGGAAGATACACCTGCACCTTGGTGTATCATTTTGGAATGCTCCAACATTTTGAAGCAGACCGACACATCCGATGGAGGATGAACTTCCCCTACTTTCTGCTTAAAAGCCTGGAGAAAATGGCTAAAAGCGTATAGGATGGAAGGGCAGACCGGGTTGATACAAGGTTATACCATCATGGCCTGATCAAAATCTTGGTCCTGAAGCAGTTGGAGAAGAAAGGAATGACATGGGAAGCGTTGTTAAAATAGTTGCATGAAGGGACAGTCACTGGAGAAGAGATAAAGGACCCCGCCAGTACGAGCAAGGGCCCGAGCAAAAGCAAAAAGGGAAGTCCTTCTCACACTAGTGCGAAAAGGAAGCGGTCGGAAAAATCGACAGAAGAGAAGGCCTCATCTTCAGCTAAGGAGATAGCTAGTGCACCCACTGAAGAAACCCCTACTATGCCATCACCACAAGTAAAGGCCCCCAAGCAAAACAACCCGTCAGACTTTGCAGACGTGGAAAAGATTGCAGAGGTCGAGGATGATACTCTGCTGGCCGATTTTATCAAAAGGCCCCGGAAAAAGAGTAAAGTCTCTGATGCAGGCAAAGAACCACAGCCCCCACAGGGTGTGGAATCCCCTCCTACACCAGTACAAGAAGAAGCACTAGTGCGGGAGGAGGAACCGGAAGAAGAAGTAGAAAGCGAGGAAGCAGAAGAAGAAGAGATAGGAGGAGAGGAACCAGACGACGAAGAAACAGAAGAAGAAGAAGTAGAGAAAGAAGAACCCGAAGAAGAAAAGGTGGAACCCAAAAAAGAAGAGACAAAACCCGAAGAAGAAAAGGTGGAACCCAAAAAAGAAGAAGAACCAGAGAAGGAAGAGCCGGAAAAAGAGGGACCAGAGGGAGAAGACTTCCCTGATGTGACCATGGCAGATATGGAAGTCCCTAAGGAAGTTACAACCCCTGCTGAGATAGAAGGAGGAAAATAATTGGTGACTCCTGTTGCTCGGGTAGCTGAATTAGAACTTCAAGTGCAGAACTTGGAGCAACTTGTAGCCGAAGCACAGGAGGAGAAAGAACAGAGCAGAGGAGAGTTAAAGGTAGAGCTCCAGAAAAAGAAAAGCGAGGTCAGAGTTTGGAAATATCGAGCTGCACGATGTTTCAAGCGATTGAAAAAGGTGACAAAGAAGTTAAGGAGCATCAAAAAGAAGAAGGTTGAAACAGTGCAGCCTGAGGACAACATGCCAGAGCAGGATTGAGTTGGAGTATTTAAAGTTTTGGAGTTTTTTGCAGAGGTAAAGAAGTTGTGTGAGGACACACAATAGTTTAGGGATGGGAGGATGTTAGTCCCCTAAATTTCTCCCTTTTTGACCATTTTTCCCTTCCTAAATCATAACCATTTGCCCCTGTTTTACCTATCTTATACACCCTCATCTTGCACTAGTGCATGGACGATGACACGTTTTGCATTAACTTTATATTTTACATTTTTTTAACTTAAATTAGCATTTATTAATTATTTATTATGTGATTTCTTGCTTATAATTACTTTTGCAACTTATCGATACCTCCAATGTCATTTGGTAGTTAAATGCTTACGTGACCACTAATCTTAGTACGGGAGCGGATCTCGCACTAGTGCCAGCACCGCAAATCCTTGCAGTAGATCCGGATCTCTTTGATTGCCACCCAGTTTTGTGCCACTTTAGCCATGACAACAAGTTAGATCTGAAGGCATTCAAGCTCCAGTTACGACAGCAAGGCAATCTAGAGGTAGCTGAGATCGGATTTATGAGAAATGAACAGCTGGAGATTGCTATGGTCTGTTCTGTTAAAATGCCTAATTTTGAAGGCCGAAAGCTTAATTCTACAATCGGTTATGTAATTAGTTGAACAATCTAAATTCTGCAATCGGTTATGTAACGAGTTAAACGATCCTTTTGGCCTTCAGCCAAGGATCTATATAACAATAAATGTAAATAGGAGGAGATGGTTAATGGTTGATAGAGTTTTATAGAACAGAGATAGAACCAAGAAGGTGGTAACAGGCCTGCATTTTGTTATCGCCCAAATCTAGGCTGGATATGTAATCACGCATGTATTTTCCTTTATGATTTAATAAGAAAGGGAGCTCCGCCTTACGTTTCATGAATCTTATTTTTATGTTTAACAGCTGATGAATTGATACAGTACTGAGTAGTGTTTCCATTTGAAAGGGAAACACGTTGGTTGGCTAGGGCCCAACCAACCCAGCACGTTCTCCCTATTTTCTGTTCTTGTAATTTATGTTTTATACTGCCAAGTGTGATTTAATTTACAACATCTGAATTCCTGTTTGAGTGAAAGCAAATCTGCAGTGTGAAGTAGTTAAATTTCCTTTCCCTGCATCTGATTTTGGATTGGTTTTCCCCGCCTGGTCCAAGCAGGAGAAATTACCTGCACCAGTGCACGTTGGTGTGCTATTCACTTTCTACACGTTTTGTTTGGATTGGTTTTCCCCGCCTGGTCCAAGCAGGAGAAATTACCTACACCAGTGCACGTTGGTGTGCTATTCACTTTCTGCAAGTCTGTTTGATTTGGTTTCCCGCCTGGTTTAAGCAGAAGAACTGAACCTACACCAGTGCAAGTTGGTGTGATGCAACAAGCCTTTTTAGTTTACTTCTAACAGCTTTCTTGCTTTCATTAATACTCCATAACGGGATAAATTATAAGGATTGTTTCTCTATTTTTGCACTTTGCTAAATTCATAAGCATTCATCTTTTTGGTATGCAATCTGGTCTCATAAAACTTGTTGTACTTAAGCGTTGATTTCAAGAATTAAAGCTAAGTGTAAGAAGCTCTGATCTGGTGCAAGAAATAGTTTCTTAGTACGGGATCTGAGTGCTCTAGACTTGAAAGAGTTCAAGCCCTGCATGAAGAAAAACACTTTTAGTACAGACATCATTTTACACCCTCTGCATAAATCTTTGTTCTTGCACTAGTGCAAGATAGATTCTCGAGAGAAGGAAATCTTTACGTAAGCAAGTTTGAAGGGCCCATCTGTTGAAGACTGCTAAAGTGTCTTTGCTAAAGAAAACACACACTCAGTAGCTAAGCAACAGTTAGCTAGAGTGATTGCCCCTTTATTTCTGAATCTCTTTTGCAAGTGCATTTTCTCTTGTTCCAGTCCTAGATTATTTTGATGGTTCAAGTTTCCCTTTTTCTCTTTATAGTTTGATTCTGCAATCTTTCCTTTAAAGAAAGTAGGAATTGATATTAGAAATATTCATACCATCTCTGGCATTTCCTGTGCTTCATCTCTAAGTTTACGAATCCCCCGGGTTGACAATTTAAGTGTTGAGGAGTTTGCTTAAGTGTAATTCCTGCACCCAACAGTTGGACTCGTAAAAACATCAAATGGGGCCGAACCACTCCTTCTCAGGGTTTGTTAAATATACTCAGAGGTGTTTATCCAAAGGATGAACTTATAGATCAAGAATATGTTATCCTCCTCAATATTGTTAAATAATAAAGATTTACTAACCAGTATGGTTGGGGAAATTGGGAAAACAAGGTATTCCATTTTCATAATGGCAGTAGGTTGTTCTTGAACGTGACACTCTTCCACTTCATCTCCATGGCTATTGGGATGGGTAATCTTCTTGTATTTTGGTTATCATACCGTTTTCAGAGCCTCCATTTTGTTTTTGGGTCAATTCTACCAACTCCATTTAGTGTCGTCGTTGTGTTCAAGAGGAGTGATTTAGTTGATCTCTGCTACAATACTCTTCAAGCTTAATTTCATGTCTACATTTCCTGATCTAATTCCATATCAACATCATTCTAATCATTTAGTCTCAATCATGATACTAGTTTCATGTTGTTGATGAGTGATACATCTGGCCCTCTTGTGACGAGTTGCTTCCTGTCAACATCAGCACATCATCCAGAAAGTTGAATTAGAAACACAACTTTGGTACCTTGGTGCTTCCATATATCAATGGAAAATTTCCTCACTCTCGGCAGCATGTTTACATCAATGGCCTTCGACCGAAATATCATGTGTGGTGTTCGACATCAAATCATTTATTCACACCATACAAATTGTATTATAGTACCTTGAGAGCCATTAACATCATCAGTGGTTTCTCTCGTGTTTGTTAACGACTTATATCATTGGCCAGTAATCAGATGGTGTCTACCATGTTTGACTCCATCTCATTAATTCACATGGTTAGACTCATACATTGGTTGGTTGTGTGAATGAGATAAAAGACCCCAAATCTAGTTTCATCCATCCAGGATGTGATTTCAGGAGTTATACAAAGATCAAAATGTATGATGGCTGTGATCATATAGATATTCATCCAGTCATGGGTCCACTAGTTGCATCTGTGGATGCGTCTTTTGATAATTATACATGTTATGTTAGCTTATGAGTTGAGTATGGGTATGCCTCCCTCAACAAACAAAGATGTCATGTTGTAAATGTGTATTAATAGATAAAGCTCTTCGGTGATCCTTGATCCCGACTTGTCAGAAGGTAAAGCACTTCAGTCATGTCAGGCGGAAAGAGTCGATTTTGCGGACAAAACCAACCTCCCTAGGAGCCTAAGACTCTCTAGTGACAAACAAGACAAACAAGAGCAATCCTTCTCTAAATATGCATTTACCATACAAGAAATCAAGTGTTTAGATCCTACCTGTAGTCCAACGCTGTTGTAGCAGTCTAGCCTCGCCGATTCGGATGAGCTCCTCCTTCACTTCGAAGCCTGCATTCACTAACAATCAAACGATTAAATAGCACCTGAATATCTTATAAAATAAAACCTATTTAACATACAGACCAAGGAGTATATGAAACAACTCATGAATAACAAGTTATTGAGAAGAATGGACTCATTTGCATTAATAGGAAACAAAAGGAACCATTACAACCTGAGCCTTGGTGTTGTGCAAGTCCCTCCCAGGGTCCATCAAGAGTTCTCCTTTACTTTGATAAGCTCACCCACTTCCAAATGAAACAAGAAAGGATGGGAATCTCTCCTCACAAGCTTCTACAAGGAAGTCCTAATTCCAGCAGCATCTACCCTTAGGAATATTTAGCTTTCAACCTCCCCTCCTTCTGGCCCAAGGCCTGTATTTATAGTGATCAAGAGGAAGTTAATCAGGTCCACCATCAATGGGATAAGCCCCTCTTTGGATGGGATAGCTCCCCTCTTGATGGGATAAGTTCCTCTTTCATAGGGGTACATGAACCATCTGGAGGCGCTCAATACACGTCGAACAACCTTCTAGAATTCTCTAGAAATGACCACAAGTAACTTTTTAAAGATGAAACTCGCGCCTTTTGACCTTTACAGGGGTACGCACCCACCCCTTTACATATAGAGCGTACAAGTACGCAGGTATTGTTAACTTGAGGTGTGTACACGCAGGCAAGGTTGAGAGAATCTGCGTACCCAGAGATAAATACATTTATAAAGACTTTCTCTCTTTTTTGGAGTTTGACATGGAGAGCAGAGGCATAAGACTTGCCCAGGAGGATAGCATGACTGTTGATGGAGCCATACTAACTGTAAATAGCCATGGTGACATTTTTTAGTGTAACAGATTGCCCCCTAAAGTGCGAAGCCTGTAATAGATTAGGGTTTTGTATTATCTAGGAAGGGTGAAGCGCTTTATCATTTCAAGGATTATCTCGTGGAGAGCCCGGTCAGAACCTGCAATTTTCAACACAAAATACATGTATAAGATTATATCATCGCTGAGGTAGGCATTCCCATACTCAGATCAAAAAATTTTAACTAACAGACTAACTACTGCTCTGATACAGGAATGATTTTGCAGTACATCATAATCATAGACTTGTGTAGACACAGTATGGACGCAGCCATCTGTTTATAATTGGCCTACTATATAATGAATACAAAACTCCTTGCAGCCTAGATGGTGGAAACTAGATCCAGGGTCTTCATTTCTACTTCCCGAATTGGTACGATTCTAGCCATGTGAATAAATGAATTGATGTCGAACATGGTAGAAACCACCTGATTACCAGTCGATGATGTAAACTGTTAACAAGTGTGAGAGAGACCACCAGTGATGTCAATGGTTCTCAAAGTACCCAGTACAATCCATGAGATGTGAATGAATGAGTTGATGTCGAACATTTCACGGAGTCCTTCGATCGAAAGTCAATGATGTAAACTGACGTCAAAGGCGAGAAACCTGCCATTGATGCATGCAGACTTCAAGGTACTGACGATTTCTAAGTCATCTCTCTAGATAATGTGTTGATGTCGATAGAAAGCAACCCGTTGCAGGCAAGCCCACAACACGAAATCATAGTTCAAGTTGAAGAAATGTTGCTGTAAGGACTGACTCAGGGATGGTCAAAATGGATGACAAGGTATTTTGCAGATGAAAGTTTTGTTTGCAGACCTCTTGAACACATAACGACACAACAGATGGCTTGGTGACGAATGACTCAAAGTTAATCCCCGGAACCCGGCTGAAGACTTTCAATGTGGTTTGATCAACTGTGAGGCAAAGGATTTCCCAACCCAGGTGAATGAAAAGTGTCGTGTTCAAGAGTGGTAATAAGGTTTCTTCTGAGACAAAGGATAACAAATAGGCTCATTCTTCTCTCTTTTCCCCCACCATTTCTGGCAAGTACCTCTTTATTTTTTACAAGCTTGAGGAGGATAACATATGCTTGATTATAAGCTCATCCTTCGGATGAGTCCAACCTAGTTTTGATTCGAACCCTAGGAAGGAGTGGTTCGTTCCTGTTTGTAATTGAACAGGCCCTTTACTGTGAAATTTTAACGAGTCCAGTATAGGAGAAACTCGGCGTTTTTCAATTTTAGAGAGTCTGAAAAACTTAAGAAAACTCCAGGTTGAACTTTTTCGTAAATTTGTGTCCCCCAAGCACGAAAAAGTATAAAATAATACCTGGGAGAACCGCTTGATCTTGCGACCAAGGAGTACTTTCATGATTAGTGTCTCTGACCTGAAAAGTAAAAAGCGATCAAGGACACATCATTTTATTTCCAGTATCGAGTTTGAAACGACAAAAACCCGGCAATCTTTTCCTGTTTTTACGGTCAGAAAAGGGCTATAAGGGGACCGTCTTTTAATTCCGTTTTAACGAGTGTAAAAGAAACGCTCGGCAATCTTTTCATATTTTAAGAGTCTGAAAAGGGCTTAAAAGAGAACTCCAAGGTGTCACTTTTTCGTAAGTTTTAACGAGTTCGAAAAAATGATAAAAATGTACTCATGGTTTTCACTTTTTCGTAAATTTTAATGAGTTTGAAAAAATGATAAAAATGTACTCATATGGCTGACTTTCAATTTAATTTACGAGCAGGAAAAGACGGAAAGGACTCGGCATTTTCATTTGTTTTACGAAAATGAAAGATAGCAAAATAATCTCGGGATTTTCATGAGTTTAACGAGTCTTTGAAAATAACTGAAATTGACTCGAGATAGGTTTCATTTTTACAAAAGCTTGAAACAGAGAAAAACTATGCTTCAAAGTAGTTTCATTTTTTACAGAAGCTTGAAACAGAGAGAAAACTGTGCTTGTTGCCCCCTAAGCATAACTGCTAGAGCGCATGCCCCCCCAGCTTCATTTCATTCAACCAGTTGGATGAAATTAAGGTTCATTTACGAGATCATTTGAAAGACTCGACCTAAAACTGTAAGAAAATTATGCAAAACACTGAAATAACTAACCTAAATATACAACTTAACATTTACGAGATCTAGTCAAACTCTCGATGCAAGTAGAGGAGGATTTGTTTCATTTTTTAACGAGCTTGACACAGGAAAAGAACTATGCTCGGATTCGGTTTCATGTTTACGCAAGCTTGAAACGAAAAACTATGCTTGTTATAAGTTCACATGCCCCCAGCATAATGACGCAAAACGAGGTACATGCCCCCCAAGCTTCATTGCATTCAATGAGGTGGATGGAATGAAGCTTTACTTTCAAGATCTTGGAAAGACTTGTGGGAGTTGTTTCATTTTTTAGTGAGGTTGACACAGGAAAAGAACTATCCTCAAAACCCTTGTTTCATTTTTTAAACGAGCTTGACACAAGATAAGGAACTATGCTCATAACTACTCTCTACAATCTACCTAACAAAAAACTCTACTCTAAAAAACCTTGATTCATTTTTTAACGAGCTTGACACAAGACAAGGAACTATGCTCTAAAATCCTTGATTCATTTTTTAATGAGCTTGACACAAGACAAGGAACTATGCTCATGACTACGCTCTACAATCTACCTACTTAACCTACCCTTGTTTCATTTTTTAACGAGGTTGATACAGGAAAAACTGTCCTCATAACATCCAATTTCATTTTTTAACGAGGTTGAGACAGGAACAAACTATCCTCATGGACACCTGTTTCATTTTGTAACGAGGTTGGCACAGGAAAAGAACTATCCTCGCAACATCCAGTTTCATTTTTTAACGAGGTTGAGACGGGAACAAACTATCCTCGCGGACACCTGTTTCATTTTTTAACGAGGTTGGCACAGGAAAAGAACTATCCTCGCAACATCCAGTTTCATTTTTTAACGAGGTTGAGACGGGAACAAACTATCCTCGCCCACACTGATTCATTTTTTAACGAGGTTGACACAGTAAAAGGAACTTTCCTCGGACCATTGATCATGGCTTCCAACTGGAAGAAAGACATGTCAATGGACACACCTTGATCATGGCTTCCAAGAGGTCTTCATCAGAAGGAAGAATACTTCTTTGGAAGGAACACATGTCAAGGGACTCAAAAGGGATAAGAACATCATGTTCAAGTAATCCCATAGAGTTTTCCATGTCAATTACCCGATCTAAATCAAAGGAAGATGAGCAAACAGTGGGAGGCTCACTTACATCGGTAACTAAAAACATGGGACCAGTTGCCACATAATTAACCCGTGGCAGGGTAGATACCACTTTAGAATCAGGAACATTTAGGGCTGTCATATTATTGGTAGTTGAAACAAGACTAGGGAACGAAAGCTGGTCTACATTCACAATATTTCCATTGTGAGGGAAAGACATCACGCGAAAGAGTGTCGATACGACAGCTTTCATTGCATAAACATAGTCTCGCCCAAGGAGTAAATTTAAATCCAAGGGACCTCGAACTACCATAAGATCAACACAGACAGTTTTACCTTCCAAGGTAATAGAAAACTTAGGAAGGATCCCTAAAGGTTCACTAATGGTTCTGTTAAAAGCTTTCAGATTCTGCGTAATAGGCGCAAGCTGAGGGGAACCCAAAGCTTTCCAAACAGTTGAGGATAAAATACTAACAGAAGCACCTTCATCTACCTGAGTACGATGTATGTCCCTACCACCAGCCTTCACAATGATTTGGAAAGGGATGGAGGAAGGAAGACGAGGTTCTGTCAGTCTATTCCAATCAAAGGAAAATACCTCAGTACTTGGAGGGGGTTCTGTAGAAACAGGTGAAATGCCCCCCGGCATAGAAGAATCTGATGTAACAAGAAGAACCTCAGCGGTATGAAGTTCACTCTCTAAAGGGAAAGTGGGATCGACTCTTTGTGAAATTGAATCGACCACGTGATCAACTAATGGATCATCAACCTGAGAGACATGAGTTTCACTCTCCAATGGAAGAGTGTGATCGACTGTACTTGAAATTAGATCAATCACTCCGTCAGTTGACGGTAGGTTGGGAGAAATTTTACGGTAACCAGTTGGAAATTCTTGTTGTGGAACAGTAAGGTTTTCCAACAATGTTGAGGCTTCATCCATGTGAGGGAAAATGTGAGTTTGATGACTTCCTTTGCATAACTTACAAGGAAACCTAACTTTACCCTTTTTCCCAGGAACCTGACTATCACTGGTTAATGGATCAATGGAAAGTTGATGAGATTTTTCTGACCATACTTCCAAAACCTTTGGAATACCAGGACAATTGACAAGGAAGTGGTCACCCTTACAAAGCCTGCAAGGGTATTTGGGTTTACGATGCATGTCGGAGTTTTCCTCAACACAACTAACACTTACCGTCGTGGTTGGTTGGTTGACTTCTTTCTTATCTTGATTCTTCTTCTTCTTCTTCTTCTTCCCTTTCTTCTTCTTCTTAGACACCTGGTTACTAGCATCAAGGCTTTTACCAAGCGAAGAGGAAGAAATGGAGGAAGAAAAATTAGGCGAAGAAGGTAAAGGGTCAACAGAAGGTTGGTGATGTTGAGATGGTGAACTCTGTGGAGGTGAAGCATTTGGTTGAGGTGGAACAATTGGAGTACTTTGGGCCAACGAAGTTGAAAATAACAATATCGGTAAACCTATTGTAAATCCAGGTAATGGCAAAGTAGCCATATAAGGAGGACCAACATTTCCAAAGGAAAAGTACTAGGATTCTCGTTAGGAGGGGTTCCTAGGTTGGTAAATTCTGGAACATTTGCCATTATATTCAACTTCAGTGAATTTTATTAACAATTTAAAACTAAAATTAAAAAATCACAATTCACACTTAACAATTAAAATTCACAATTCACACCTATGGTCTCTAAAAGTAAAAACAAACAAATTAACACGCGCTACCAAATCTAGGAGTCAAACCATACACAAACAATAGCCTTCCGGACCGAAAACACTAGTTGGTGATGAAATCCAACATCGCAGAATTCAGTACAGAAGTGGCGGGTGGAACAGTTACCCCGACAACCTGCTTAATGAATAGACCGGCACAAGTTCCTCCACTTTAACCGTCTCGAGTGAAGTGAACCCCCTAGAAAATCCAAGTGAGTCTAGCCGACGTCTGCTCCAGGTACAGTGGGATCTTCCCTCCACCGTCACCTTGGGTAGAATCCTAAGATAATGGTCACTAAGGTTACCAACAACAACAAATATTCCTGGGGGAACAGTCTACGACCCGATAGCATGTAAGGGTAGAGTAACAAGCTCAATCCCCTTTTCGGCTCCTTGACAATAATCCAAGGTTTACCGACAAGTGACCCTAGGCTCCTCGACAATAATCCGAGGTTTATCGTTTGTAGTACGTGCGTATCTGGCGTCTTTCCCAATGAAGGAGGATTGATCCCCTCACTGGTTCGGACACGGTCTCGTGCTTCTCCTTTAAGAGGAGCTTTCCCAGAGCATAAATGTAGCAATTAGATTTATCCTACCACAAGATGAGCTACTTGTTTGGTTTTACTGTCTTGGAGAGTTAATTACTCTCCTACTCCAAGACACTAGCCTAAGATATGTTGGTGTATCAGAGTCCTAGAAATGTAAAAATTACTAGATGAATTTTAATTAAGCGTTGTGTTATTAAGGTTGTTATTACTCAAATGGGTAAATGGATACGAAACCAATGGTGTTATGACCCGACTCAACTGAATGCAATCGAATATGATAACGTAATCTTTTCAATTCGATGAATCCTAACTAAAGTAAGGAGAGAGTTTCCATTCACTTCCAACAATGCAAAAATTGATCACTAAGAGAAAATATAACAAATTCTCTAATGCACTAATTTTATCAAGAAAAACTAATGCAAATCAATTCCAAACCATTTTTTTTATTTTTATTTTTGTGTAAATTGAAATCAAAGAAAACTGATCTAAATCTACGATTGATTTTTCAGAATGTAAACTATGCAATTGTAATCTATGCACAATTCACTTGAAAGTATGCAAATGTAATCTATGCACATTTTTCATGCATATTCTAAAAATGAGAATTCTAATTATACAAATGTGATCTATGCAAGAGAATTCTCAAACACAAGACGATTCTAATGTGATCTAAGAACCAATCAAGTGCAAGTCGAGAAAATTGGGTGAGAGTTCCAAAGATCAAAAAATAAAAACACTCAAAGGCGATTAAAACAAAAGCAAAAAGATGAAAAATTGTGAAAAGACTGAGACAAACCTCCAAGTAATGACCAAAGGAAATCAAATTTAGAATTTCTCAAAAAAGAGACTCAAAACACCCAATTGATGAAAACTTAGAGCAGGAATGCTAATGAAACAAGCTTAGATGAAGATTTGTGGCAGGTAACCAGTGGATCTGGGCAGTAAAAACAAATTAAAAACAAAAACTAAGAGGCAAAAAGGAGAAAATTGAAATTTTCTTAATTTTGACAGGGTACGCAGGCGACCTGTTCAGACAGGTGCGGGCCCGCTCTGTGCACAAAGCTACAGTGCGTACAGGTACGCACTGTGCTCAACTCAGAGGGTGCGTACTACTGGAAAAACCAAGAAAAACTAAAATCTAATTTAACCCTAAGCTAGCCCACCCAAATACACAGTCAAACAGCCAAAAACCAGAAAACAAACGACTTTTCTCAGATCAAAGTTTCACACAAAGGAAAAATCATTCACATCAATGGAATCCCCAGTGGAGTCGCCATTTTGTCAGGCGGAAAGAGTCGATTTTGCGGACCAAACCAACCTCCCTAGGAGCCTAAGACTCTCTAGTGACAAACAAGACAAACAAGAGCAATCCTTCTCTAAATATGCATTTACCATACAAGAAATCAAGTGTTTAGATCCTACCTGTAGTCCAACGCTGTTGTAGCAGTCCAGCCTCGCCGATCCAGATGAGCTCCTCCTTCACTTCGAAGCCTGCATTCACTAACAATCAAACGATTAAATAGCACCTGAATATCTTATAAAATAAAACATATTTAACATACAGACCAAGGAGTATATGAAACAACTCATGAATAACAAGTTATTGAGAAGAATGGACTTATTTGCATTAATAGGAAACAAAAGGAACCATTACAACCTGAGCCTTGGTGTTGTGCAAGTCCCTCCCAGGGTCCATCAAGAGTTCTCCTTTACTTTGATAAGCTCACCCACTTCCAAATGAAACAAGAAAGGATGGGAATCTCTCCTCACAAGCTTCTACAAGGAAGTCCTAATTCCAGCAGCATCTACCCTTAGGAATATTTAGCTTTCAACCTCCCCTCCTTCTGGCCCAATGCCTGTATTTATAGTGCTCAAGAGGAAGTTAATCAGGTCCACCATCAATGGGATAAGCCCCTCTTTGGATGGGATAGCTCCCCTCTTGATGGGATAAGTTCCTCTTTCATAGGGGTACATGAACCATCTGGAGGCGCTCAATACACGTCGAACAACCTTCTAGAATGCTCTAGAAATGACCATAAGTAACTTTTTAAAGATGAAACTCGCGCCTTTTGACCTTTACAGGGGTACGCACCCACCCATTTACATACAGAGCGTACAAGTACGCAGGTATTGTTAACTTGAGGTGCGTACACGCAGGCAAGGTTGAGAGAATCTGCGTACCCGGAGATAAATACATTTATAAAGACTTTCTCTCTTTTTTGGAGTTTGACATGGAGAGCAGAGGCATAAGACTTGCCCAAGAGGATAGCATGACTGTTGATGGAGCCATACTAACTGTAAATAGCCATGGTGACATTTTTTAGTGTAACAAGTCATCAATCATCATTTCTAACTTTGCACTTTAGGGGGCGTTCTGTTATAGGCCATTTTTTCACATCTGATTAGTGAGCCTCCTAATGGGATCAATCAACATCATATTCCCCTTTGTCACCATCTTGCACAAACCCCTAAGCATGTTCCCTTCATCCCCCAAAATTTCACCCCTAAACTGCATCATCTAAGCCAGTTTTAGGACCAACGCTCCCTGTATGCTTACTTCGGTGCAATCACCTATAGGTTGCTCCACTGTGTCCTGCGTTGGTCAGGAGCCGTTTGCTCCCCTTTGCACCTGCGTTGTTTCTAGAAATCTGAAAGAATGATCGGGATTCTGGAAGCTTCCCCTTCTAGGAGATGCCAGAAGTTGTTTTAACTACTTACCTTTGATAAAATATTTGGATCCTATCCTTCCCTACTTTTGAGCTTTCACCACTTATCCTTTGGTCCTATCTCTACTGTAGTGAGTGGTTATCATCTCATGTATTTAGGGTGATTGAAGGTTCATATTGTGACAAGGAAAGGACAAGTCAACAAATTGGAGGATCTTGTTGACACCTAATCCGAAACGGATGAGGTGAAGCTGGACAGTCATCTAGAAGATGAACTGATCCGTTTTGTATATGTATAAATAACAATATTCTAATGAATAAAATCACCAGTTGTTTCTTGCGCTCATTAATTTCTGAGCTAACCTGGCCTGACATGGTATCAGAGCCACAGGTCCCAGAAATAGCTCTTGCCTTTGCCAGGTTTATGCTGCCTCATGAAACCTCTGCTCCTCTGCTCCCTGGCGCACCAGCGCTGCATACGCTCTCTGCTCTTCTGACATCTCTGCTCTCCTGACATGGTCCATTCACGTTCCTCTGTCAACAATCGCTCATTTACCCATCTACAGTACCGGCGGTTACTGATCTGCAAAAGTTGGCGTAACCGTTGCTGTGCCTCTGTATTTTGATTTTCCTCTTCAGCATCTCGACCAGATGATCCACGTCTACGCCGTCCACTGAATTTCTTCTTGCTTACAATTGTGGCACGCTGTTCTACACTCCCGCAATTCGAATCGTCGTTTGCCGTCTCAGGCCTGGCAAATACATGTCTTGAAAGCCCGGTTTCGACCGTTTCGATCTCGAGATCTCAAGGTGTGTTAACCCTAGTCTGCCAGGGTTTGCCTCGCCGGCGTTCATGGCTGCCGAAGATGGCAAGAAGGAGATGCTGGTGTTTGCAGAGCTTCTCGATTCTGTGATCGTTGATGTTGCCGTGGAGAGCCACCCTATCAGAATGACTGCGTTTTTATTGTAAGAAGTATTAGATATCCAAGCTGAGTATTAGATATCGAAACTGAGTTATATGGTTATTTAGTTTTTGAAAAGGAATATTAGATATCGAAACTGAGTTTTTATTGTAAGAATGGAGGTATCAGAATGACTGCGTTGTATTGATGTATTGAAGACTTGAGATGGTGACTGCGTATTGATGGTGACTGCGTTTTTATTAAAGACTGAAAAGATGACTGCGTTTTTTTAAAGCTTGAAATGGTTGACTGCGTTTTTTATTGAAGACTGAAATGGTGACTGCGTATTGATGTATTGAAGACTTGAAATGGTGCCTGACGGTGTTTTGAGGCTTGTTTGAATAACACGTTTTGTGCTAGCCGTCATCCAGCAGCGGAACAAGTTATTGTCTGACAAGTTATTGTGTAATATTGCATTGATATATATATTGTAGCAGTGAAGAGATATCTTGAGCGCCATTTTTTTTCAAAACTTAATATTGTAGCAATGATATACGAGATCCCTTGAGCGCCATTTTTTTTCAAAACTTAATATTGTAGCAATGATATATGAGATCCCTTGAGCGCCTTCCTTTTTTCAAAACATAACATTGTGGCGGTGATATAAGAAATGATGTATGTTAGAAGAAAATAAGGCTATGGCATAAGGATTTTTTTGGCAGAGATATATTTTTTTTACAGAAGTCTTGCTGTGGCATAAGATTTTTTTTTCAGCAGAAGTCTTGCTGTAGCATAAGATTTTTTTTCAGCAGAAGTCTTGCTGTGGCATAAGATTTTTTTTTCAGCAGAAGTCTTGCTGTGGCATAAGATTTTTTTTTCAGCAGAAGTCTTACTGTGGCATAAGAAATTTTTTCTCCAGCAGAAGTCTTTTATCAACAGAAGTTTTTTTTAGCAGAGATATTTTTACAGAATGCATTCAATCATTTCTATGATCGGAATAGTTCTCACTGGCAAGGAGAACTATTCTGAACGGTCTCGGATGGTGAAACACACCCTTATCTACAATGAGCTGTGGAAAGGAGTGTGTGTCGGAGAAGAAGACAGAGACCCTGTGCAGCCCACATCAGACAAAGAACTCGCCATTTGGGAAAACAAGAACAGCAAAGCCTTTGCATTGATTGCAGCATCCGTAAGTGAGGAAGTAAGTCGTCATATTTCATCCTATTCCACTGCCTTTGAAGCTTTACAAAAGCTGAAAGAACTCTATGATACACATTCTGCACTTGAAGTTGTTCAGCTCATGATTAAACTCTTCACTCTTGAACTGAAAAATAATGATCCTCTTACTCTTGCATCTGAAATAAAGTCTATAGTGCATGATATTAAATCCACTAAGGTTGAGCTGGATATCTCTCTTATTGCCTTTCTCAAAGCACTCTATCCTACCTACTCTAACTATCTTGAGTCTTTACAAGCAAATGGAAATCTTAAAGATATAACCTTTGACACTCTTGTGAAAAAGTTTGCTGAAAGAGAGAAAGCCTTTGGAAAGAAAACAGTCCCTGAATCTTCTGAAGAGACTGTTTGCCTTGCTCATAAAGAAAAACATCCTACTCAAGATTCTACAAGAGGAAGAGGTGGATGAAGGAAGATACTTCAGAGGCAGGGGGGGCAGACATCCTCAAGCAGAAAAAGCAGATCTGCATTGCATTCGCTGCAAACGAAATGGATCACATGATGCTTCTACATGCAAGCTACCATGGGACAAGGTTGAGCAGAGAAGAAATCAACAGAAAGGTAAAACTGATGACACAGACAAAGGTAAAGCACCTGAATCCGCTCACTATATTGAGGCACAATGTAACATTGGAGTAAATGAAGATTTGTTTAATGCTTCACTTGCTTCTTCGAAAAATGACTGGTTGCTTGATTCAGGAGCAACCTGTCATATGACTTATAGGAGAGATTTCTTTGAAGATTTCACTGACAATGTTGATGGAGCAGTATACTTTGCAGATCAGTCAAAAATCAAGCCATCAGGGCTTGGCACAATCAGGCTTAAACTACCTGGTCTTCCAGACTTTCTTCTGGATCATGTTCTATATCTCCCACAACTGAAGAGAAACTTGCTGTCCCTGGTCGACATCCGCCAGCAAGGTCACTCCATTCACATGTTTGATGGCAAGCTTGAGGTAAGAAAGGCATCTGACCACTCACTTGTCATGAGGGGTATAGAAGAAGAAAGACTCCTTAAACTGCAAGGAACCTCTGCTCATGCACATCATTTCTCATATATTTCTCATCATGAAGAAGGTGCACTTCCATGAAGTTTATTATGGCATGCTAGATTTGGACATTTAAACTATGATAGTCTCCGCTTGTTGAAGAAAAATGGTGTTGCTAGTTTGCCTACAATTCCTAGAAAACATAAACAATGTGATGCTTGCATTCTAGGAAAGCATAGCAAACAGTCTTTTCATGATTCACATTCAAGAGCACATAGGAAGCTTGAACTTATTCATTCAAATTTATGTGGTCCAATGCCTGTTCCTTCTGCAAATGGAAATAAATATATCATGACATTTATTGATGATTACACCAGAATGTGTTGGGTTTATTTTTTGAAGAACAAATCTGATGCTTTTCAAACATTCAAGAATTTTCATAAATGGATTGAAAATGATGCACAATCTCATATTGGGTCTATTCGCACTGATAATGGAAAAGAATATACATCAAATGAATTTGAACACTATCTTCGCCAACATGGGATTAAACATCAAACAACTGTGCCTTATAATCCGCAACAGAATGGTGTAGCTGAAAGAATGAATAGAACAATTTTGAATATGGTACGATCCATGCTTTTCTTCAAAAATGTAAAGACAATGTTTTGGGTTGATGCTGTTCTATGTGCTGCATATATAAAGAATAGATGTCCATCTAGTGCTATAAGAAACAAGACTCCTTATGAATTGTGGTATGGACATGTTCCTTCGGTAAAACATCTCAGGATATTTGGTTCCACCTGTTATGCTTTAATACCAAAGGTACATAGAAACAAACTTGGTGCTAGAAGTCGCAAGTGTATCTTCCTGGGGTATTCAAACACATCTAAAGCATACCGCCTTTATGATGAAGTAAATAAAAAGTTTGTTTTATCTAGAGATGTCATTTTTCTTGAATCATCCAAATCAGACAGTGTTGTTGAGCGGCAACTTGATCGCTTGGATAGATTCACTAAACCGAAATCATTCCAAGAGTTTGATAATCAGATTCCACATCTTGAAGGGGGGATTCCTATACTAGATCAACATGTGGAATCTCCTTCTGAAGAACAATCTCCCCTGCATGACACTCCAACAACGGATGATGCTTTAAGTGATGTAATTGATAGAATTGGGAGACTTAATCTTGATTCAGTCCCAACTCAATCAACAGAACAGCCTTGACCATCTCAGAAAGGTCCCCCAAAGTGGCTGACAAAGACACTTGAAAGTGTTCATCCTGATGAAATTGGAAAAACAGGAACCAGAAATACAAACCGACAAGATGGAGGTGATGTAGATAACTCTAATTCACCTGTTGATATGGATATTACTTATGATTGTGAATTGAACGTGTCTACATATTTTGAACCAACTTCCTTCAAAGAAGCTGCTTCTCATGATGAATGGAAAGAAGCGATGCAGAAGGAGTATGATGCCCTCATAAAGAATGGCACTTGGAAGCTGGTTGATCCTCCATTTGGAACCAAACCAATTGGCTGCAAGTGGGTCTACAAGAACAAGTACAAAGCTGATGGCTCACTTGACAAGCACAAAGCTAGGCTTGTGGCAAAAGGTTTTGCATAGAAGGAAGGGGTCGATTATGAGGAAACTTTTGCTCCCATAGCAAAATGGGCCACCATCCGGACACTCTTTGCACTAGCTGCTCAGAACGGTTGGAAAGTCCATCAAATGGATGTAAAAACTGCATTCTTGAATGGAGATCTAAAAGAGAATGTTTTTATGTCCCAACCTGAAGGATTTGCTGTGAAAGGACATGAAAATAAAGTATGCAAACTTGTGAAGTCCTTGTATGGCCTCAAACAAGCACCACGAGCCTGGTATGAAAAACTAACTGAGCATCTTCTGAAACTCAACTTCAAACATTTTGATCTTGATGATGCAACTTTATTTGTCAAGAAAGTTGGAAAAACAGTTGTATATCTAGTGGTATATGTAGATGATCTTTTAATGACAGGGAACAATGAAAGCTATATTGCATCCATAAAGAAAGAATTAGGAAATTTTTTTGAAATGACTGATTTGGGCTATGTTCATTACTATCTTGGCATTGAAGTAACCCAACATCCAAAGTCCATATTTCTTTCTCAAAAGAAATACATTGGAGATTTGTTAAACAGATTTGGCATGACAGAGTGCAATCCCCTTTCTACTCCAATGGAACAAAACTTGAAGCTCACATCTATTGAAGGAAAGGAATTTGAGGATGCAACAAAGTATAGACAGCTTGTAGGAAGTCTCATCTACCTCACTACTACCAGACCAGACATTTCATTTGCTGTTGGAATCCTCTCCAGGTTTATGCAAAAGCCTTGTGAGGGACATTGGTCTACTGCAAAAAGAATTCTAAGGTACTTGAAGGGAACTCAAGACCTTGGAATCAAGTATACACAGGTGGACGACTTCAACTTGATTGGATACTCTGATTCAGACTTTGATGGAGACAAAGAAACTGGGGTATCTACTTCAGGATATGCTATGAGTCTTGGATCAGGAGCTATCTCCTGGAGATCACGCAAACAATCAGTACCAGCAGATTCCACAACAGAAGCAGAATACGTGGCAGCAGCTGAAGCAACAAAAGAGATTGTGTGGCTCAGGAAAATTCTTGAAGATTTGCAGGTAAAACAAATACAATCTACTCCACTCATGATTGATAACACATCTGTAATAAAGTTGGCCAAGAATCCAAAGTTCCATGATCGTACTAAGCACATTAATACTAAATATCATCTGATTTGACATCATGTTGAGGCCAAAACAATCCATCTCCGTCATTGTTCCACAAATGAGCAAATTGCAGACATCTTCACCAAAGCGCTTGGAAGAGAAAAGCTTGAAAGATTCAGAACGATGCTTGGACTCACCAACATCCCTTCAGATTAAGGGGGGAATGTTGACACCTAATCCGAAACGGATGAGGTGAAGCTAGACAGTCATCTAGAAGATGAACTGATCCGTTTTGTATATGTATAAATAACAATAGTCTAATGAATAAAATCACCAGTTGTTTCTTGCGCTCATTAATTTCTGAGCTAACCTGGCCTGACAGATCCCTTCTACAAGATCAACTACTACTTATGGTTGTAATCTCCTTCCATTTATATTAATGCAAATAATTCATTGTTTTCCTACATGTGATGTTGTTATTTCACTTATTTCAATACCATGTTGATCTATTGAATGCAGTACTTAGACGATGCTGCATAGATCTCGTAGTTTCTTGGCTTGTGTTATCTGACTGTGTAGGTTCTAATTTTGGTATTGGAAGCTGGGATTGGAGCTTCTAAGCTAAAGAAGAAGCGAAATGTAATAACCCTCATGAAAATTTCATGTAATAAAAGTTAATAAAGGCAAAATACGACCACAGTTAAGGGACACTTATTCCAAGCTGAATGTTGGGAAAATATATCCTAGTGGGCATCACTGGATGTGTGTTTTGGCTGAGGAAAATTGGCAAAGCCTAAGGTAAAGGCATAAAAGGGAAAAAAGGCATTTGTGGCACATTTATTTATGAAAATAAATGGAATTACGAGAAAATTAAGGTGAAAGGTCACAAGTTGCATGTGAGGAGGAAATTGAAGGGAAAAAATGGAAAAAATGAAGAAAATAGAGGCCTCATTCATAAAAAGGCTTCTAAGGATCAGTTGGTAACCTTTTTTTAGTTAAAGTTTGGAGCTCTCTCATTATTCATTCTCTCTCTCTCTCTCTCTCAATCTTGATCAGTTAGAGTTTTCTTGGAGCACTCTAGTCTTGGAGCAAGGAAAAGGAAGCAAGCAAAGGAAAGGAGAATCAAGAAAGGATCAAGGAAGGAAACAAAGATCAAGCAGCTTTAGCGGGAATACTTGCGGGTACTCTTTTGCATGTGTTATTTCCTAGCTGGTTTGGACATGCATGGATTTGCATGTTAGTATATGGTTCTCTTGTTATCAGTGGCATGGTCTTGTTGGGTTTATGGCAGTGGTTTTCAGCCTAGCCTTGCCTTTTTATAGATGCCATGGAGTTGGGATGTTTATCTTGTGAGCTTTGTGAGCTTTGGTTTACCTGATGGATCTGGAATCTGGGGCAGAGGTGCTCTCAAGTTTCATTCCCAAAGGACTAGGAATCCCTTGACCAGTTTTGGCGGGTTACATAGTAAATCTTGAGGGTGGTGTCTCAGTTTAGGGCCTAGTGATTCAGGTTTGGATTATGGTAAATCCTGAGAGACAAGGAGACAGAAAATTCCTCAAGGATAGTAATGGATTCCAGATGGCATTCCAAGTTCTGCTTAGTTATGGTTAGAGCACTGGTTTTGGTGTGATCACAGTTTGGTGAGGGTGGAGGTGGTTTATGTTGGGTGTGGAGCATGATTATTTAGAGGTCTTTGTTTAAGCTGGATGTATACCCGAGGAAGTTTGTACACTCCTCCACACGAGGGGGTGTGGGGGGGACTTGTCCCCCCCGCAGGGGTTCGGGGGGGCCGATCCCCCCCGACTGGGGGATCCGAGGGCCAGTGGTCCCCCGGCGGGGGTTTCGGGGGCAGCACCCCCGAAGCTAAAAAAAGATGTAAAATTGCCTTGTAAAAGTATAGTAATTTCTAGTCAATCTGAGCCATTCATTAGGCGGATGATCTGACGGTAGAACTTATGTTTAGTTCAGGGTTTTTTGCCCTAGAAGGCAACCCCTCTCTTTGTATGAGGGCATTGTATTGAGGCTGTGTAATAGATGTGTATTCTCTGAGCAGAAACAGAGAGGTGAGACTATGAGAGAAAACAGAGGATATTACAGCGGATCTATTGTAGGTTGTGTCTCTTCATTTTGCTGGATAATAGAAAGGAAGGACTAGTTGTTCGGGGTGGACGTAGCCCAAGCTGGGTGAACCACGTATATCTGTGTCTCTCTGGTTTTATGTGTTTTTTGTTTATATTTTTGCTATATTCTATGTGTTCCATTGCTCTGTAATATATATAATTTTCTAACAGTTTAACCTCTAGATTCCCTTGGATGTTCTTGGATTGGTTGTTCTATGAGATCCCACATTCATGCTTGGAATATGGCACGGGGGTGACTGTCTGAAAGAGATATTTGGTTAAGCCATGTCTATGGTTAGGTGGTACGTGGAAGTCCCGAACCTGGTCGGATTTTCCTATGGTTAATAAAAGCTAAGTTCTCTTACTTTTGCACCGATTTATATATGGATTTAATGGTTGTCTTATCTTTGATTTTACATGGTTATATGTTGGTTATAAACTTGGTTCAATAACTGGTTCATGTCATGGTTATCTCATGTATTTACTTGTAACTATTAAATGAAGGGATGCAAGACCTCACTGATGATGTAATGGTTCATTGATGAAGGATGTGATCCTTCTAGTTATATTTCAATAGTTGTTTCATTCATTTATGCTTTGTCTTGTATCCTAGTCTTGTTGGTTGCACTGATGCAAAGTGTTTGATGAAATGTCTGTCCCGGTTGGGAATTATCAGGCTTAGTCCAAAGGTATTTTTTGAATTACCAGCATTTTTATTGTCTTTTATTTGCATTCTGAAAGTTACAACTGGTCCTAGGCAGTGGCCAGGATTCTGGGCTAGAAAAGTGGCTTAATTCCCAAGGTTGTTGTCACAGAACTAGAAATCTGAGACCACAGTCGTTGGCTTGCAGGCTTGTGAGAGAGACAATAGCTATAGGGTCTCTCCCTTACACATAGCATGAGAGTGACTATGGCTATAAAGGTCCAGAAGAGCAGCCCTGACTCAGGGAAAAGTTGTCTGACTGGCTGACTTGTCTCCTTAGGGGCCTGTTGATGGTATTGGATGATTGTAAGTGATATTCCATCGAATCTGATTGTAGTGGCATATCTCCTCATGTTTACCCCGTTTGGCATGGTTACTCTAGGTAGACCTGGGAGGGGGGTATTATAGATTGGTATCAGAGCATGGTTGTGCTATCTTTGGGTCATATCTAGTGCTAGAGATATGGTGAATGTGTTGGTCATACATGCATGTCAGTTTCGTGTGTGACTCTTACACTAGCGTTCCATGTGCTTGTTGCATTGTATCATATTGATAATGGTAGAAGTAAGGTTATCATGATTAACTTGATGTTGATTTTATGGAATGCATCGTCATAAGTATATGATTGGTTATACAAGTATATGCAGCTTTATTACATTCTTATATGTTGGGTTGCATTCTTGGTTATTTGATTACATGCATCATTATTGTAGGTCGATTACAAGAATTGATTTGTGATGCTCGACTACACGCGGTTATGCATATGTGTAGTTGATTAGGCATTGCTTATGCAGGTTGATAGTTGCATGAGGCAATGTGTGTGATGGAATAATGGTTTTTGTCATGCATGAGGTCATAGAACGCATTGTTGATATGGCCTTGCATTGATGACCAGATCCTAGCTAGGATGATGTTTATGCATCGATGCATTTATTTCAAAGTTGTCTATATGATATTATGCTTATGTTATACATGTGTCACGCTAATTTGATGGTCTTGAAGACAAGGTGTCCTCCCAGAATTATGCTAAGGTACGTTTAATTATGGTGATTTGGTTTAGCTGACATAGTATGCCTTGCAAGAAAGAGATCAGATGGCCAACAAGGTGGTAGATTACATAGAATCTCTCTATGAATTAGATGGGCAACATGGTGTCTGGGACTCTTCTAACTTGGCAGACACATTGAGAAGCTTGAAGGAATAAATAAGGAGTTTCAAAGAAAACAATGACAAAATCATGTAGGCACAAAAGAATCAAGCAGAGGTGAATGCGATATTACTTCAGAGTTCGTAAAATTTGCAGTGATAGGGAACTCTTCAGATCAATCATGGACATGACGAAAAAATTAATGGGGCATATGGTACCAAGTCTCATAGTAGGCATAGGTTAGATAGATCTAACACTATAAGATATGGCAGGTTGTTGGACACTCCAGATAGGAGAGGTACTAGACACAGGTATTACTCTAGTTCAGGTTTTGATAGACATAATGATCGTCATCAATATCATTCGTACAAGAGGAATGATAGGGAATACTTTGCGGATGAGTTCAAGAAGGAAAAGCCACCTTCCTTTGATGGAGAGATGAAGAAATCATAGGATGCGAAGGCTTGATTTGACTTGGCATGCATTTGAAAGGCTCTTCAAGAAGAAGTACTTGTCGGAGAGGTATTATGATGACAGAGCTAAGGAGTTTTATGAGTTGCAGATGGGTTGTTTCATCGATGAGGAGTATAGTCACATATTTTTGGAGTTGTTGAGATATGTGCCTTACCTCAAGGAGGAGAAATCCAAGGTTCAAATATTCATCAGTGGATTTCCAATAGCATACAAAGATAGGATTGAGTTCGATGAGCCTAGATAGTTGGAGGAGGCTATCTGAAAGTTGAAGCATTTTTATGAGCCATCGAAGCGCAAAGTTGACCCTAAGCATGATTTTAAAAGAAATGCAAAAGAAAAAGGAAAATGGCCACCAAAGCGAGGAAGACCTCAAGATGCAGGTGAGAAAGAAAATGCAGTTCCTTACAATAGATTCAATACAACTGAGAAAGCACATGGAGAGCAGCAGGCTAGAGCCGGTGGTAGGGAACCATTAAAGTGTTGAATATGTGGTAAGGATCATTTTAAGAGGAATTTTCCGCAGTATCCGAGTGGTGGTAGACCCTAGATCTACAGTGGTCAGGAGGCACATACAGTTGGTGATGTTGGTCATAACATTCCTCGGATTTATGCAACTATGGAAAATAGGCAGGTGGATCATCAGGCATCGACCATTGAGATGGATGGTAAGCTTTGTGATCAATTTGTTTCTATTTTGATTGATCCTAGATCTAACTATATTTATATTAGTCCCAACCTGGTGGATAAGTGTGGTTTGAGAAAATAAGTGCATGCATAATCTTGGTTGTTACAGTTGGCTACAAGTACGAAGAAGCGAGTTCACCATTGGGTAAGAGCTTGAGCATTTGAGTTAAATGGTATGCCTACAACAATGCACTTGAATGTATTTCCATTTAGATCATATAGTATGCTTTTGGGTATGGATTGGATATACCTTCATAGAACCAAAGTGGATTTCTTCGACAAGGCCATATAGTGTGTGGATGATAGTGGGGAAAAGAGGCCCTTGCAAGGAAAGAAGAAGCCTACCTCAGTGAGGATGGTTACCACCATGCAGACTAAGCGTAGTTGCAAAAATTTTTGTGTGATGTTTGCAGTACACATTTCCAGTGACAAGGGTAAGGAAGTTGAGGATGCGGATGTGTTGAGCAGGTACCCATTTTTTCAGCAGTTTGAGGATGTATTTCTTGAGGAAATTACAAAGTTTCCACCTCATAGGGAGGTAGCTTTTTCTATTGAGTTGGTGCCAGGGGTAGCTCTAGCATCGAAATCACCTTAAAGGATGAGCACACCTGAGTTGGTTGAGTTGAAGTTGCAGTTAAAGGAGATGCTTGATAAAGGATACAATCAGACCCAGTGTATCACCTTGGGGCACACCAGTGTTGTTCGTAAAGAAGAAAGATGGCACTCTTAGATTGTGAATTGATTACAGGCATTCAAGAATAGGTACCCTTTTCCAAGGATTGATGATTTGTTTGATCAGCTAAAGGGAGCAGCAATGTTCTCTAAGATCGACTTGAGATCGGGATACCATCAAGTATGCATCAAGGAAGAGGATATCTTCAAGACTGCGTCTAGGACTAGGTATGGGCACTATGAGTTTGTCGTTGTTCCATTTGGCTTAACCAATGCTTCAACTACCTTCATGTGTTTGATGAATAGTGTGTTGTGTCCTTATTTGGACAAATTTGTTATTGTATTCATTCATTACATAGTAGTATATACTAAGAATGAGGAGGAACATGCTGAACATTTACACTAGTTTTGAGATTGCTCAGAGAGCATCAGTTGTATGCTAAACTTAGCAAGTACAGCTTCTTTCAGACTGAGGTGCATTACTTGGGGCATGTTGTCTTCAAGGAAGGCATTACAGTTAATCTGGAAAAGATAAGGGCCATCATGGAATGGGCAACTCCTAAGAATGTGGATGAGGTGAGATCATTCATGGGATTGGTAGGTTACTATAGGAGGTTCATCAGGAACTTCTCATGCATTGCATATCCTATCAAATCATTGTAGCGGAAAGGTAAGAAGTTTAAATGGATGGCAGAATGTGAAGACAGTTTTGAGATCCTTAAGCAATTGTTGACACACGCATCAGTGCTAAAGATTGCGAATTCGGACCAAGAGTTTGTTGTGTGTATAGATGCTTGCAAGAGAGGGCTTGGTGGAGTTC
The DNA here is from genome assembly GCA_031772625.1 of Pinus tabuliformis. Classification (NCBI taxonomy): domain Eukaryota; kingdom Viridiplantae; phylum Streptophyta; class Pinopsida; order Pinales; family Pinaceae; genus Pinus; species Pinus tabuliformis. Next base: position 1,260,051,147 of record CM062805.1, read on the forward strand.
TCATGCAATAAGGACAAGTGGTGTGATATGAGTCACATAAACTGAATGAGCACAAGAAGAACTATCCAACGCATGACCTTGAGCTAGCAGCGATTATACATGAATTGAAGATGTGGAGACATTATATTCTGAGTAGGAGGTTCACATTGACGAGCAATCATAGTGGGTTGAGGTACTTGTTTGACCAGCCAAATCTAAATGCCATGCAAGATAGATGGTTGGGCACCCTTAGTGACTTTGAATTTGAGATCAGATACATCAAAAAGAAGGAGAACCGGGTTGCAGATGATCTTACCAAGAAGGTATAAGTAAATCATATAGCATCTATAAGCTCTTATGGGACAGAGTTACAGGATAGGATCTTGTAGGCAGGATAATGGGATGAAAAATACATGGATATCATACATAGGTTGCAACAAAGTATAGGTACAGGTGCAGGTATAGGTACAGTTGATCAGGATGTAGACTATAAACTCACGACATGTTGCTTGGTGAGGCTTTGAAACAGGATCTATGTGTCAAATTGCAGTGAGGCCAAGAGGCTTATGTGGAGGGAGTTTCATGTGAAACCATATTTGGGTCATCCAGGATGTCAAAATACATTGACGGTGATAAAGAATTTCTATTATTGGTTGAATCTGAAGAAAGAAGTGGGTGATTTCGTGGCACGGGGGATTCACTGGGGGAGAAATACCATACCACATGTGTTCATATTGGGGGATATATATTGAGGCAAAAATGACATAATATATTGGAGGATACATAAGGGGTAAAGGGTTTTTATATTGACAGGTATAGAAAATAGAGCTCAAAGTTAATGAAAAAATATAAAGGGGTATAAAAAATGTTAATGAAAAAATGGATACCTACAATATATAGGGAAATTAGGGGTTTTCTAAATTGGGAAGGTGTATTGGGTTAATATTGGTAGGGGTTTAAATAATTTGATTTTTAGAGGTATTTTCCAATATATAGTCAAATTAAGGTTATTGTTTAATATGCCATGAACGCACGTGATATGTCAGAGGTTAATTAAGTGAAGCCCCTGTGTTTCATGGCTAGATGCTTAGATTGTCAGTAGGTTAAGGCAGAGTGCAAGCATCCAGGTGGTCTTCTACAACCTATAGCGATTTCAGAATGGAAATGGGAGATCATTTCCATGGATTTCATTACAGGTCTTCCAAGGATGGTAAAGAAGGATGATTCTATTATGGTAGTGGTTGACAGGTTGAGAAAGATAGCTCACTTCATTCCAGTGAAGACTACATATTTAGCCAGTGAGGTAGCACAGGAGTTCATCAGACAAATAGTGAGGCTACATGTCATTCCAAAGAAGATTGTGTCAGACAGGGATGCAAAGTTCACTTCCAAGTTTTGGAAGAAGCTATTTGCAAGCTTGGGCTCAGAGTTGGCCTTTAGCACAACTTATCATCTACAGATAGATGGTCAGATAGAGAGGGTCAACAGGATCTTGGAAGATGTGTTGAGGATGTGCGTGATGCACCAGCAGAGGAAAAGGGAAGAGTATCTACCATTGGTTGAGTTCACATACAATAATGGTTATTATGATTCCTTGAGGATGAGTCCCTTCGAGGCATTGTATGGGTGGAGCTGTAACACTCCCATCAGCTAGAGTGATCCAGTGAACGGGCACTTATTGGACCAAACATGTTGACAGAGATGGAGCATAAAATGCAAGTTATAAAGAATAATCCAAAGGTAGCACAGGATAGACAAAAGATCTATGCATACCAGCATAGGGTGTTCAAAGAGTTTCAGGTTGGGGAGCATGTGTATTTGCATATCAAGACCAAGAAAAGCTCTTTTAGGATTGGTTCATGTGCCAAGTTGTCACCATGGTATTGCGGGCCTTTGAGATCCTTAAGAGGATTGGACTAGTGGCATATTGACTTGCACTACCTCCAATAGTGAAAGTCAATGATGTTTTCCACATTTCATTGCTTAACAAGTATATAAAGGATGTTTTTCACGTTATTGATTTGTATGTATTGCAGGTGGAGCAAGAAGGAGAGTTCAAACTAGAGCCTCAGTGCATACTATAGCGAAAACATCTCATGCTCAGGAATAAAGGCATAGAGAAAGTTAAAGTGCAATGGAAGCACTTTGGGCCTGTAGAAGTTACATGGGAGATGGCAGATCAAATGCGGGCCCTATATCCTTCATTGTTTGCCAATTGAGGCAAAGCAATTTTGGTTTGATGTTGCTTATGTTTGGCATATGTTTTGCTGATGTTTTGATACTTGTATATGTAAATGTATATGGATGTAAATACTGTAATGAGCTTTGTTATAAAGCTCTAGTATGCAGTATGGTTAGTATATCGTCATGTTGTCATGATGTTTTTCTTTTGAGCAGGTATTTCATTGTAAATACTGAAACGAGCTAAGTTATAAAGCTCCATAGGCAGTATGTTTTCTTTTCAATGGTTTTTCTAAGGTCATGGTGTGGTATAACACTGAGGATGATGTGCCCCAAGGGGGAGGGTTTTGTAACAACCCTAGTGAAAATTTCATGTAATAAAAGTTAATAAAGGCAAAATAAGACCACATTTATGGACACTTATTCCAAGATAAATGTTGGGCAAATATATCCTAGTGGGCATCACTGGATGTGTCTTTTGGCTAAGGAAAATTGGCAAAGGCTAAGGCAAAGGCATGAAAGGGAAAAAAGACATTTTTGGCACATTTATTTATGAAAATAAATGAAATTAGGAGAAAAGTAAGTTGAAAGGTCACAGGTTTCATGTGAGGAGGAAATTGAAGGAAAATAATGGAAAAATGAAGAAAATAGAGGCCTCATTCATAAAAATGCTTCTAAGGATAAGTTGGTAACCTTTTGTTAGTTCAAGTTTGGAGCTCTCTTATTATTCACTCTCTCTCTCTCTCACTCTTGATCACTTAGAGTTTTCTTAGAGCACTCTAGTCTTGGAGCAAGGAAAAGGAAAGCAAGCAAAGGAAAGTAAAAGCAAGAAAGGATCAGGGAACGAAAGAAAGATCAAGCAGCTTCAGCGGGAATACTTGCAGGTACTCTTTTTCATGTGTGATTTCCTAGCTAGTTTCGACATGCATGGCATTGCATGTTGGTATATGGTTCTCTTGTTGTCGGTGGCATGGTCTTTCTAGGCTATGACAATGGTTTTCAGCCTAGTCTTGCCCTTTTCCGTATGCCATGGAGTTGGGATGTTCATCTTGTGTTCTTTGTGAGCTTTGGTTTTCCGGATGGATTCAGAATCTGGGGTAGAGGTGGTCTCAAGTTTCATTACCAAAGACGGAATCCCTTAACCGGTTTTGGCGGGATACAAGGTAAAGCCTGAGGGAGGTGTCTCGGTTTAGGGCCTAATGATCTGGCTTTGGATTCTGGTAAAGCTTGAGAGATGGGGAGAGAGAAAATTCCTCAAGCATAGTGATGGATTCTGGATGGCACTCCAAGTTATTTTCAGTTGTGATCGAAGCACCAGTTTTGCTGTGATAACCATTTGGTGAGGGTGGAGTGGTTGAACCTCTGGATTCCCTTGGTTTTTATTGGATTGGTTGTTCTATGAGATCCCACATTCATGCTTGGAATATGTAATAGGGGTGACTAGCTGAAAGAGAGATTTGATTCAGACATGTCTATGGTCAGATGGTACATGGAAGTTCCGAACATAGTTAGATTTGCCTTTGATAATAAAATCTAAGTTCTCTTACTTTTGCACTAATTTATATATGGATTTAATGGTTGTCTTTTCTCGGATTTTTACATGGTTATATGTTGGTTATAACATTTGTTCAATGACTGGTTCATGTCATGGTTATCTCATGTATTTACTTGTAACTGTTAAATGAATGTATGCAAGACCTAATTGATGATGTAATGGTTCATTGATGGAGGTGATCCTTTTAGTTGTGTTTCAATAGTTGTTTCAATCATTTATGCTATGTATTATATCCTAGACCAGTAGGTTGCATTGATGTTGAGTGTTTGAAAAAATGTCAGTCCCGGTTGGGGATGCTCAAGCTTAGTCCTGAGGTAAAATTTTGAATTACCAACATTGTTTTCATGTTTTATTAGCATTCTGAAAGTTACAACTGGTTCTGGGCAGTGGCCGAGATTCTGGGCTAGAAAAGTGGCTTAATTCCGAGGGTCGCTAGCACATAACTAGCAATTTGAGACCACGTTCGCTGGCTTGCAGGCTTGTGAGAGCAAATATAGGTCCAGGGTCACTCCCTTGCCCATACCATGAGAGCGACTATGGCTTTAAAGGTCCTGAAGAGTAGTGCGACTCAGGGACAGGCTATCTAACTGGATGACTTGTCTCCTGAGGGGTATGTTGATGGTATTGGATGACTGTAAGTGATGTTCCATCGGTTCCACTTCCATAGGACACATAGGAGGTCGAATCAAATTGTAGTGGCATCTCTCCTCATGTTTACCCTGGTTGGCATGGTTACTTTGAGTAGACCTAGGAGGGGGGTGTTACACGAAGTATGCAAAGGATTCCAGGTAGGCCTCACTCCGTCATCTATTTACTTTAAGGAAAAGAATTGTGTTCCTCGTCTCTCTGTTGTTCTAGGTTAGCCACTGACCTAGGGGACATATATTTTTTCGTGATTGTAAATCTCGTATAACACCTAGTGCTAGGTATAACCCTATGGGCAGTCAGTTTATGGGGGTCTATTATTCTCTGGGGGAACTTTCCCTAGGGGGCATATCTTTATACCTCATTTACTAGCCTTGTATATCCAAATCTTAGGATGAAATATACCCTCGTTCATAATTCTACTACATTTCAGTATGCTATGGGAGGATATTATGGTATGTCTCAGGTTTATGACCCTTAGCATATGTATGGCCAGTTAAACAATCCTTTTTTCACTCCTCTTAATTTACCTAAAATGGATAAATTGACCAATGATCTCATCCGTCATGATTCTCAATGGCCACCCATCCTGCAAAGCTATTGTTTGATATTCCTATGTTCGAAGGGAAACTACAAGAGAATCCTTCGACACATATCACCACCTTCCATCTATGGTGTTCATCTAATTATTTGGGTGGGGTTTATGGGTTACACTGGAAGCCTACCTACAGGAGCCTGTGGCCTAACTGTTTCCCAACTAAAAAAATGGTTTTGAGGTCATACAAATACATCTCATGGGGAAGGACTAAGAGGAGAGAATGCTAGGATATTGATATTATATCCAACTTGTCCCTAATCAAGTCTGATTTATCCCCGTGCCTCTTGTACTCCTAGCTGTAGGAAACCTCCTGTTTCCTCATTTTGATGTCCATCTCCTTTATATGGCATCCATGTGTATGCGTTTGAAAGAGGATTTTTGAGTCTTGCGTTGGATGGATCTGGAGGAAGGTTTTTCTTGGAGCCATGGACGGATCAGGTTGTATCCTTCCACATTCTTTTGCAATCATCAATAAAGAATCCATGTCTTATTCGTGATGTTAATATCTTAATGCTTTAATTCATGTTTTAATCTAACTAATGTATGATTTCATGTTTTATACTTATATGCTTATATGATCTAACACTTATATTAGGAACATGCTTTCAATTACTGTTAGTGTATATGATTTTCTTGAATGAGTTGCAGGTTTTAAGGCATTGGAGGAAGAAAAGGGTTTGGACCCTATGGTAACAACCTCAAACGTAGGACCTCAAGGTAATACTTCTTCTTCCTACTTCAGTAGTTTAAGTATTAAGGTTGCTTGTTTGTTTTCTTCTTGTTGGTGTATGCCCTCTGCTCTATTGGGGTTGTCAACCCATACCCTAGGGTGTATTATTCCTATAATACTATGGATTATCGTAGCCAAGGCATATCACATAAGACCATTATTTCGGCAACTAGGTTGTATTTCAGATGGGGCTCATACTCCAAACGGTGTGAGGTATAATTTGGACTTGATATCAGGGATACCCATTAAATGTTGATGGGTCCAACACTATCAATAGAAGTCAATATTACACCAAGAATATTGAGGATTTCTTCCTCTTAGTATCATTTTTCAATCTCCATGCTACTTGAAACCAATGAAGGGATGAATAGACACTTAGGAAGAAAAAGATCCTCCCAAGGAGGAAAACAAAGACACACTTGTTCAACTAATTTTCCTCCATATCTAATAATATGCACGCTTTCCATTGGGCATGAAGTAACTATTTATATTCTTTGACAAAATTTATTCACTCTTATGGTTCTAGTTTGTTCTTTTTTGTCCCTTTTATATGGGTAGATTAGGGTTTAAAGTAGTGTGAATATATTTTGGAATTTGGCTTCATGTTCATATTCACATTTTTCTATGTCTAAGTCACTAACCTTAGATTAGGAAAATTATATACTATTGCTACATTTTTCCACCAACATTGGCTAATAAATAATTTAGTGGAGAATTAAGGTTAGATGTTGAGTGTCATGGACAATTTTAGGGAGCCACCTGTTGAAAAGTGTAACTAGGTTCGGTCTTCATAATGACATGTAATTATGATTTTATGAAATAAGATTTAAAGAGGAAAAATAAAATTATTATATTGCTTGATTCATGGGTTTCATGAGTAGGAGATTTTATTTTTGAGTCAAGGCTCCCATTGAGAGTCTTTAGGGATTATTTTTCATCTATTCATAAAATTATAGTCATTGTCATGTAATGAAGTCATGTTACACTTTGTATAGATTCAAAGTTGTCTATGTAAAATATCATCCAAGACCTTGTCACTTATCCTATTCAACTCAACCTACAATGATGGAAGAACATGCTCGAAGAAGTCAACCTAACTACTTGTGATCAAGTCGGCCTAAATGACATGAGATGAAGTGTGTATATCGCCACACTTGGCCTCACTTAGAGGTAAGAAATTTGACTTGCATTCAACTAAGCAAGAGTGCGAGAAAGAGGTAAAGCAGAAGTGCAAAGAAGAGGTCAATTAGAAGTGCAAAAAAGAGGACAAGAAGAAGAGCAAAGGATTTTCTTCTGGGCAAGCGAAGGAGAAGGTTTTTTCTAAGGAAGTGAAGAAGGTTTCTTATGGGGAAGCAAAGGAGGTATCTTTTGGGGTTAGAAAAGAAAGGATTATTTTGGGATACTTATTCTGGGTGATCGAGATAGAGATCTAGAGACCAATATTGTCTAGAGGAAGCCAATGAGATCATAGAGACCGAGTTTCTCTAGGGAATTCGAGTAGAATAAGTGTGAAGGATAGAGATAAAGTCTCTCTGAAAGGAGCCAAGAAGAGTAGTTCGAGATCAAGAAGAGAGTCGAGAAAGGGAAGAGGCAGAGCATCAAGGTTAGTGACAAGGTTTTTGGGAGGATACTAGAGTCAAGGGTCTTTGTCATGGTATTAGTACTCATCAATTGAATATCTAGAAGAAGAATTTATATTGGGTTTTCCTCTCAAGAGGTGAGAGGTTTTGGCCCTAGCTGACAAGCCTACATACTGTGTCACTTGTCTTTTATTGTACATATTGGTAATTGTCTTGATGAAAATAACACAATAATAACATAAATAAGAAAACATTTTAAGCTAATAAGTAAAAGTATATCACAAGAAATTATCAAGCAAAGAAATCTTTTAACTATTAATGCCCTAGATTTCTCAACATGGTATAAGAGCTTAGGTGCTAAAGTCAAGAAGGGGCATTCAATCAAGAAGAACAAGGATCATAGCACATTCAAGGGCTACCAAGGGAAAGATCTTCAAAACTCTAGATCAAAGAGATATACTCTAGAAAGAGTCTTGAAATTATTTTTAAGAAGTAAGCAAGAACAAAGACCAAAACCCTAGAAGCACTTATCAGATCATCACTCGTACATAATCATAGAAGTGGAAGCTCTTCAAATAAATGGAAGACTAGAACACTCAAGAAGGATCGTGAATCAAGCTCTCTCTCATCAATCTCATACGAAGAAAATTCTCTGTCAACATCAAGATTGAGGAAGAAAGCCACAATAACTCAAGTCTATGACTATATCTGATAATATCAAAATTTCCTTTTGCAAGGAAAGTAATAAATTGGTTAGGGCTGCAAATTACCTTGCATGGAAGAAAAGGACAGACCTAAATCTTATAGATAATGAGGTCATGGATCACATCAAGGGGTAGATAACCCAACCTCCAAAGGAAGATACTCAAGCACACGCTAGATTCCTGAAGGGAGAAGTGAGAGCTCATAGGATTCTTCTAGAATCGATAAAATACTCTCTAATCCTGTATGTATCAAAGTTCGAGATTGCAAAATCTATATATGACAAACTAGTAGATTTTTTTCCGTAAGTACTACAGGAGAAGTAATCTCATTAAGGCAAGAACTCTACAAACTGAAATTGTCTAAGGAAGAAGGAATAACCTGAGGATATCAAAAATTTGAGATCAACTACAAGAGTTGGGAGAAATCATGACCACTGTGGTACTCAATGCACTACCGAAAGAGTGGGGTAACTTCACTTCAAGTTTATATGGGTAGAAAGAGACTACTCCATTTCAAGATCTATGGTCATTCTATAAGATCGAAGAGACCAGACTAAAGGCAAAGGTTGATGTAGGATCAAATGAGCAGAATCAAGCATATGCTGCTATGACAAGAAGAAAAGGAAAATTTGGAAAGTTTGGTCCTCCAAAGATAAATGAGAACATGGCTAAGGTAATATGCTATGGTTGTCAGGAACTTGGGCACTATAGAAGAGATTGTCCTAAATGAAATAAGGACAAAATGGATAGGGAAGAAGCCCATATTATTGAGGAAGTGAAAGAACTTGAGGCAATGAAGCTTAAGAATGAAAAAGTAAAAGATATATACTATGATTGAGATGATATTCTTCACTAGAAGGTACTTTCCACTTATAATTTATATATAGGATGCAGTGTAAATAAAATAGGATGCATCAAATTAGAAAATAACATTGTGATAAAAGCATTAGAAATAAGATCTCTTGACATGGAAAACATAATGGATGTCATGAATAAATTTTATTAATTACAAATAATGGGAGCTCTTGGAAACCTCATTGAAATATCAAGTGATACGTATAGAAAGAAGTAGAGGTTATCATTGACTGGTATCATCATATAGTAGTCAATAAGGAAATATATACTAGGTAAGGATATGTATGATCCTCAAGTTTCTTTGATGGAATCCTTATTAAAGGATTCACCGATCTAGAAATAAAGAAACTATTTCATCAATAATTCCAACTCATGGGATTCAGGGATGATGGTATGATGACATAAAAATGTAGCAGGTGTAAAGGATAAAGTTCTTTCATTCAAATGAAGCTACTACAGAAAGTCTGGATGACCCAAAGGAAAGATGAGGCATGTATGCTTACATAGAATATTATGAAAGACATGTCATATGGTTGAAAATAATATGGATCACTATTTACATCTTGGGAAACATGATCAAAAGAAGAATGGATATCCTCCTCCAAAATATTGTAGCAAATCATAAATCACACTAGATGAAATCAACATAATATATTCTCATATGAATCATGAAGGAGATTAATACAATTAAGGAACTCTAATTGGAAGGTCCTGGAAATGAAGTGTGAGAAAAGAAAGGAAGAGATCGCAAAAATATGCTACAAAGGTAGAAGGCATTCAACATCTGAGACCAAGAAAAGTTGACTAGAATATCTCCCAGAAAGATATGAAGACTCTGATAGGAGTAGGAAAAATATGGAGACTCTTGACAATGAATATCTTTAGTAGATGTGTCAACATGCATGTATGATGTTGATACCTACAAGAAGATGTCATGATGAAAGACCATCGCAGAGGCAATTTTGATTTAAGTGTTCATTTATTATGTTTGAACTAATATCTAGATGGGTTTATGTAGGACTCCTAAAGGGAATATCTGTGGAAGACTTCCAAGAGGACCATATAGAAGGATGTAAGATCCTTCTGGAAAATATGGCATGAAATAAAGCAACATGACATGAAGCTAAGCTAGATGGAAAACTGATGAATCACTTTTTGATGAAATGAGGACATGACTAACTCATGGATGAAAGTGATGGGTGGTTTGTGCCCTATGAAGAAGACCCAAAATATGAAGAATGCATTCATGACATCGAAGGAAGGAGCTCTTCAAGCAGCTGGTTGTTCCAAGATCTCCACATGAGGAGTTGTTGTAGGTACCTAGTTAGGAGTGATCCTAAAAAGAAGTTTATTACATGGAAGAAACTTGGAAATTCCTAAGCGAAGAGGGAGCTTAGGTACATTCCTTTATTGGAATATGTCCTCCCTATTTGAGAGGGAGAGATAGACACGTCATTCTGGTCTTCACCTGGGAAGACAGAATGGAGGATTGGGTGATAATTTTGCATTTGATACTCTTTGAGGATGAGACAGGGCATCTAATAGAAGAGTAATCATGGAGGAGTGATATTCCTTGAGGGATGGGGAGTCCAAGATAATAATAGTCCACATGGAACACACCTTGAGTAACTAGGTAAGGGATGTTTTGAGAGAGACAATGATGAGAGTGTTTAAAAATCATTGGTCTCATTAGCATTGAGCTCAGATCTTATGGAGAGATGGAGTTGTTAGTAAAGGCCTTGCTGTATAACAATGTTGGGTGATATGATGTTATACAAATGAGCTACCAATCTGAAATTCTTCTTATGAGACATTCTTCAGATTGAGAATGCCCAAGTACCATTATGAATACCTCCCTAGTTAAGAGGGAGTGTTGAAAAGTATAACTAGGTTCAGTCTTCATAATGACATGTAATTATGATTTTATGGAATAAGATGTAAAGAAGAAAATAAAATTTATTGTATTACTTACTTCATGGGTTTCATAAGCAAGAGATTTTATTTTTGAGTCAAGACTCCCATTTAGAGTCTTTAGGGATTATTTGTCATCTAGTCATAAAATGATAGAGTCATTTTCATGTAATGAAGTCATGTTACACTTTGTATAGAGTTAAACTTGTCTATGTAAAGTATCCTCCAAGAACTTGTCACATATCCTCTTCAAGTCGACCTACAATGATGGAAGAACATGCTAGAAGAAGTCGGCCTAACTACTTGTGATCGTGTCAGCCTAAAGGACATGAGATGAAGTGTATATATAGCCACACTTGGCCTCACTTGGAGGTAAGAAACTTGACTTGCATTCGACTAAGCAAAAGTGCAAGAAAGAGGTCAAGCAGAAGTGCAAAGAAGAGGTCAAATACAAGTGCGAAAAAGAGGTCAAGAAGAAGATCGAAGGAGTTTCTTCTGGGAAAGCGAAGGATAAGGTTTCTTCTAGGGAAGCGAAGGTGGTTTCTTTTGAGGCAACGAAGAAGGTTTCTTCTGGGGAAACGAAGGAAGTTTCTTCTTAGGTCAGTAAAGAAAGGATTCTTCTAGGGTACTTGTTTTGGGTGACCGAGATAGAGATCTAGAGACCAAGATTATCTAGAGGAATCTAGTGAGATCACAAAGACCGAGTTTCTTAGGGAAGTTGAGTAGAAGCCGTGGGAAGGATAGAGACCGATTATCTCTAGAAGGAGCCGATAAGAGCAGTTTGAGATCAAGAAAAGAGTCGAGAAAGGGAAGAGGTAGAGCATCAAGGTTAGTGACAAGGTTTTTGGGAGGCTACTAGAGTTAGGGTTGTTTGTCATGGTCCTTGTACTCATCAATTGAATATCTAGAAGAAGAGTTTAGATTGGGTTTTCCTCTCAAAAGGTGAGAGCTTTTGGCCCTGGCTGACAAGCCAACATACTGTGTCACTTGTCTTTTATTGTGCATATTGGTAATTGTCTTGATGAAAAGAACACAAAAATAACATAAAGAAGAAAATACTATAAGCTAAGAAGTAAAAATATATCACAAGCAATTATAAAGCAGAGAAATTGTTTATCTATTAATTCCCTAGATTTATCAACACCACCAAGGGAAATGATGACATGAAATATTATGGAGAACATGAATCCATTGAACCATTTGGATATTAGTATTAATTTTGAATATCCATATAATCACATGCATATATCATGGTCATATAAAAAGGTTGTATGAGTTTGGGGTAGAAAATATTCCATAGAATGTGAAACAAAGAGAGATAAAGAGAAAAAAAACTCATCTTTTGGTAATGCAGGAAAGTTGTAGCCAATATTTTCTTTAGTATGTGCATCAGAAGGCCAATGCAAATTCTAGAAGTGAAAAGGAAAGTAGAGATCATATTTTGTGATTTCAAAAAGGCATCACTATGACTTTCTCTGCCTTATATGAAAGTGGCTTCTATGAATAGAAAAATGAATTTAGAAAAGAGACAAAAGAAAAGTGTTGGAAATCAAGATGATTCTAAGAGAGGGTGGGGGGTGAACCAATATTATATATTTTTTAACATTTATTTAGCAAATTAAACACATTCATTTACAAAATAATGCAGCAATCACATAGATCATTGAACATAGGGTATTTAAATGGAGGACCATATAGAGGAAAACCACAAATATTCTTTTTATTTTAATGTAAATGCAAGCACCAAATTTAATTTACATAATATTTTATCGGCTCCATCCTACACGAGGAAACATCCCCCTTTTCTTTTCAAGTGCCCACTTGTTAGAGGCAGCAACCCCCACTTTCTCTGAAATCTAAGGAACAAATGTGAAAATAAAAAATACACAACTTGAAGTAAACTTTGTATCATAACAGCTTTCATCCATGAGAGCACCTTGAGAGATCTTATGACGATTTCATCCCGTACACAGACTTCGCTGCATGAGAAAGACTCGGCTGCATGAGAAATATAAAAAATTAAACTAGCTTAGTTTTTCTCTTTATTCTGAATATGAGAAAGAATATTGCAGATCTAGTTAACTTCTTCATAGTAAAAATATTACAACATATCTGAAATCCTGAAATTACCAGAAACTTGTGAATTTCCTGCAAAACAGGAGGCAAAGTTGAGATGAATTTCTCAACATCTAACAACCCAACAAACTTCTCTCTTTCCAAGACCAATTTACCACCAAAACCTGCCATACACATCTCTTTGGATAAATATACAACACATGAATCTCTTAGAACACCAGAAAATCACGAAAAGAAAGGGGCAAAAATAAAAGACTAGTGGCTCACTTCGAAGGCCGAGACATAAATCCAACCATGGATTTTTTTGTTTCTTTGACCCTTGAAAGGTTGCATAAATTAAGATTTAGTTGACAATTATAACACTTAGATCTAATGGTGGAAAAACTTCTAATTGTCTAGCAATATTGATATATATAATATATTAACCATTTAATCCATAATATTGATATAAATAATATATTAACCATTTAATCCATAAGAAAATAATATTTACTTACAGCGCAAGTGGCTAAGAAATATTTTGAAAAATAAATAATACTTCTCACTTCAGTTAGAGGGAAATAAATTAAAAAATAAGTAATTCTTTAATTAAAAATTTAAATGATGAAAAGTAATATTTACTTACCCTTCACGTGGTATAAAGAATTTTTGAAGTTTGCCCTTCATGTCATCATCTTCCCACATTATGCTTTTCCACCACTCTTCTGAGCTCATCAATACAGATAAATTTCGCAGCTTTTCCATCCCTTTCGGAAATCTTTTCAAAGATGGGCAGCGACGTATCTTTAACACACGGAGTTGGGGTAGTGTTCTTTCATCCCACACTCCCCAATTTGGTGCTCCATCTAAATACTCTAAATAATGTAGCTCTCTGAGAACCAACTTCTGTAACCTTACATATCCATTTGGACTCCCTATCCCCAACTCTCTCAAATTATCACAGTACCGCAACTTCAGAAGCTTTAAATTGGGCAACCGCTCCAATGGAGACAACTCCCTTATCCCGTGGCAACTCACCAATTTGACCATTTCAAGATGTTCAAACTTGCAATTCGGCAGACTTAACCCTTGGTACTTGAATAGCATAAAACTCTGTAGCTTCTTCATGTTCTGCATGTCCTCTGGAAGAAGATCCTCTTCATAACTCATACTGTACCTCAACTGTAAGTGCCTCATCTCCGACCAGGTTCCCATTATGCCATCTTTAATTCTTGACCTATTCTGCCTCGTGTTTATCCATATTTGCAACTCCGTCAAGCTTTTTAGACCCTTCAAACTCCAAATACTCGCCGGTGCTTCCATTTCCACACTTAGGCCTATAGATAACTGGAGTCTGCTCAGTGAAGTAAGTTCAGACATCTCACGCGGAATCATCTCTAACGAATCACATTCGTCTAAATTAAGATGCTTGAGATTTGTGAGCTCTCCAATCTGAGATGGCAATGAATTTAGACTTCTACAATATGAAAGATCCAAAAATTGAAGTTTAGAAAGCTGGCATATCTCTTTAGGCAACTCTTCGATGGGAAGCTGTTGCAATGAGAGAAACTGGAGCATTCTTAGCTGCCCAATTGACGTTGGGATGGAAGTTATTTGGGTGCAGCCGGACAGATTGAGAACCCTGAGAGAGGTTACGCTGAGAAGAAACTCTGACGGAAGCTCTTTCAAATGTCGATTGCCTTGTAAGCTGAGACTCGCAAGCTTTGGGCATCTCAACTCAGTGGGTAGATGTTCCATAGAATTCTTGGCTACTGACATCCTGCTGCAGTTCTCATCGTGAACCACTGGGAAATTTCGTTGATGCTGACTTGGCATGAATAAAAAGTTCTCCTCCGTCTGCCCAATGTAGACCGCCATATCATGAATACAATTATGAACTGTTATTGTCCTCTGTTTAAAGACATTGGTTCTCTGTTTAACTTTTTGGAACAGGCGACGGTCTACAAGGAGTTTTAAGTACTTGCGGCCAATGGCCATGTCCATTAAATATGTTCCTTGTTTGCTCTTCACCAACCCCTCTCCAATCCACATTTGCAGTAATGTATGCGTATCAATTTCTTCACCTTGCCTGTACATGGCACAATATAAAAAGCACCTCTTTACGTCTGAATTGGGCAGAGCATCATAGCCATACCTGAGTCTTGCGTACAGTTGTGCATCAAGGTAGCTGGCAGAAGTAGCTGCTGGAAAAGATGGATCTACGTTTCTCATGGAAGCTAAACAAATATCCCATTCATGTGCACTGGTTTTCCCAATCATTGCTGCGGCCACTACATTTATGGTCAAAGGCACACCTTTGCACTCGTCCGCAATATTCCTGGCACGCTCTTCTATATCCACAGAAACCTGGTCGTCTTTGAAAGCCACTCTGCGAAACAGCATCCAGGCTTCATCTCCAGAGAGGGGTTGAGCCTCATCTATAATCCCTGAACCTACAGATGCAGGGGCAGCTACGCCTTGAAGTAATGCCTCCTCTTTATACAACGGTTTTGCTGAAACAAACTGCAGAGAAGTCGCTCTGAAAGCTACGGTAGAGGTGATCAAAACATGCGTTCCAATGTCTGATTTGTTTGGAGGGTCTCCTGGGATTGTTCACGATCCAGTCAACACAACGTTGGCGCGTTCCCCAGTTGTCGATGGAGAGTAGGCGTTTCGCCTCTGTAAGAGAATTGTGCAGCAATTGCAACCACGTCTTCACCACCTCCAGGGTCGCTTTGTCATGATGATCTTGGATGAAGGCTGCAATATCGACTTCATCTCGGAAGAGGATGGCAGCTGTATCATGTAGAAGGCTCTCCATAGGCCTCAAGTCAGTTCGCAGAATCTGACAATTATCCTCCTTGTCAATAACATCCTTCATCAATTCCATCACTGGGTTGATGAAGGTGTTGCCTGATACTCTGGTGATGCCTGCCATAGCTTTCTTGTTACTGTGGGAGAATGTGGGTGAGGGGCGGCGCTATACCTCTAGCCTGCCGCAGGGGAAGGGAGAGTTGTGACAGTAGAGCAAAGGAGGTGCACTGGGAGTTGTGATAGTAGGGATTTGTGGTGCAGATTATTAAGGGGGTGGATTGGACTGGGATAAGATAAAGATCAGTCACCCAACAATCGTTAATATTTACCAGCATTCAGCCACGCTGTGATGAGAAAATAAAAGTCTTATGAGAATTTGAGAGAGGAATATTTGACGAACACCTCGAAAAAGTAAAGGTTAATACAGTTGTGAAAAGTTAAAGGTTAATATGGTTGTGCACGCAAGGCATACCACATCGTACATATGATATGCCTGCCTTTCGCTTTATTGATTTTGATATTAAAATGGCGCTTGCACTATTTTGGTCCCCACACAAATGTAAAAGTAATTCCTCATTATTGTAAGGGCAATCAAATAAAGCAATTCAGCGATTATTACTTTGGGCCATATCCAATAAGGGGGATTCAGTTAGACGATCACTCAAAATAATGAAAAAACGAATAAGAAATGTAAAAGTAATTCCTCATTATTGTAAGGGCAATCAAATAAAGCAATTCAGCGATTATTACTTTGGGCCATATCCAATAAGGGGGATTCAGTTAGACGATCACTCAAAATAATGAGAAAACGAATAAGAGAAAATCAGGAAGGAAAAAAAGAATAACCAGGTAAAGTGTAAGAATATGAAAATTGTAACAACAAAAAAATTGAATAAATAAAAATATAAAAAAATATCAGATTACAGGAGAGAAGAAGAGTGAGGAAAAGAATATAGGATTAATTTTAATATAATTATATAAAGAATAATTATATATATAATTGATTAAAAAAAAACCAGTTAATTATATAATTATATTTAATAAGATAAATTAGATGGATAGGGAGGAAATGAAATTAAAAAATGAACAAAAGAATAAAAATATATATCGAATGAATAAAATAATAAAAATATATTCATATAAGAATATGAAATATACTGGATGAGAAAAAAGAATAAGAATATATATATGAAAATAAGTTGATTATAATTATATTTAATAAAGTGAAAGGGCAAAAATTATGGTGATGAATTCATTTGTGCATTTAAAAATGTATTTTAAGCAATAAAAAAATTTGCATTCTTGTTTGAAATTGTATTGTTGATTCCAATGAAAAAATGTATATTAGAGATTAGTGAACATTCATATATTTTATAAATAGATTTAGAAATTTTTTCTTTATAATTATATTCAAACTTTTATTATAATTATATTTATAGTTAAGATAGAATATTATAAAAAAGTTTATAAGTGATTTTCATTAGCATTATCTTCATTTCCAACCTAATGAAACTAGAACTAAAATAATATATATATATATATATATATATATATATATATATATATATATATAATAATGCTATATGTCTGTGGAGAATTAGCCTTGTGAGGTCCCATTAGTAAGATGCTTTAGCAACAGGAACTAGACCAATTGAGATAACCCTCTAAGCTGTTGTTGTTGATATGATTGTAATTTATTTTTTTTATTAATAAAATAAATGTTTTAATTTTTGCATATTTTATATATTAATATAATTTTTATAAGTTCCAATTTATTATGAGTTGAGAGGGATTAAATCTTTTAAAGTATAATTCTTTTTCTAAGTTTTACATTTAAAAAGAAATTTGCACTTCAAAAATTTGAGCCTTATTTACACATGATAAATCATAAGTTAAAATAATCTACACTTGATCTATATTACATTAAAAAAAAAAGTTACTCATACTCCTCACACTAAACAACATATATTGAATATTTCATGTGTGTGTCAATCCCATGTTTAACATAGAGAGCTCTCTCATATTGACTAACATGTAATTAAAATGTTTTGACTATAAAAATTGTTTTACTTTCACACACATATAAAATACCATGCATTCACTTATATGTTTTCTATTTTCTTTATACTGGAATGTCAAAACTTTTAATTGTTATTTTTATATTATATATAATTTATATTAAAGTAATTTTGTTGAAGGTTGCATTTCATATTTAAATATTTTAATTATTAATATTTTTAAAGGTTAAATATAACTTTATATTAAACATTGAAATATATAAAAATATTTATTATATAATTTTTTTTCCTTGGTACATTATATGGATGTGAGGTTTGGGGTTGCAGTGGAGGAAGATGGAGCTAACACAAAATAAATTTATAACCTACAACCCAAGAATTAAAGGAAACACTGCCTACCCTATCCACTTGATTGAAGCTAGCCTTTCCCCATAGAAAGCATGTCTATGTTTGGGTATCTGGTGTGTAAGAATAAACTTTACAACCTGGAAGCCAAGAGGTTCCCCAAAATTGCATCTAACTCTAGCCAAAACCCCCATCTCTGGCTCAAGTGAGGCTGACATAAGGATATCTAGTCCTAACTTAATCATTGGAGGATAAATAACGAGATCGAATTGGTGAATAAGGATAATATTAAAAATACTATCACTTCTGAATTTAAGAATAAGTTGTGGGACAATAAGGAGTTAAAAGAAAAAATGAAGTTAAGGTATTATAAAGAGGTGACCATCCCCAATCTTGCTAACCATAATTATCTTTTTGTTTTGACCAATGCTATGAATAAAATGAACTTTTCAAAGATAAGAACTAATTCTCATGAGATTTGAAGTGAAACCTGTGAGTGGGTCGATTCCCAAAACACCTTCAGACGAAAGAGTCTATCATCTTTGAGATACTAAGCGGGTTGAAGATGAAAAAAATTGTCTCTTCGATTGTCCAACTCTTACTCGCATCCATTCTCATTTTCAAAACCTTTGCCACACTACCAACCTTCTTGACTCATTAAGTCAACAAAACTATAACAATATGTGTTAGAAATGTGTTGTTTTGTTCATTCTTCTATTATTTAGATCTATTATGTTTTTTTTTTCCACTGGAAAAATCTTAATTTTATTCAATAATTAAGTAAAATTACATGTTGTAGACGCTGTAATAGCATATGTTGTAACAAAACTTGTCCTACTAAGATCAGGATCTAATAATCAATTAACTGTCTATCTAGGCTTTTCTACCTTTCTTTTTTTCCACTTTCCACCAGCCTTCATTGTTAGGCGTGGTTGTTACAATAGTCATTTGTGCTTCATTTGTGGCAGCCACGATGTCTTTTTCAAAATCTGAGCTTGTTGTAGAGTATGCTCGCTTGCTGCCACCAATTTCCTGTCTGGGAGTCTCATATTGCTGCTGTGGGTTGCTTGCATTTGGATCTGTTGCATCTTCAATCAGATTTTCATTGTTCTGTAAGTGGTGTGGATAGCTTTCTTTGTTGATTTCTGGATTAATCCTTCCATCTTCAGCTTCTTGAAGTATACTGGTGGTTTCTTCATTCTTTTCCTCTTCTATATCCTCTGCCGATGTGACTGAAAATTTCCATCCTTTCGGCTTTGGTGGTTGTCTTCTTTTCCTATCTTTTTTGTTTTGTGGGCATGCACTCTGAAGATGACTAGTTTGTCGACATATGCGGCAATGAAAGGCAGTGTTTTCATAATCAAGTGGCTGTGCCCATTGCTTTCCATTATGGAGTAAGAGAATGTGATCTGGTAGACCTTGACTAAGATCAACCTCCACGAAGATCCTGGAAAAAGTGTAGATATCCTTGGATAGGTGCTCATTGTCTATTTTTTAAAATGTCCCCAAGGCGTTGCCAATTCCTTCCAATACTTTGTAATGCCAAAAGTGTATAGGTAAGTTAAATAATTTTACCCACACTGGCATTTTGGAGACCACCATGCTGTTTGGATCGAAATCCGGGAACCAAGATTTCATAAAAAGGCCTGCATTTCCCCAAAACCATGGTCCCTCGTTCAATGCATATTCCTTGTCCTTTATGGTGTCGAATTTGACAATAAAGAATCCCTTTGAATAGAGATGGATATCACAGTTTTCTGTCCATATGGAGTAAATCCATTGACGAAGGGCTTCCGGTTTGGGCCAAAAACCGTTGAACCTGCATATCACTGCTTTAGTTAAATAATCAGCATGTATTTCATTTACCTCTGGTATGGCGATTGTTAATGCAGGGTTCTGTGTTGTCTGCTCAACAATGTAGGCCCCTGGTGTTGTAGCTTGCTGTTCTGGTTTCTTTTGTGGTTCCATCTTCCCTTTTACTGCATCTTTGAAGGAAGCAGGTCCTTTTGAACTTGAGCCGGAACAGCCTCCGCGGAGTCTTGTGCTAAGACAGATGGTTGAGTCATTTCCTATACCGTATTCCATTAGCTTGCACTCCTCCTGCAGTACTTTTCCTGTGTAGAGGAGGAGTTGTTTGCATGGTGGGATTCCAGTTTTTTCTTGTATCCTCTGTTTGAGGATTTTTGTCGCCTCCCATTTCCCTATCTTGATGCATATTGTGTTCCCTCCCATGGATCTAATAAAGATAGAACTTTTTCTTTCTTCGAGCATATCCGATGCAAGTGCTGTTTGTATGTTTTGCTGATCCGTCACAATCATCGGATCTTTCTGTTGCCTGCTCCGATCTATGATCTGAGGCTGTGATCCAGATCTCTGAACCTTTTTGTTATCAGGCATCCAGATCCGAGATTGGTGTAGATAGGTTTGTTTATTAGGTGTTAAAATCATTTGGTCAGTGATAGATCTGAGGTTTTTACCTGCATGCTGTTTGCCGATCTGTTCTCCTTCAGCGCCATTGACCTGAAGCTCAGTCCAAAGGGGTATCTTGGCTGTTCCATGCCCCCAAATCTGTGTTGTATACTGCGATTCATGGCCAGACGGAGGCTGTTGGTGAGCAGGCCGCGCGTCCCGTGTCCTAACACGCTCATCCTCTTTCGGCGAGATGTCTGATCTCGTGCCCTTGCGCTTGTAGTTCGCTGGCTGGTAAGCTCCAGGTTCTAACCTGGCAGTAGATCTATGTACTGCGCCATGTAAGGATCGGTCTTCTGCCACATATTCATTTTCTGGGTTGAGTTGGGGCCAAAATATTGACCTCACCTCAGATTCACCCGGCTCTGTTCTCTGCGGCAGCTGCTCTATCCCCAAAAGGACGGCATACACAGAGCAAACTGTCCAGTGTCCGATCCATGTGCATTTCAAAAGCATAGCCGACCCATTTGATCCGATCGAGGGTTTATCAACTATATTCACCGCCTGTAACAGATCTGGCTAGATTCGAACCTCCATTCTGCTTTTGAACCCTATCTACAGCAGATAACATGAAACCCTTGCTTTCGGCGGCATGAAGATGGCCAATGCTAGTCGTGCGGATCCAGGTTTCTGGCTTGTTTTAGATCTATTATGTTATTCTCAAGTCTATATATATCTTCTATTTTTAGATATTTTGAGTAACATTACACCACCTATGACAAATATTATTAGAGTTAATAAGATCCACATATATTGTTTCATGACCCTTAACTGTAGATCACACCCTCCATGCACAGTCACGATTGCCAAGTAATTTTAAAAATTATATTCTAAATTTATAAATAGATCACAATATTCTATAAAAAGATTTATTATAATTGTGGTTATATATTTACATATCTCTTTCTTAGTTGGGTATGAAGTTGTTGATTGTAAATTTTTAATAACAAAAAAAAGATGATGTGATAACAAGTAAATAGAAAATTCACAACCTCAATTGGAAAAAAATTTAATTACTAAAAATAATATCTTCTTTAAAAAAATTGATCAATAAAAGTAAGACACATTTATTAGTCTATATACCATTATACCATTAAAACTCTATGAAATCATTCTAAGTAGATTGTGAACAAATGGATCCATGCTTAATTATTAATGAACATTATATTTATTGGATTTACATCAATTTCAAATAACCTTTCACAATTCATTTCATGGCTTTCTTTCACAACTAGCCATGTTTTTTTTGAGACTTTGACATATTTTTCCACAACAAAAGAAATGAATTTTATTCTCCATGTAACATTACCATATTTTTGAAAAATCATTTTGAAAGTTCAACAGCTTTAGTGACTTAACTATTTTAATAATATTGAAACTAAGCTTTCATTATGAATCTTGAATTTCAAATTTAATAATAAAAATACTCAATCACATATAAGAAAGGGATAATGGGAGTTTATACTAAAAAAAAATTACTGAATCTTTCGTTTCTTATATGTATTTTTATTGTATTTTATTTGTTAAATAGATAATCTATTTTAATGATATGGATAAAATTTAAATCAACATAAAAGCCATGAAATATAAAATATGATATTGTAAATTTGTTATAATTAAATTTTCCATTTAAATTATTAGGCTAATTTTGAATTAAGCTTGAAAAATAAAAATTAATTATAAATCGCTATAAAAAATATGATATTATAAATTAAATTTTAATAAAAATAATTTTATATTAAAATATATAAAATATTAATTAATATTAGAAAAATAAAATATTTATTTTATTATACTTATTCATTTATGAGAAATAATGTTAGGAAGATCATTTTTAAAATTATATATTTTCATCATATATATTATAAAAAAAATAAATTAAAATATAATAATATTATTTAATGTTAAATATAAATATAATTATATTAATAGTTTAAATAAAGTATATTAAATATGGTGAGAGGGCGGCTAGAAACCTTAGTTATGGCAGCAAGAGTTTTATTATTATTAATATGTAACGATTTTTCCCATGGTAGGGGTTTTCGTGAATTTGTTGTTTGCTTCCTAGTTGTGTGATTATCTCCTCCAACCTAGACATATGGTAGTTTATTGTCATGCTTCGGTTACATATATCTAGGTCACTACATCACATCCACTCCTGGCATTATATGGGCGTAGGCATTATTGACTGCGAGCCCTCACAATACCTATTTGTACACATTTTTGTGGATTTCGTCAGTGGGATAAAATATTCTCCACTTTCTGCGAGAACTATGCATTATTCTACAGGTGTCTAGTGTTCCATGGTTTTCAACATGGGTATTTACTGGGCGTCTCTAGTGGCGAAAATGGTGGCCATAACAACTGGTTACCTTCCAGCCTTGGTATGGACACGCGATAATTTTCTTAGGGTTAGAGCCTTAGATCCATGGGTCTAGTTTAGGGGGCAGGTCCATCTCATCCACTATCCCTTTTAGACTTCATGCTCAGTAACCCTAAGTTGGTAGGCTCTTGTTAAATGTTCTTATCTTCTCTTTTGAAGGTGGTGAGTTATTCACATGGATTTTATATTGTTGGTGAATATAATGTTCCAGCTCTTCTAGAGATCAACATTTCTCAACAACAAAACCCTATTGGTTTTGGGCCGAACATGCAGGTCGTTGTAAATAGTAATTCCCCTTTAGTCCGGTTATTCCCCTTGCAAGGTTTTACTTCTAAGTCTTTGAGGGTTCTCTTCAACAAAAACTCTAACCAAATCCAAGTAGGTTTGGTGAAGAAGCTTCATTATGTTAATAACTACAAGCCTACGAAGCTTTCGCTAGTTTTGGGGTGGGGACATTAAGATGGAAAAGGTTGTGGAAATGACAGATAAATATTTGGTTGGTTGTGTAGAGGGTCATTGTTTCTTTGTCCAGACTCTTAGAGAATGGGTGGCATCAAATGTCTCCCCTCATGTAAAGTCTACTCTGTGTGTTGACCTCTATCAAAGGGGTGGATTCACCTAAAATTTGAAGCAGCATAGGTTGCACAAGTTGTGGTGAATCGAGTCTAGCACATTGACTAATCTCATATCTTGTTTAAATCCTGGACTCCTTCGTTCAATCCTAGTAAGGAGAATTCATATATTGTTCTCATATGGTTTCATCCTCGTGGGTTACCTTTGGAATTCTAGGCCGCATATATCTTCTAGGACATCATGAATTATATTGGCTCTTATCTCACCCATGACCCTTCATATCTTAATTCTGGGGAGATAATAGTTGATAGGGTTTCTATTTTGGTGGATTTAAGAGACAATTTACTAGAGGAGATGGAGCTTGGTGGGGACGAGGGTTGCATTGACTATATTGGTTGTGAGAGGGTTCCCTTCTGATGTAGTCAGTGCTATAAATATGGGCACTTAATGAAACTTTTCCCTGTTATTTCTATTTTGGAGGAGGGGGATGAAGATTTCATTTGGGAAGATTTTGTTCCAAATGTAAGAATCCATAATCTAGGTGGAGAATCTGGTGGTATGCCTTTGTGATCAGAGGAGGTTATGTCTACTTATGTTGTGCTTACCTTGGACCCTATGAGGGAGGATGGTGGTTGTATGATCCCTCCCATGCTAAATGTGCAAGGTAAAAATAATATATCTCCTGTGTGTTCATCTTTTCAACTGAAAATTTGTATGGACATTACATCCTTTGATCCCTTTGTGTCATCTATTTCTTATTCATTGTCAATTATTATCTTTCTTTATTCATGCATTCCTTTCTTGCACTCTCCTATCCATTTATCCTCTTCCTAGGGGATCAAAGACCTTTCTTCTCTGGTCATTTTTCTCATCTCTCTCCCTTCATTCTGTGGGTGGTTCATCCTCCTATAACTTTCTCCCACGCAGTAAAGGTCTCTCTTTTTTCCCTGCATCTGAAGGTTTTAGCATCTTACATATTTTTAGTTTTGGTCTGCAGGTTGATACGAGAAAGTAAAATATGACAAAATATATGGAACGTACCAGCGTTGACATGACTACTAGAATAAAATCATCAATTCATGGGGCCCTTAGAGTTTTCGTTGCCCCTTCTGATGTGTTGAAATGAATAATCCTTTCTTTCAACTATTAGGGTCTTACAAGTATCCCTAAGTGGCTTTCTCTCAAACGTATTATTGAATATGATCACCCTGAGATAATCTTTATTAAAGAAACCCTTAGTCCAAATGAATCCATCACAAAATGTTTTGAGGGCCTCTTGGGTGGATGGTTTTTATCTGTCTGGATGCCTCTGGACATTCAAGCGGTTTAGTGATTGGGTGGAGTAATAAGCTCATTAAATTGATCAATTCTTGGAGACTTATTATTATTTATTCCTCGAATTTTTTTGAGGAATTAGGTCGACACTTTTTTTTGCTTAATGTATATGGAACTAATCACAATCAAATATATTTTTAAGAATCCCTCTTCAAAAGATCATTTATTGTTTCCCCTTCATTAATTATTGGTGGTAACCCAAATTTTTCATTGGAGGCTTCTAAATCCTAGGGTGTCCAGGCATTGGTCGAACCATTGTCTGATTTATTTCTTGATCGTCTCATAAGTTAGTCCCTTATTGGCATTGAGCCTATTAAGTTGAAGCTCATATGGATGAATAAGAGATCAAGGTCATATCAGATTGCTAAGAGACTAGATTTCATTTTGGTCCTAGAATCATTTTTGGACCAATTTTCTTTCATTAAACAATGGGTTGGCATTTGTGGTGTTTCGGATCATTCCCCTATCTTCATTAAAATTAGGGGAGATTCCCAAATGCCTACAGGTCCATTCAAAATGAATTCTTGGTGGCTCAAAGAGGAATACTTTTTGGACATGGTAGTGATGTGTTGGTCCCCCTATGATCCACATTCTGGTATTTTGTTGGCAAAAATGTTTGCTAAAAATTTAAAATGTATTAAATTGAAAATGAAAGAATGGGTCCTGGCCAAAAAATAAGTTAAGCTAGTAGAATTCAGAGACATTGAGTCCAAACTTCATACTTTTACTGATTTGGATCAGGAAGGCTATGGATCGACCATCTTGAAAGATGAATTCTTTTAACATGAGTCCCAAAAACTCAAAATATTAGAAAATAAGGAAGTTGGGTGGTGTCTTAAAATTAGAGTTATTTGGATGGAGAATGGGTACAAAAACACTAAATTTTTTCAAGCCTTTGTAAAAGGATGCAAAATGAATAACACTATTTGGTCTCTCAGAGACCATAATAGTAAGGTGGCTTCAACATTTCCTTCTCTA
This sequence comes from Pinus tabuliformis, assembly GCA_031772625.1. NCBI lineage: Eukaryota > Viridiplantae > Streptophyta > Pinopsida > Pinales > Pinaceae > Pinus > Pinus tabuliformis. The sequence continues at coordinate 1,260,076,855 of CM062805.1, forward strand.
ACCTATTTGGGAACCCATCTTTTCAAAAATATTTTTAAGGCACAAGATAAAGCCACCATTGTCAAGGTCATCCATATGAATCTCCGTTTTCCTCTCTTTATTGATGATGAGGGAAACAAATAACTAATGTTTGAAGTCTTGGAAGATGAGTTAAAAAAATCTTCACAGTTTTCACAAAGATAAGAGCCCTAGGTTGGATGGTTGGGGTGTTGAATTTTTTCTTGGATTATTTTAAATTATTATGTCAAATTTATTGGTTGTTGTTAAAGAGTCCTAAAAGGATCGTCATATTCTATCAGTTTTCAATTCTATTTTGATTGCTTTGATCCCAAAGGTTGAAAATCCCTCTTCCTTTGAGGATTTTAAGCCAATATCCCTGTGTAATTCCATATATAAAATCATAACAAAGGTGATTTCTCTCAAATTGAAAGCTATTCTATTTGAATCCATATCTAAGGAGAAATTTGGTTTCCTTAAATGTCGTCAAATCCATGAATCCATTGGAGTGGCACAAGAAGGCGTTCATAGTCTAAAAACTATGAAGTTCAAAGGTGTAGTGATTAAAATTGACCTCTCGAAAGCCTATGATCATGTTAGCTGGATCTATATCATACTTATCCTCACTCATGTTGGTTTTTTCCTAGATTTTATTAATTGGGCGATGAGTTGCATTCAAAATGTATCTTTTGTTGTGTTGATTAATGGTGCAACTACTCCTTTCTTTCATTCTCATTGTGGTCTTTGACAGGGTTGCCCATTCTCTCTATTGACACCTAATCATAGGGATTGGGTGAACAACTATAATTAGTGTAAATAAATAATAAAGGAAATGGAGAGTCATCGGGAGATGAAACTGAACAATCACTCCCTCTTGTATATAATAATGAACTACCTAAATGAATAATATAATCTCATTTTCGAGGAGTTACCTCCTGGCCTGACATGGTATCAGAGCCAGTGCCATTTTTGGCGTCTCTCTTTGCCTTGTAACTCCCAGTCTATCATATCTGCCATTATTCTATCACCTGTCCTTTGGCCAGATACTTCTCTGAGCTGAATTAATTGCATGCTACGTATTTTTTATTCTGGTTAGTGCACTCTCCCAGTAGCGTTTGAAGCGTTGAACATTCCCGACCTGACATTCCTCTATCACTGTGGTCTGCCTCCTCCCACTGTGCATACCATTCTACTGGCCATACATAGTCAGCCCACTTGGCTTGGCCTGACATGGTATTTGGCCCTCTATAATTGGATAGTGCATTGAATTATATCTGTGATTTATCTTGTTCACCCAATGATTCCTTAGATATCGACACTGGGTTGGGTTCTCTCTGCATTGAAGTTGGAATGTGCGAGCCATCCTAGACTCCCTTGAAACCTACATTGAGCATTTAGGTCTTGCAGACACACCATTTCTGCCACGGCTTGCCTGTGAGGCTTCATTCAGAAAATCATCCGTTGTTGAAAGCCCAATTGCCTCCCATTCCTTTGTACAGCCCTCGGGGACCCTCTAAGGCAATGGTCTGCTTCACAACATCCATTGCACCTGCAAAGTGAGGCGGTTGACCGGGAGGAGGTGTTGGCTGACTCTGGAGCTTCACCTTAATAGTGTCAAAGGGGTGCCCAATGACAAGTTGTTGCACGTGCCCAAGAGGACCTGGAATGTAAGGAAAACCGAGATCTACCAGGTTGTTTCATATCTGTGTTTCAAGCGATTTCATTGTTGGAGAAAGTAGAGGAGCCATGGTGCAGTGGTTGACTATGTTCGAGCCCAAGAGCGGTGGCTGACTGTACTCAATCCTACGCAGCATAACTATGGTATGGTGCAACGTAGAAATTCATTCAAGGCTCGTAAAGTGAATTATATGTGACAATTATATTCAAATGTGTTTTGTTTACTTCAGTTTATGTATTACTGTGTGGCTCCCACCACCTCCCTCATATAAGCTCCTTCATATATGTTCCTCCTACAACGTGGCCTCTCCACATACGGCCTCTCTTCACTATTATATATTTGCCTACGTTGAATGCCCTTACTACAATTTTTTTTTAAATCACCAAAACTGATTTAAAAGAAAAACCAACAAAAGTGCATTTTTTTATTATATATATTGGCAGCAGAAGTACATTTTTTTACAATATATAGATTTTTAAAATGCATTCATTGATATCTATTGTGGGAGTGATTCTCATCTACAAGGAAAATTATCTTGAGTGGTCTTGGAAAATCAAACACACTCTCATTTTTAATGAGTTGTGGAAAAGAGTGTGTGTTGGCGACGGAGACAAAGACCCAGAACAGCGTACCCCAGACAAGGAATTCTCCATTTGGGAAAATAAGAATAGCAAGGCTTATGCATTGATTGCAACATCAGTAAATGAAGAGGTGAGTCGCCATATTTCGCCATTTTCAAATGCTTTCGAAGCCTTACAAAAACTAAAGGAACTCTATGACTCACACACTGCACTTGAAGTTGTTCAACTCATGATTAAATTGTTCACCCTTGAATTGCAAAATGATGATCCTCTTGCTCTTGCATCAAAAGTAAAATCTATTATGCATGATATCAAAGTCACTAATGTTGAACTGGACATTCCTTTGATAGATTTTCTCAAGGCACTTTATCCCACTTACTCAAATTATCTTGAGTCATTGCAAGCAAATGGAAACCTCAAAGATATTACCTTTGACTCCCTTGTGAAAAAATTTGTTGAAAGAGAGAAAGATTTTGGGAAGAAGACAGCTCCTTAGTCTTCTGAAGAGGTTATGTGTCTTTCACATAGAGAGAAGAATCTTGCTCAATATTCTTCCAGAGGAAGAGGTGGTTGAAGAGGAATAGGAAGAAATTTCAGAGGCAGGGGGCGTAGACACTCTCAAGGAGAAAAGTCAGATTTTCACTGCATACGCTGCAAAAGAGATGGATCACATGATGCATCCACATGCAAGTTTCCTTGGGAAAGAATTGAGTAGGAAAGAAACGAACCCAAAGGTAAAACTAATGATAGAGAATGGTAAAGCACCTGAATCTGCTCACTATGTTGTGGCACACTGTAATATTGGAGTAAATGAAGACTTATTTAATGCTTCACTTGCTTCTTGGAAAAATGATTGGTTGCTTGATTTAGGAGCAACTTGCCACATGACTTTTAGAAGAGATTTTTTTGAAGAATTTACTGACAATGTTGATGGAGTAGTATACTTTGCAGACAAATCAAAACTCAAGCCATCAGGGCTTGGTACAATCAGGCTTAAATTGCCTGGTCTTCCAGACTTTCTTCTGCATCATGTTTTATATCTCCCACAGCTGAGGAGAAACTTGTTGTCCTTGGTCCACATCTGCCAGCAAGGACACTCCATTAATATGTTTTATGGCAAGCTTGAGGTGATAAAAGCACCATACCACTCACTTGTCATGATGGGGATAGAAGAATAAAGGCTTCTCAAGCTGCAGGGTACCTCTGCTCGTGCACAAAATTTATCATACAATTCTCATTATGAAGAACGTACATTTCCATCAATTTTATTATGGCATGCTAGATTTGGACACTTGAACTATAACAACCTCCGCTTGTTGAAGAAAAATGGTGTTACTGGTTTTCGTACAATTCCTAGGAAACTTAAGCAATGTGATGCTTGCATTATAGGAAATCATAGCAAACAATTTTTTCATGATTCACATTCCAAAGCACATAGAAAACTTGAACTCATTCATTTATATTTATGTGGTTCAATGCATGTTCCTTCTGCAAATGGAAATAAATATATGATGGCATTTATTGATGACTACACCAGAATGTGTTGGGTTTATTTATTGAAGAACAAATCTGATGTTTTTCAAACATTCAAGAACTTTCATACATGGATTGAAAATGATGCACAATCTCATATTGGCACTATTCGCACTGATAATGGAAAAGAATACACTTCAAATGAATTTGAAAACTATCTTCGCCAACATGGGATCAAACAACTATGCCTTATAATCCCCAACAAAATGGAGTAGTTGAAAGAATGAATAGGACAATCTTAAATATGGTGCGCTCCATGATGTTTTTCAAAAATGTAAAATTGATGTTTTGGGCTGATGCAGTTCTATGTGCTGTATATGTAAAGAATAGATTTCCATCTAATGCTATTAGAAACAAGAATCCTTATGAAATGTGGTATGGGCACATTCCTTCGGTAAAGCATCTCAAGGTCTTTAGTTCCACATGTTATGCCTTGATACCAAAGGTACATAGAAACAAACTTGGTGCAAGAAGTCATAAGTGTATCTTCCTGGGGTATTCAAACACCTCCAAAGCAAACTATCTCTATGATGACTTCAATAAAAAGTTTGTTGTATCTAGAGATGTAATCTTTCTTGAATCATCCAAAACTGACAATGTTGTTGAGCGGCAACTTGATCGCTTAGATATATTCACAAATGAAAAATCATTTCAAGAATTTGATAATCAGATTCCACATCTTGAAGGGGGGGTTCCTATACTAGATCAATTCGTGGAATCTTCTTCTGAAGCACTCTCTCCCCGCATGAAACTCCAACAACGAATGATACTTTGAGTGATGTGATTGACAGAATTGGGAGACTTAATCTTGATTCATTCCCAACTTAATCAATGGAGCACCCTAGACCATCTCAGAAAGGTCCCCTAAAGTGGCTGACAAAGACACTTGAAAGTGTTCATCCTAATGATGTTGGAAAGACATGAACTAGAAATTCAACCCGACAAAATGGAGCTGATATAGATGACTCTGATTCACCTATTGATATGGATGTTTCTTATGATTGTGAATTGAATTGGTCTATAGATTTTGAACCAACTTCCTTCAAAGAAGATGCTTCTCATGATGAATGGAAAGAAGCAATGCAAAAGGAGTATGATGCCTTGATAAAGAATTCCACTTAGAAGTTGGTTGATCCTCTATTGGGAACCAAACCAATTCGCTGTAAGTGGGTCTACAAGAACAAGTATAAAGATGATAGCTCACTTGAAAATCACAAATCCAGGCTTGTGGCAAAAGGTTTTGCACAGAAGGAAGGGGTCGATTATGAGGAGACTTTCCCCCCATAGTAAAATGGGCTACCATCCAGACACTCTTTGCCCTAGCAGCTCAGAACGGTTGGAAAGTCCATCAAATGGATGTAAAAACCACTTTCTTGAATGGAGGTCTAAAAGAGAATGTTTTTATGTCCCAACCTAAAGGATTTGCTATGAAAGGACATGAACATAAAGTATTCAAACTTGTGAAATCCTTGTATGGCCTCAAACAAGCACCGCGATCCTGGTATGAAAAACTAATTGAGCATCTTCTGAAACTCAATTTCAAATATTATGATCTTGATGATGCAACTTTGTTTGTCAAGAAGGTTGGAAAAACTATTGTATATCTTGTGGTATATGTATATGATCTTTTGATGACAGGGAACAATGAGAGCTACATTGCATCCATAAAGAAGGAATTGAGGAAAGGTTTTGAAATGGCTTATTTGGGCTATGTTCATTACTATCTTGGTATTGAAGTAACTCAACATCTGAATTCCATATTCCTTTCTCAGAAGAAGTACATTGGAGATATGTTGAACAGGTTTGGCATGACTGAATGCAATCCTCTGACTACTCCAATGGAACAAAACTTAAAGCTCACATCCATTTAAGGAAAATAATTTGAGGATGCAACAAAGTATAGACAACTTGTAGGAAGTCTCTACTACCTGACTACTACCAGACCAGACATTTCGTTTGTTGTTGGAATCCTCTCTAGGTTTATGCAAAAGTCTTGTGAGGGACATTGGTCTACTGCAAAAAGAGTTCTAAAGTACTTGAAGGGAACTCAAGACTTTGGACTCGAGTATACACAGATGGGCAACTTCAGCTTGATTGGATACTCTGATTGAGACTTTGATGGAGACAAAGAAACTGTGGTATCTACTTCGAGTTATGCTATGAGTCTTGGATCAGGAGCTGTCTCCTGGAGATAACGCAAACAATGAGTTCCAGAAGATTCCACAATAGAGGCAGAATATGTGGCAGCAGCTGAGGCAACAAAAGAAATTGTGTGGCTCAAGAAAAGTCTGGAAGGTTTGCAGGTAAAACAAGTACAATCGACTCCACTCATGATTAACAATACCTCAGGCAATAAAGTTGGCCAAGAACCCAAAGTTCCATGATTGAACGAAGCACATCAATACAAAATATCATTTGATTCGACATCATGTTGAGGCCAAAACAATCCATCTTTGCCATTGTTCCACTAATGACAAGATTGCAGACATGTTCACCAAATCACTTGGAAGAGAAAAGCTTCAAATATTCATAATGATGATTGGACTCACCAACATCCCTTTAGATTAAGGGGGGGAATGTTGACACCTAATCATAGGGATTGGGTGAACAACTATAATTAGTGTAAATAAATAATAGAGGAAATGGAGAGTCATCGGGAGATGAAACTGAATAGTCACTCCCTCTTGTATATAATAATGAACTAACTAAATGAATAATATAATATCATTTTCGAGGAGTTACCTCCTGGCCTGACAGTCTCCCCTCCTATTCTTATTGGTGGTGAAGGGCTTAAGTCATTTATTGGCTGAAGAAAAATAGAGGGGCGAGTTTAAAGGTTGCTTTCTAACAAGATCTTGTGAAATATCACATTTATTATTTCTTTATGATATTCTTATATTTTGTAGTCGCTCTCCTCAAGAGGTGATTTTATTGAAGAATATACTCTCAGTCTTTGAGAAATCCATTGGCATGGTTATAAACTTCTAAAAATATTATATTCTATATGCCAATTTGGGAGCTCGGGAACTACAAGACATCTTAAATTTCCTTCGAAAGCCTTCTGCTTGTTTGGACGAGGGTATAAAATATTTGGGCTTCCACTTAAAACTAAATACTTATCATCTCACTGATTGGAAATGGCTGGTTTGAAAAGTGGAGAAGAGTATTGAAGAATATACTCTCAGTATTTGAGAAAGCCACTGGCATGGTTAGAAACATCTAAAAATATTCTATTATATCTGCCAATTTGGGAGCTCGGGAACTATAAGAGATCTTAAATTTCCTTCCAATACCTTCTTCTTGTTTGGATGAGCATATAAAATATTTGGGCTTCCACTTAAAACCAAATACTTATTAGATCACTGATTGGCAATGGCTAGTTTGAAAAGTGGAGAAGTGTATAACAATATGGTGCCATCGATGGCTCTCTAGGGTTGGGTGCCTTGTTTTAATTAAATATGTTCTTGAAGCCATCACGGTGTATTGGGGATCCTTAGCCTATATTCTTAAAGGTATTCTTGAACACATTAGATGCCTTTGTTTTAAATTCCTTTTTTCTAGGAAGAAAGAGGAGTTCTCCTTTCCATGGGTGGGCTAGGAAAAAATTGATCTTCGTAAATCTTTGGGGGCTTGGGTCTTAATAACATATTCATGTTCTCACATTCCTTGGCAGAAAAATGTGGATGTTGTTTAATGAAAATGAAGAGTTTACAATCCTTTGTGGTAATTTTTAAATACATTCATCCTCTCTCTATGCAAGATTAGGTATGTTCAGTAGACAAACGAAAGGGGAATATCTTGATTACATGGAGGGCTTTAATAAATACTTTTGAGACCATTCACAAGAGTTTGGATTGGAAAGTTGGTTCAAGTACTCGAGTTCGTCTTGGTTAGGACCCATGGCCAGGGAGTGGTGGAGAGAACCATATTCCTCCTCCCTTAATTAACCTTACGTGGGATCAGGGGTATCTAGGCTGGACATATCGTTGACCCGAATACTACTAATATTTGGCTTTAGAGTTGGAAATATTGTGTTGATACATTCCAATTGCATTTTCTAGTGTGTAGCAACAATTCGAGGGGACCTTAATCGTGGAAATATTAGAATCTCTGACAAAGGTGATGAATTGGCATGGTCAATGTCTCCTTCTAGGGTCTATTCTCCAAAGATAGATTATGCCTTCATTTACACTGACCATAAAATTGTTGTCCCTCAATGGTGGTGGAAGTCTGTTTGGAAGTATCATTTCCCATCCAAATCAAAACTCTTTATGTGGTGCATCTTGAATGTTGAATTTCCATGACACTGGTGTATAGGATAGAATCTTGAAATATCTGACGCTACCAAACAAAGAATCTCAAAAAATCTACTTTTCACAGTGGAATATAAATAACAGTAAATCACACATGCATAAGTATAGCCAATTTTTTACAAAATATTGTACAAATATGTACAACAACCCAATCTTCGTTATATTAAACCAAATGAATAATACAACTATATAGGGCTCCCATACAAGGGATAATGGCCCTCAATTATCCACAAGTACAAGAATAAGAGATACAATGACACTCTCGTTACTCTATTGCACAATCACAACCTCTACATTGTATCTCATCTTGTCAGTCCTTCGCTTCTGTTTTTCTCTCTAATTTCCCCTTAGTCTATCAACGAACAACACATTGAGACTCCAGGAGGGTTGCCACCTATCACTACTGCAAGTCACTTTTGCTTCAATGAATACGGGCTGATCCAATATGCTCTTCTAGGCTGACCAACACCTGAGCTCCAATCTACCAATCTAGGAGTCCACTAGTCCATCAATGTAATGCACATTATGCTTCAATCTTTACCCAATAACGCAGCAATCATTTCACTTCTTTTATGCTTCTCTAGGGATATTTTGGACACTTTCTTGTTTCCCTCCACGAACCACTAAGTGCCCAATAACTCCACTGTGAAATCTTCTCCTAGAAGAGGCTTCTAACCACCAAGTTGAGTCTTCCAATTGGCTCCCATGGGCTACAAAAAATATGTCTACACTAGGACCTATCCTCTAACATCCAACTCAACACGAATACCATACCTCTGTACTCCTTCAGGGTTTATTTCACTGCTATAGATCTAGTGCTCTGGTCAGGGCTTGTTGGCAAACTACAAAAACCCTCTCACTACTCTAAGACCCCTTCCTTGACTTCGACCTCCCTCCTAGCTAATATTCCCACACTCCTTCGTTTTCTGGGCTATTTCTAGCCCTGTTTTATACCTTACGACCTACTTGCTTTAAGGGAATTAGGCTCGTGGCCCTTCTTGTAAGCACAACAACCTTTTGACCCCTTGTTCTGAAGAGAATAAGGCCTATAGCCCACCTATAGGTGTTTTTGAGGAATTCAACGTACTTCTAGGAGGAATATCCCACCTCAAACTATCGCAAAACACCAACAAAACAACACTTAATAGTTTTGGAAACCTCCTGTAGTACTTTCGACTTGTAAGAGACAAACAAACCCACACAAACAGTCCCTAACAAGTTTAATTTGCCTTCTTCTCTAACTTGGCTACCTCGGAGATGTATCTTCTATGAATGGATGCACTTGGATGTGTTAAAATGAACTCCATAACCTTCTATTTATACATAAAATAAGGGCTCAAAAAATTTCTTGAAGAGACATGTCTTTTGGACAAGTTCACCTCAAGCCTACATGACTTGACCGTCCAAAAGCCCACTATTATCTTCAAAATTTCATATTTCATCATAGAAAACTCGGAATTTGACAATTATTGTTGCGTTAGATTCTCCTCAACGCTCTATATAATCTCCTTCCATCACATGTCCAAAATGCTCCATGGTTTTGGCCCAAACATCGATGGGTTCAAAACCCAAATCTTGGGTTCCAATCCTACAAATGACTTTTGTGGCGCTCTAACCTCCGAACCCCGAAACCTTGGGGCTTGGAGTACATCCCAAGCTACTAAAAAATAAACACTCCCTTTTAGCGAGGGTGGTACTTCCAAGACTAGGAAGTAACTCATCATCATCATCACTACTCGCAACACTCACCCAACCTCTAGCGCTTCCAACTGCAGCAATCCCTGTAGCATGAACTACGCCTCTCTCAGAAGTTGCATTGTCACTGGAAGTTTCTTACTTCTTCTTCTATTCTTGTATCACGTTCCAATCTATCCATGATTCCTTCTTTGCAGATGTAGAATCAATATTTCTCCCCATTGACCATGCACCCTTCTTAGGATGTAAATTATCCCTGTAAACCTGCAAACTCCCTTTAGAACTCGACTCCCCCTGAGTCTTTGGAACCTGGATCCTCTTCTCTAGAACTTGTACCTACACCTCTGAAGCCAACACCTACACTTGCTTCTCTAGAACTTGTACTTGGTCCTCCTCCTTCTTCTTCCCATGATCCATAGGCATGCCCGTAAGCTTGTATAGACCATGCCCTCTAACTCCAAGCACAATACCCACCTGCAAAGCTAAAGCCTTTGGGCTCGAGTCTTGTCTTCCCATCCAGGAATAAGACCTCAAACCCCTTCTTATCGATCATCAAGATAGATATCATGCTATATCTAAGTCCTAGTACAAACAGTACATCTTGGACCCACGTCATCCATCTTGTCTCCATCCAGAATGACACAACTCCCGATCCTCGGATTTCCTTCTAACTCTTGTTGCCCAACACCATGTGCAACTTTGAGTCCCATCCAACTGGAGTCTTGAAAACCTCCTATGACCTTGTCATATCTTTCAACACACCACTTTCTGTGTACCATCCAACATCATCAATGGTACTCTGCAAGAAATGATAGATCATAACAAATTCCTCCTCCTCCAACCTCCTGTTGATAACATCTATCTTAGCAGAAGTGGCAACACTGGCGACCTTCTTCCCTTTCTTTTTCTCATCATCTCCTGTCTTCTTCTTCATCAGACATCTCAATGAAAATGACCCATCTCCCCCCAGTTGAAACACTTGAATTTACTCAATTCCTTCTTATGATTACCCTTCATTTATGTTGCAAGTGCCATACCATCATCTGAAGCCCTCTTCTTTGGATGAATATCCTCATCTTGCAACTCTTCCTTAATGAAGTTGTCCCACACCTTATTCTAGTATGGAAAATTTTCCCTAGAAACGATCCCCTTGATGAATAGTTTCCACTTTGGAGTAAACTTTTTCAAGGAAATCCTCAACTTATTAGTATCTAAAATAGTCACACCGACGACAGCAAGCTCATCTTTGATCTGAGATAATCTTGTCATATATGAAGTCAGTCCTTCACCTTGTATCATCTTCATGGAATTCAACTTATTCTCTAATACCAGTACTCGGTTCTCGTTTTTACTCTATAAAAAAATCTAAAGAGCCATCCACATCTAATGTGCAGTTTTCTTCCCAGACAAATGAGGTATTAGGGGATCCTTCACACCATCTAGGATGATCAATCTCGCTCTAGTATCCAATTCTTCGGACACTTCCATCTCCTTAGGATCGGTTGGCTTCTCAATTTCTTTCTCAGTGAACTCCCAGATCCTGTTTACTTGCAATACGAACTTGATCCTTTCCTTCTAAGGACTATAGTTGGACAACTCTTCCAACCTGTCATCATACTAGAGACCATCCTGCAACTTTGACATTATAGTGAGCCCTTCACCTACAATGTGACCAACTCCCTCTTAAGTTGTACTTCATTGTGCACTCTTTGATTCATTGTCTTCCAAAGTAGCTCAGAAACCCTCTAATACCATGTTGAATTTCCACGACCTTGATGTATATGATAGAGTCTTAAAATATTTGATGCTACCAAACCAAGAATCTCAACAAAGTTACTTTGCACAACGGAATATAAATAACAGTAAATCACACATGCACCAGTATAGACAACTTCTTACAAAATATTGTACAAATATGTACAACAACCCAATCCTCATTATATTAAACAAACTAAATAATACAATTGTCGAGGACTCCCATACAAAGTATAATGGCCCTCAATTATCCACAAGTACAAGAATACAAGATAAAATGACAACCTTGTTCCTCTAGTGCACAATCGGAGCCCCTTAGTCCATCAAACAACAACACATAGAGACTTCAGGAGGTCTTCCACCTATCATTGCTGCAAGTCACTTATGCTTTAATGAACATGGGTTGATCCAATCTTCTCTTCTAGGTTGGCCAACACCTAAGCTCCAATATACCAATATAGCAGTTCACTAGTCCATCAATGTACTTCACATTAGGCTTCAATCTTCACCCAATCATGTAACAGTCAATGTCCTTCTTGTATACTAATTTAGGGCTACTTTGGACATTTTCTTGTTTCCCTCCACCAACCTCTAAGTTCCCAATAACTCCACTATGAAACCTGCTCATAAGAGGGGCTTCTAACCAACAAGTCCAGTCCTCCAATTGGCTCCCATAGGTTGCAACAAATATGTCCACACTAGGGCTTATCCTCTAGCATCCAATTCAACACAAATACCATACCTCTAAACTCCTTAAGGGTTGATGTCACTATTATAGCCCTGGTGCTCTGCTTAGGACTTATTGAAAAACTGTACCAATGCTCTTTCACTGCTCCAAGACCCATTCCTTGACTATGGCCTCCATCTAAGCTAATATTCCCACACTCCTTTGTTGTCTGGGCTATTTCCAACCCTCTTTTATGCCTCATGACCTACCTGCTTCAAGGGAATTAGGCCTGTGACCCTTCCTATAACCTCAACATCCTTTCGTCCCCCTGTTCTGAAGAGAATAAGGCATGTGGCCCACTTGTAGGTGTTGCTAAGGAATGCGACCTTCTTCTGGGAGGAATATCCCACCTCAAATTGTCCCAAAACATCCCTTTACAGCTGCGGCAACCTCCCGTATTACTTCGGCCCTATAAGAGACAAAAAAACCCACACAAGTAGTCCCAAATAAGTTCAATCTTCCTTCTTATCTAATTTGATTGCCTCATAGATATATCTTCTATGAATGGATGCACTTGGATGTGTTAGAATAAACTCCATCACCTTCTATTTATACACAAAAGAAGGTCTCATTGAATTTCTTAAAGTGACATGTCTTTTAGACAAGTTCACCTCAAGCCTACATGACTTGACTATCCAAAATCCCACCATTATCTTCAAAAAGTAATATCTCATCGTAGACAACTCAGAATTAGACGATTCTTGTTAAGTTGGATTCTCTTCAACAACCTCTAACATCTCCATCCATCATATGTCCAATGCTCCATGGTTTTGGCCCAAACATCGATGGGTGAAAAACCACAACCTTGGGTTCCAAGCCCACAAATGACTTTTGTGGAACTCCAACCTCCAAAACCCAAACCCTAGGGCTTGGAGTACCTCCCAAGCTACTCAAAAATTAACATTGAATGGGTCTGTTTTGACATGGGTTGTTCTGTAAACATTTCTCATAGGGCCTTGATTGGTGTTCTCTTTGCAAAGAAGTTGATGAATCGATCACCCATTTATTTATTGAATTACATTTTGGTAAGTTTATTTAGACCTTATTTAGATCTGTGGAGGGTTATATGGGTGCCTATGCTAGTTTATCTGTGGAAAATCCCAGCAACAATGGTTGTGTTTCCCTTCTTCTCGTACTTTTAAAGTGTTTTCTTTGATTTTCTGTTGGGGGATTTGGGTTTCCTAGAATCACTCCATTTTTCAAAATAAAATTCCATCCCCATAGTTTTTTGCAGTGGTATCTATGAATATTCTTTTCCATTTTCCTCAAGACAAGGATGTGCGCAATGTTTGAATTATTATGCGTGAAATTCCATATCAATATTTTCCATGGGCTTACTTTCATGAGGCCTTTGATACCTCAGGTATCTAATGTGGTGGTGGCTTCATCTTACACATCTCATTTTCACACTCCTTCCATGTTTCCATGGGATTTGGGCAAGGATCAAACAACTTTTCGAAACTATTGTCATGTAGATATCTTCTTTCGTTTTCTCAGGAATAGGGGGTTACATATCTATAGTTATGTGGTGATTCATTTCTAGTGGTGAACTATATTAACAAAGTATAGGCTTGTAGAAATATCTTACTTTCTCCTATTATTTATCACATTTTTATGATAAATACATTTTTAACTCTTTCCCATGTCACCACATATTCAAGGAGCAGAACTTGGAAGCTGACAGACTATCCAAATCAACATTAACATTGGATCCAAGGATTTGGCAAATTGTCGAAGTTCGTGATGGTTCCTATATCTCATAAGATTATCACTTTATGTTGGAGTGCATTCCTCCTCATTAGGGGGGATCAACATAATTTTTATATTAACAATTTTTTTTTACTTTTGATGATGCTTGAGCTTATTTTAGTGCTCTTTCTTGCATTCTAGTTGACTATATGTGTATATATTTATGTTATCTTGACTCTAGATTGATTCTTACATGACTTCTCATGTGACTCTATGGATGATACTCTCTATGAATTTTGTTGTATCTTCTGGCTGTAGCGTTTTAGACTTTGTAGACTATTTTTGGGTCAATACTTGCATACATACTCAGTGTGTCTATGGAATGTATTTTTTATTATACTTTAATAAAAAATAAGGTTTTTTCCGCATGAAAATATTTTAAGATTTATATTTATATGAATTATAATTTAAATATTTATGTTGGTTAAATGGTTCTTCATGATTTCTGACCCAAAAACCCGAGGTGTTGATCCTTTCGCAATGGCCTCTTTGGAGGGGGTTGGCCCTCCTCCTCCTCCTCCACCTCATTCTGTAAGCTAGATGCATTCAAATATTTGATAGCTGAAATCACAAATTAGCCTCGGTCTAAAGAGACTTAATCCAAATTCGTGAAGTGTGCCAAGACAATTCCTTCTGTGGCCCTCCCAAACGGAGCAGTCAAAACCACACTTGCCTTCTCCCACTATGCCTTAGTTGGACAATTCATGGGGATGTGGCCTTCATCCCAATCTATGGAATCCTAGCTCGAGCAGTCTTTGAAGCTAAAAATGAAAGGAGGGATTCATTTTTATGCCTATGGTAATGGACTTTTCACTTTTCTCTTTGAATTTAAGGAAGATCGAGATGTAATTTTCAGGAATGGGCCAGACTTCTTTAGATCTATGGGTATGTATCTATGTCAATGGTACTTAGATTTTAAACCAAATGAACATATCCCTACTACCATCCCAGTTTGAGTAAAATTCCCCCATCTTCCCTTGTCTCTCTAGAGCCATGATTTCCTAAGGACAATTGGGAATGGAGTTGGAAAATATTTTCATTGAGCAAAGTCGAAGGGTTATTAGTTTTCTTGTGCCAATATTTGTGTAGAAGTAGATATGGAAAAAGGATTTCCTTTTGAAACTAACTTAACCCTAGGATGTTGGACCCACTTCCAAACCCTCGATTATGAGTATATCCCCTTCAAGTGTCGATTTTGTTGAAAAATGTGGAACTAGGTTCGGTATTCATTAGTATGAAATGTATTCTTGTAAATGTAAAATGTAAAAAAATTATTATTATTATTGAAGCATGGGTTTCATGCTCAAGTTCATTTATTTTATAGTTCAAGCACCCATTGAGTTCTTCTAGGGTTTTTCCTAGGTATAAGAGTCATCATCATATATGGAAGACCCTATTGGCACATTATAAATTGTGAAGAAAAAATTATTTTGTCTTGAAAGTTTCAAAATACCTCCAAGATCAAGTCGGCCTAATGAGCTATCAAGTTGGTCTACATGAAGAGCCACGTCCACCCTTGAGGAAACCTATATATAAGAGGAACTCATCCTCCATTTGACTCACTCACTCTTTCATCTCTTATACGAAGATGAAAAAATAAAAGGAAGTTGAAGAAGGAAGTGCGAAGGATAGAAGGTTGAAGAAGTTGAAGTGTTTGGGTCTTTCTCTCTTCTTCTGGAAGTGTGAAGTTAGGGTTTCTGCATTGGGATATTCTAAGGTTTGAATTTGGAAGCAAGAGATAAGGGAAGGCAAGAGAAGGTCTCTTAGGGCATCTTACTAGCCCTAGGACTCAGGTCAAGGCAAGCAAAGTCAAGAGGAAGGTTGTTAGAGTGAGATCAAAGTCTCGTAGAGAAGCAACAACATTTGCAGCAGTTGTTGGGGAGCAGAATTTCAAATCAAATGGGAGGTAGAAGATATTGCAACAGGAGATCATGGAAGACTTGATCTTGGAGGGTATTTGTCTCAGTCTAGGTCATGGTATTCGTTAATTGAAAGATCTAAAAGATAAGAAGATATTTTTAGGTTTTCCCATCTAGAGGAGGGGTTTTGGCCCTGGCTTGCGGCCTATATACTGTGTCACTGCTCTTACTGATTTGGTATCTTTTTTATGTATTGCACATCGGAATAATAACGAACAAAGATAATAAGAAAAAGGTAACACAAACAATTATCAAGTTAAGATAATTAACATATTCATTGACCTATTGAATTCTCAACATGGTATTAGAGCTTTGGTTCTCTAAGGGCATCATGAAGATCTCCTCCACAATGAAGAAGTTCATCAAGAAGATTGCAAGCCATCTCAGGAAAGGTATCAAGGAAGCATGGAGTATGTTATTTTATTCAAAGAAGGCATGAATCAATGAAAGGGGTGAAGGTATCTTTTCGACTCTCCCTAGTACATTCCTAGATGAATACATCTGGGTAATTGATAGTGGTGCATCAAGGCACATGATTGGTCACTCCAACCAATTGAATACCTTATGAAAAGTAAAATTTTCTTACTCTATGGAACTTGGAGACAACAAAAACTATCCAGTGAAGGGCATTGGATCAACTTCCATAAAACTCAAGGATGGAAGCAACATCCACCTCAACAACATTCTATTTGTTCTAGGTTTGCACAAAAAATTACTTTCTATTTCAAGTTTAGAAGATAAAGGAGATAGAGTAGCCTTCATTGATGGAAAGGTAGTTGTTTGGGGAAAGGACTCAAGCATAGATCAAGCTAAAGTTATTGGTATCCAAGAAGGAAGGATTTACATATTAATATCTCATGTAAACCAAGCCATAGTTCACACTAAGATTAGTCCATGTGAACTTTGGCATCGAAGGTTTGGTCATCTACATTTCAAAATTCTTCCAACTTTAAATTCCATAGTAGATGGAATCCCAAATCTAAAGGAAGATCATGAAGGTGTCTACAAGGGATGTGCATTGGGTAAGAATACCAAGAGACCATTTGGAAGTAGTGCTTCATGGTCGAAAGAAATCTTGGATCTTATCCACTCTGATGTATGTTTCCTTATGACTCCAAAATCACTTGGAGGCCATCTATACTATGTTACATTCATATATGGTCATTCAAGAAAGACCTAGGTTTACCTAATGAAAACCAACAGTGAAGTATTTATAAAATTTCAAGAATTCAAAGGTGAAGTGGAGAACCTTACAGAGAGAAAAATCAAGATACTAAGATCTAATAATGGAGGAGAATATACATCTAAAGAGATTACAACATTCTGTAAGGAGTCTGAGATTAATAGGGAGTTGATAGTCCCATACAATCCTGAACAAAATGGGGTCGCAGAAAGAAAGAACGGAGATTCCATTGAAGAAAGTGTAAAAGAGATCTTACACAATCAAGATCTACCTAAGTTACTGCAGGGAGAGGCAACCAAGACAACGGTCTACATTCAAAATCAATGTCCTCACAAATCTATAGACAAAAAAACTCCGGAAGAAGTGTTCACCGGGAAGAATCCATCTATAGATCATCTCTAAATTTTTGGGTGTCCTCCTCTAGCCACAAATATTGCTTTATACTTATCTATACTTCCATTAGCTGCATGCTTGATCTTATAGATCCACTTGGAAGTAACCATAGATTTATCTTCGAGCATAGGTACGATCTCCCAAACTCAATTCTTCATTATAGAATTATATTCTTCATTCATGGCATCCTTCCATTCTCGATGTTCTACAACCTCTTCAAAGGTGGATGATTCTACTTCTATTAATTTTGTCATGTATGCAGCATACACAAAATATTTCTTTGGTCTCTTACTTTCTCTAAATGATACTTTTGCTTCCCCATGACCTTTTGCATCAATTAGTGTAGATTTCAACCAATTAGGTATTTTCCTTGTTTCAGGAATGACCACGGCTTGAAAAGGTTCACTGGCCCTTCTTCTTCATGTTGTGATCCTTCTCCTCCCTTGTCAACTTCTTCCTCAAATATCATAAGTTGTTCTTCATCTGAATCTATAGAAAGCTATTTTGATTTCTTGAATGTTATACTCTCATCAAATATGCATCACGACTAACTTCAATGTGATGTTCATCTCTCATATAGATTCTATAGGCCTTTGATGAGTTACTATACCCAACAAAAGTCCCCTTTATACCGGAAGGATCTAACTTATTTCTTTTGTCCTTTGGTATATGAATATACACTCAACTTGAAGGCATCGACTATGAAGAAACATTTTCTCCAACAACAAGATATACAATGATTCGATCATTAGTCTCTGTAGTAGCATAAATGGGATGGAAAATCCACCAAATGGATGTCAAGGCTGCATTTCTGAATGGAACTATAGATGAAGAAGTCTATATAGGACAACAATTGGGATTTGAAGTCAAATATAGGAAGGCATATGTTTGCAGATTAAAGAAAGCATTATATGGCCTCAAGCAAGCACCAAGGCCATGGTATGCTAGAATGGATGCATACCTATAGAGAATAGGCTTCACAAAAAGTTCTGCTAACTTGAACCTTTATATTAAGGTTGTAAACAATGAACTTGTAATTATTATTATGTATGTAGATGATCTTCTCTTGAAAGGTTTGAAGGTCAAATTGTAGAATGTAAAAAGGAACTGGAATTACTATTTCAGACTAGAATTCTAGCAAGGACCAAATGAAATCTATTTGAGTCAAGGAAAGTATGTGATTGAGATTCTAAAGAAGTTCAACATGATAGTCTGTAAAACTATGACCACTTTGATGATCACAAACTTGAAGAAACTAAGGAGTTTTGAATCAAGCATTATGGATCCTTCCAGATATATAAAACTGATTAGATCATTGATGTACTTGGTGAATACTCAACCAGACATATGTTTTGCAGTAAATGTACTTAGTCAATTCCAAGTAGAGACAAAGCATGATCATTGGATAGCAGCAAAACATATTCTGAGATATTTATGAGGAACCATCAACTACTTTCTGAAGTATGATATAAGGAATGATGTCAATTGATTGGGTATACATATGCCGACTGGGGAGGTAGTGAAAAGGATGGAATAAGCACTATAGGAGGATGTTTCAGTTTGGGATCCTCCATGGTCTCAAAGATGAGCAGAAAGAAAGACATCATTGCTTTGAGTAGTGTTGAGGTTGAATAAGTTGCAGCATGTGAAGTAAGCTGGGAAGAAGTATGGTTAAGGAAGATGCTATCCGACTTGTTTGAAGGACCGATGAACCTTACAATGATACTTTGTGTTAACACTAGTTGTATTCGTTTGTCTTAGGACCCAGTGTTTCATGGGAAGAAAATCAACAACAAGTATCACTATATTCGAGAGCTAGTACAAAATGGTGTGTTGCAGCTATGGTATATCTCCACCGATGAGCAGATAGCTGACATATTGTCGACAAAATCACTTCCAAACAAGAAGCTTGAATACTTAAGGGACACACTTGGCTTGGTGGATTTGTGCTCCCTAATTGAGAGGGAGAGATAGACATGACATTATTGTCTTCACTTGGGAAGAAATAATGGAGGATTGGATAACCATCTGGCATTCGATACTCTTTGAGAATGTGGTATGGAATTCAAGACAAGAGTAGTCATGGACTAATATTATTTGAGGATTAGCTACCCAAGATAAGAATAGTCCAATGGGAGGTCATACTCTATGAACACCTGAGTGGGGTATGTACCTTAAGAAACAATGATGATGGTGTCTATATATATCATTGGTCTCACCAACATTGTGCTCTGATCTTGTGGAGAGATAGAGTTGTTAGTCAAGGCCTTGCTATGTGACAATGCTAGTTATTATGATGTTAAATAGATGGGTTACCAATCTGACTATTCTTATGAGATCTCTTCAGATTGAGAATGACCATGTGCATCTTCTGAATACCTCCCTAGTTAAGAGGGAGTGTTGAAAAATGTGTAACTAGGTTCAGTCTTCATTAGTATGAAATGTATTCTTGTAAATGTAAAATGAAAAAGAAATTATTATTATTATTGAAGCATGGGTTTGATGCTCAAGTTAATTTTTCATAGGTCAAGCACCCATTGAGTGCTTCTAGGGTTTGTCCTAGGTATAAGAGTCACTGTCATATATGGAAGACCCTATGAGCACATTGTAAATTGCAGATAAAATTTTATTTTTTCTTGAAAGTGTAAGATACCTCCAAGATCAAGTTGACCTAATGAGTTGTCAAGTTAGCCTACATGAAGAGCCACGTCCACCCTTGAGGAAGCCTATATATAAGAGGAACTCATCCTCCATTTGACTCACTCACTCTATCATCTCTTATGCGAAGAATACAGAAGAAAAGGAAGTCGAAGAAGGAAGTGCGAAGGAGATAAGGTTGAATAAGTCGAAGTGTTTGGGTCTTTCTCTATTCTTTTGGAAGTGCGAAGTTAGGGTTTTTGTGCTGGGATATTCTGAGGTTCGATTTTGGAATAAAGAGAGAGGGAAGGCAAGTGATGGTCTCTTAGAGAATCTTACTAGCCTTAGGACTCAAGTCAAGGAAATCGAAGTCAAGAGGAAGGTCGTTAGAGGGAGATCGAAGTCTTCTAGAGGAGCAACAATAATTGCAGTAGTTGTTGGGGACCAGAATTTTGGATCTACTAGGAGGTGAAAGATATTGTAGCAAGAGGCAGTGGAAGACTTGATCTTGGAGGGTATTTTTCTGAGTCTAGGTCATGGTATTCGTCAATTGAAAGATAGGAAGATATTTTTAGGTTTTCCCCTCAAGAGGAGGGGTTTTGGCCCTGGCTTGCAACCTATCTATTGTGTCATTGTTCTTATTGTTTTCATAAATGTTTGATATATTGCACATTGGAATAATAACGAACAAAGATAATAAGAAAAAGGTAACACAAATAGTTATCAAGTTAAGAGAATTAACATATTCATTTCCCTATTGAATTCTCAATGGATTCTTCCATGAATATGGCCACTTTTCCCAAGATTACAAAAATGATCTGGGTGAAAAAACAACAAATCCACTAGCGCAATAAGGAGATGTTTGGAAAACTCAAACCATGCAAATGACAAGGGTAAATCCAATGACAATAAGAAACATGCAACACAAAATAAAAATGGTGCATCAACATCTGCAAATCCATTCAGTTCCCTCTAGAACCTGTAGACCTCTGATTTGAAAAAAATAATCAAGATCCAAAGGAATCATCTCCAGAAGAAAACCTGGATGAACATGAAGAAGGAGAAAATAACTAGGAAGAGGAAGCAATGTTAGTATAACAGACCATTCCTCCTTATTCAGACCTTACCCAATGTGGAATTCCTCCGTCTTTGACTAGAATTGAGCACCATCTTACCACCTCCCCTCATGAATTGTTAATCTCTTAGACAACGTGAGTAATCACCAGAAATATGGCCCAAACCCTAGTTTTGTAAGATGAAGGAAATAGTAAAAAAATAGATAATTCCAAAAGGAGGCAGGGGTGTCCACAACATAAGGTAATTTGAGAGAAGGAAGAGAGAAAAAAAAAAAATTGCGGGTAATCAAAAAGTTCTCCTAGAGATCTTAAAGCACAAGAACCACAAAGGTTTAGAAATGGCAGAAAAAATAGGAGGCTTCTCTCAAAATCCTCCTTCTAGATGATCGTTATCACATGGAATATATGGGGTTTTGGTCTCCCTATTAAAGCTCAGGCACTCAGGAACCTAATAAGTCAAGAGAAACCTTGGATCCTATTACTACAAGAAACCAAGATGGAAGAAAGTGACACTAATCAAGCAGTTCGATCATTTTGGAGTGGCAGTAAAGGAATAAATCAAGGAGCAAGGGGAGCATTTGGAGGTATAGGTATGTATTATTCAGATCTGCATTTTCATTTGATTGATAACTTCAAATCTCAATTTTGGGTTACACCAATATTAGAAATAAAGGACACCAAAGAATGCATCCCCATAATCAACATTTATGGTCCAGTTCTTTATGAAAAAAAACTAAATTTTGGGACTCGACACTAATCAAGTAGTGCGAGAATTCTGGAGTGGAAGTAAAGGAATAAATCAAGGAGAAAGGGGAGCATCTGGAGATATATGTATGTATTATTCAAATTTACATTTTCATTTGATTGATAGCTTCAAATATCGATTTTGGGTTACACCAATATCAGAAATAGAGGACACCAAAAAATGCATCCCCATAATCAACATTTATGGTCCAGTGCTCGACGAAAAAAAAAACTGAATTTTGGGACTCCAACTCTCTCAAAAGTAAAAGATATTTTTCCAATTGAATAATGGGAGGAGACTTCAACACCATCGTCACATCTAATAAAAGAGAGGTGGTTTCGTTATGAGAGACTCCTTCCGAGAATGTATGAAAGATATTATAAGCGAATGGGATTTAGTGGATATCCCTCCCAAAATTGGAAAGTACACCTGGACAAATAAAAGATCTGGGAACAATTTTATAGCAGCTCAGCTAGATCACTTTCTTATTCATAGTAGTTGGTTTCTCAAAGGAATGGATTTCTTTTCATCTATTCTTGCCCAAAGTGAGTCATATCACCATCTGATTTCTCTTTTATTAACCCCTCCATATAATTTTGGTCCTCTACCATTTCGGTTAAACCCAGGGTGGCTTAAGAAGAAGAATTCATGACTATCATTCATAAGGCATGGTGAACTCCAGTATCAAGATCCCCATCCTATATATGGGAATCCAAGCTAAAGGTTGTGAAAAGTTCTTTGAGACATTGACTAAAATATGATTATATTCCTCCAGGGAAAAAGTGAAAAGAGTTAGTTTAGAAGTTAGCTCAGCATCAAGAGGTGATGGAAGGATCTGTCATCGAGCAATGGAATCTAGACCAAGAAAAAGAATTAACAAAACAAATATTTGCAGTTATTCGACAAGAATAAGAGATATGGAGGTTGAAATTGCAAAGCCTTTGGCTAAAATATGGAGATCAAAACACTTCCTTTTCTCATAAACAAGCTAAGGAAAGCGTAATAACAAATCGGGTGATGGAAATCGTCCCTGAAGGTGGAGATACAATTTCATCCTTTGAAAAAATTAAAAAAGAAGCATTTATGCATTTTAGCGCCCTTTATCGGGATGATCATGTCTTGGATCAAGAATTGGCCTACTCCTTCTTACAATGTGTTCAACCAACAATCAATGAATCCACCAATAAATTCTTGGTCAACTAAATCGCATAATCTGAAGTGTTGGATGCTATTTGGGGCCTGAATCCTTATAAAGCCCTAGGCCCTTATGGTTTCCCCATATGTTTCTTTAAGGAATTTTGGTTGTTAGTTAAGAAGGATCTCTTCATAATGCTAAATAGTACAAGAATCAAAATAATTTGGGGGCACTACTAACTCTTCCTTTTTAGCCCTTATCCCCAAGGAATCAAATCCGATAAATTTTTCCAGATTCCATCCTATTTCACTATGTAACTCAGCCTACAAAATTCTGACCAAGATCATAGCCAATCAGTTGAGGAAATGGCTTCTGGAATTTATATCATAAAATATGGGATGATTCATGCAACAACACCAAATATTAGATAATATCATTTTGGTCCAAGAAGCAATTCACTCAAGTAAAGAAGTTGGTGAAAGAGGGATGGTCATAAAATTAGACATGGTGAATTCCTTTGATAGTGTAAGGCATTCCTTTCTTTCCTTAATGATGGAGAAATTGGGGTTCTGCAAAGAATTCGTTCAATGCATTAAGGCATGTATTGGTTCCCCTTGGATTGCTCTGCTGATAAATGCTCGTCCCTCAGATTTCTTTTTGTCTTCCAGAGGGCTTCGTCAAGGATGTCCATTATCTCCTCTTATTTATATTAATAAGGAAAAAAAGTATGAGTTACAATATTGAGCTTTCCAGACAAGAAGGTAAGATGGTGGGTCTCAGTACTGCACGAAATGTAAAGCAGTGGAATAACTCCCAATTCAATGATGACACTCTTCTTCTAGGGAGTGCCTCAAGGATTATAGCGTCAAGATTTCAGAAAATCTTAGACACATATCTTGAGCTCTCATGGGTTTTGGTTAATAAGAAAAAATGTCAAATTATTGGGTGGAATTGCAAAGAATCCACACTTTAAGAGATTTCCATAATATTTGAATTCCTAGTCATTGTCAATTGGAATGCATTTAAATATCTTGGCATCCCTATCTCCTTAGGTGCATCTAATATAGATGATTGGGAGGAAATTTTGCAGAATATGAAGAAACACATTCAGTCTTGGGGATATCATTTGTTAACAACAACGGGTAAAATGACTTTGATCAAATCAATTCTCTCATCCCCACCTATTTACTTGGGTTTAGGACTTTTGGCTCTAAAAATGTGTTTTGAATCAGATCAATGGTTTGTTGTGAAACTTCTTATGGCAAGGAGGAAAAAATAATGACCATCACTTTCACCTCATCAATTGGAAAATGGTTTGGTTGCCCAAGGATGAAGGTGGTCTGGAAATTAAAGATTCGAAGGTGATGAATATAACACTTAGGGTGAAAATTGTATGGAGATTAAATTTTGAATCAAACAAGTGGTGGAAGTGGGCCTTCCTTCGAAAATACTTCCACAAAAATAGACTCCTAAGACTAGATCAGGAAATTTTGCCTAATCAAGGATCTAAAATATGGAAATTAAGTAAAGAGGTTGCCTTCTTGATCCTTATCCATCTTGTGTGGCAGATTGGAAATGGTGCTCATATCCATTTGTGGAAGGATCATCATCCTGCTGCAAAACTGCTAAAAAATAATGAAGAGATGGGAGATATGGTGTAGTGGATGGAAAACAAGGGTTTTAAAATGATAGCATATATTTCAATTTGGGATAACTAGGGGCGATGGATAGGTTGGTATAAAGAGAACATCCCACCCAACTTTCAGCAACTGTGGGATCAATTTCTTAAAGCCCTCAAAGGCATCACTCCTATTGTCACACATAGATTGGATCGGAGAATATGGCAATCCAACAAAAGTATAAACTACACAGTAAAGGAAGGATACAATATGCTTTCTAAGGGCCAAAATCAGGGATCACGCAATCAAATATGGGGAGCCATTTGGAACTCTGATGGCATCCCCAAAATAAATTTATTTTGTTGGGGATTGGTGCACGAAAATATTCTAACTATAGATAATTTGAAGAAGAAAAATATATGTGGTATATCCATGTGTGTTTTATGCCAAAAAGTGGAGGAAAATAACCCCCATCTTTTTCAACAATTTTCCTTCTCTCTTGAAGTATGGAAATTTGCTCTATTTGGCATTCTTGAAGTAGTTTCCATCACAGCCTCCTGGGAAGATATGTTTATCAATTGGATTTAGAAAAATCTACTGGAAAAAAAAATCCAACTCTATAGTAGCCTGATGTTGGAAATATCTACCTAAATATTTATGTTGGGCTATTTGGATCACCCAAAATCGAGCCATTTTTTAGGAGGAAAAACCCAGTGCAACATCTTCGACCACTAAAGCAATAACTATGTTGTTCAAAACAATATCAGCACAAGGCTTCGATAAAAAAGATTTGGAAAGCATCTTAACTGCTAAAAAATCTTAGCTAAAAGACGAGCCAAGTAATAATCATGTTTGCAGCTTCAGAAGTAAAGGGGTAAGTCCACAATTCCACTCAGTCAGAATGGGAGATGAGGAATTTTGACAATAGTATGTGTGAAATTTCATTCAGAAAGAATAGCCTTCAAGGTGACAAATCCGCTCTCATTGATTTTCACAGGATTTACTTGATTCCCATGATGATTTATGCAAGTGGATGTCAGGAAAGACACATCTCAATTAATGCGGGATTGAATGAGACATAAATGTAGTGGGACATAGCGACGTTATATATAGAAAGTTTGGGAGCTTCGTCGGGTAACATTGAAGGAGAAAGCATCGACCCATCAGGAGCACACAAAGACCAATCAACCGAGAATGGGGAAACAAACGAAGAAGTGGAGGGGAACCAGGTGTTGGGAATTATGTAATTTCTTCAAGTTTTTCAATGTTTTGTCATTTTCGAGTTTTTGGAGGGCTTTTTGGCGAATATATGGAACTCATCAATTTAATATAGAACGTAATAGAGTAGAGGACTATGTGGATAGCAATAATTTAAATTTTCGATCAAATGGTCGGATCGAAAAAAATCTGTAAAAAATTCTAGCTTTTAAATATAAAACAATTTGATTCGTTTAAAGTGGTTTTCATTCTTAATTTTTTAATTTAATTTAGTAAAAACTAAATCACATTCAAATATCTACACTACACCTCATGAGTAATTTAAATATTAATCTTAATTATAATAAAATAACTAAACTAATTAAACAAAATATAAAATCTATTAAAAACAAATAATTCATTATTAAATATACACAATTTAAAAAAAATAATAATAATAATAATTAAATATAAATGTGTAAAGATATTTTTTAATCAACATAGTTAATAAAAAATATAAATCTACAATTGTTTGTTTGAAAAAAAAAAAGATTAGAAAAAGAATTTCACAAGTTAAAGATTAGTCACCCAAGGAATATCGTTCACCAAGTTAATTCTCATAAAAGTTTTATGAGAATTTAAGAGGGGGATATTTTACAAAGTTAATTCCGTTATACACGCAAGGAATACCACATGGCACATACAAGATAGGAATTGGCCCAACAAAAATGTAAAAGCGATTCCATCATTATTGTATATCCTTTACATTGGTCTCAAAAAAGTGAAGGCACTCATACTTTGGGCCCTATCCAACAAGTGGATTCAGAGATTAGAAAAGCACCCAAAAGCGTGAGAAAACGAATCAGAATGTAGTGTGGTGTCTATATAGAGAGAATCCCTAAAATAATGATAAATGATAATTTTCTTCAATATCACTTGACTAATAAATTATATTAAATTTAGTCACTCCTAGAAATAAAAAAATTTAAAAAGTTATAATAATTTAATTTTAAGGTTATATAATTTATAAAAATGTATATACATTATTATATATATATATATATATATATATATATATATATATAATATACGATAATTTAGTTTTAAGATTATATAATTTATAAAGGTATATATATATTATTTTTTAATATATATATATATATATATATATATATATATATGTTTGCTTAATTATTAAATTTATTCTAAATATATAATAATGAAGTATTTTTATAAAAGATAATTTATTTAAAAAATATCTCACCAGCATAGAATAGAAGGTGATGGGGTGTACTATTAAGTTACTCCATGATGTTGTAACACTCTCGATCATTGTAAATATTTGTTAAGTTACTTGTATTTATTTTTACTGTTTGAAAACTTAAGAATATATAGGCTAAGTGTATTAAGAATATAACATTCTCAGTCATTGTAAATATTTGTCAAGTTACTTGTATTTATTTTTACTGTTTGAAGACTTAAGAATATATAGGCTAAGTGTATTAAGAATATATAGGCTAAGTGGAAAGCCTAAGAAGAATTTTGATGATTAAAGTTGGTTTTTATTTTATCTTAGGAAAAGGTAAAAATCTAAGGGAATCTTGGAATTCACTGGAAAGAACCCTAGTTAAAATTAGCAGTCAGATACCTTTCCCTCTTTTGAGATAAAAGGATCTCAAAAGGAAGAGAGCCAAGGAAGGGAAGAGAGAACACTGGAGGCATCTGGAAATAAGGGAGAAGGAAATGAGAACATGCACAGGATGCTATGAGGTGAGGCAAGACGTTTCCTATGAGGTGTTCTTGAGCTAGACGGAGAGCCAGTAGAAGCCTCAAAATTTTTATGATTTTATGAGTTTTGGGTTGGACCTTAGGGGTCTTGTTGCTATGAATTGCCCTGTTGGGTTATTGAAAATTAGTTGTTCTAGTACTAAAGAAGCTCAGGGGAGAGAAGCATACGTAACTATCATTCTCATGGTTGGGTGGCTATGGTATTTCCGGTGAAATTGAAAATAACCTAGCACTACAAATAAGTACTTATAATAGTTACTTGTAATGTGAAAATGTATTGGTGATTTGTTGTTATTGTTTTCAGATGAAGAATGTGAGTAACATGGATATATGAATGTATTTTTAATTCATTGATTCTTGCTTCTTTAAAAAAAGTGCATAACATAGACATTTGATTAGTTGTCCCTGACTGAGTATTAAGGAATAATATTATTGTGAGGGAAGTAATTGTATAATTTTTCTTTTTGGTAGAATTTTTAAGAAAGGGTTACCACAGGAAAATAATCATTGAGTACTGTTTTTCTTAGAACCAACAGTGGAATAATAAGAGAACAACGAATCTAAACCTAGAAAGAGTAACTGTAATAGATCGAAGTTGTGGCACGAGGATGGTCACGGTCGGGATAACAACTTGGCCAGGCCATATGTAACAACCCACCTGGGCGCAGTCCCGTGGGAAATTATAATTTGGAAACCTTATAATTATTCATAATCATAATACATACTGATTGCAAATAACAGTTTGAAAGCCTTGTAATTATTCAAATCATGATTACAAACTAACTATAAATAATAATTTGAAACCATGGTAATAATTCACAAAACAATTACACAAAATACTCAAGGAAGCTAAATATGAAAACCCATTCAAGTACAACACCAAAAACCAATTAAATACTTGCACAAAAAACTTATTCCATCAAATAAGGTGAATGGTCTACATTCCATAAAATATAATACCACTCGTAGAACCCCGAGAAGTTAAGGGGCATAAAATAAATACACCGAAGGTCACTGTAAGTGTCACGGTTGAAGCGACCATTACCATTAAATACACATACAAAATAAATCACTTTGTCAATTGTCAAACCCTATAGAGGACGACTAGAGTAGCACATTATTTACAAAAGCAATTACTAGTATGAGCTAGCCAAAAGCTACGCCTATAAAAAAACTCATGAGACCCCTCAGACAGGTGGGCTAAAAACTATTAAATGAAAAACCTTCACGAGAGAGCTAGTGTTCTAGTCTTTATAAAACATAAGCAAGCTTTGGATAAGGGCAAAGAATAACATGTGCACCTGAGAAGGAAAAATCATGGGTGAAGCCCATATTAGAGGATAACCAATACTTTCCGTCGTTGGAGCAGGGTTGGAAATACAACAAGAACGAGACAAAAACCCTTCGTGCAAGAAACATGCATCCAAATTTAGACCAGTGTCATGGCAAAAGTCATAGAAAAGAAAAGAATTCACATTAGGGGAATTTTGAGGTCTAAAATGGGCCTCCTAAGGAAATTATAAAATAATAGTGGAAATAATAAAATAAGATTAGATTACATCATTAAATTTTAGAGGGAAAAAAGAAAAAATTATTTTTTGAACTTGTATTTTCAACTTATCTCCCTATGGGTTTACTCAAATTTCGAGTTGGATACTCGTTGGATGCAGAATTTGATTCCTCATCCAAGGAGTATCAATATTGCGTAATTTCGATGGACCTTGCAATATGAAAATTGAGAAATACATGAAAAACATGATTGCAATCACGTTTTTTCATGTATTTCTCTTTTTTCGTGTAACAGGGTCCATCGAAAGTATGCAACATGGGTACTCTTTGGGTGATAAATTAAATTTTTCACCCAACAAGTAATCCCACTTGAAATTTGAGTAAAACATAAGGGAGATAAGTTGAAAATATGAGTTGAAAAAGTAGTTTTGTTATTTTATTATTTTTTAATCTTTTTACTTTTTTACTCCAAAAATGGTGAACCATCCCCCATGGTTGACATTATCACCTTGAATCATGTTGGTTCTTCTAACGTTTATTTTGTTTGTACATTTTTCTTAGGAGGCCCATTTTAGACCTCAAAATTCCTCTAATGAGTGCCGAAATAAACCCCTCCATTTCATACCTCGTGTCCTCTTAGCGATAATTTGAAAGATTGAGCCCTGGAAGGAACCAGGAAGTCAGGATTATATAAGCCAAACTATCTAGCAGTGAAAACCTTGAGCGATGTAAATTGTTACCTGAGAACCGAGGCCGAAGCTACTAACTTCGTGAATTGGGGCATCTCGACTATCTGAGTCCTCATCCCACCAACAAACTTGAAACCACAAAGGAAAGGAAAGGTTCCACTATAAAAACCTCGAAGAAGCAAATGAAAATGATATAGACCAAGCTGTTGTGACTCACCGAGAGCAAGCTAGGGAGAAGTTATGGCACAAAGAGGAAGAGTCTCAGAGGTCTCTCGTTGGCATGCGATATGCAAAGGACCCAAGCAACAAGGGGGAAAACTGGGTGGTTTCACATTAATTGACACAAAACCATTAGAGCCATCGGATTGGAACCCTAAACGATCATCGGATGAATCTCCTCCAAGTGGAAAAACCTTATGGTTCAAGAGCATTCGAGTAGATGAATGCACCTCAACTCTAGCATCTGCCTCCAAGACATAAGTCTTGACATGATGGAGTCGTAAAAAAAATTAATGACCCATCAGGTCATATATACATTTAATCAGGACTCATTGCATAAGCATAAGTACATTATCTAGGAATGTCAAAGGTATAACAAATCAGTTATAAAGTAGGGTATGTTGTGAGTACTGGAAGATGTAAACCCATGTAAATTAAGAATAATTTAATAACAATTAGGAGACAACATTTCCTTTATTACCTGGCGAGTCCTTGGTAACAATAATGTAATTGGGAAAAGTGACTTGATACTAATATTTATTGTATTAAGTTAAAAAAAATGTTTTACTAGTGATGGATGTTACAGGTGGTATCAGAGCCATGGTTTCAACACTCTGGCCTACTTGGGAAAATGGAATAATAAGAAAATGTGTTGATGTGCACAGAGGGGAGAAACAGGATGAGAAGGGCAGCTGGGAGTTTACCCCCAATGAGGCCAACTATAGGATATGGTCCTATACCAATTAGAGAGGAAAACCATGAAATGTGGGTATAATTGGGCAAGGAACACCAAAACCTAACCACTATGTTTTTGGAACTTCTCAAAATATGTTAATTTATGTGAAGAGGCTAGCTAATACAACCACTCATTGCAACTATTCCTCAAAAAGGGTAAAACAACCAAGTGAGAGCGTATGATTGACCAAGCAGATAGTGATGATGGAAGGAGAAAAACCAAGGCTCATCTGATGGAAGAGGCTTATAGAATGGCAATCACAAGGGTTAAAATGGAGATGGGTTCATTTTTACACAAGCTTGAACCATAGGGAACTATGCTTGGATTCAGTTTCATTTTTTACCCAAGTTGGGTTCATTTTTACACAAGCTTGAACCATGAAAAAACTATGCTTGAGATTGGTTTACATGCCCCCAGCATGATGAATCGATTCTAGGTGCATGCCCCCAAGCTTCATTACATTCACCTAAGTAGACTACTCGTGGCTATTAGGTGGATGGAATGAAGGTTCATTTACGAGATCAAGTGAAGGACTTGACTGGGATTTTACGAGATCAAGTGAAGGACTTGACTGGGATTTTACGAGATCTAATCAAAGACTCGAATTGGAACTTTTCTCCAGGGGACCTTGTTTCATTTTTTTAATGAGCTTGACACAAGACATAAAACTTTGCTCAGATTCCTTGTTTCATTTTTTAACGAGCTTGACACAAGACAAGGAACTATGCTCTGATTCCTTGTTTCATTTTTTAACGAGCTTGACACAAGGCAAGGAATTATTCTCTGGGACCTGTTTCAATTTTTAATGAGGTTGACACAGTAAAAGAACTATCCTCATATTCCTTGTTTCATTTTTTAACAAGCTTGACACAAGAAAAGGAACTATTCTCATATTCCATGTTTCATTTTTTAATGAGCTTGACACAAGACGATGAACTATGCTCATATTCCTTGTTTCATTTTTTAACGAGCTTGACACAAGACAAGAGACTATGCTCATGATTCCTTGATCACGACCCATAAAAGGTCAATACTTCCAAGAGGTTCTCATAAGATGGGAGAACAATGCTCTATAAGGGATGCGTAGCAAGGAATTAGTTAGATATATTTGGTTCCAATGCCCCTAGTACATAATGCACAACATCACGGAATTGATCGTCAGTTGATGTAGGCATGGAACGGGTTGCCACATAATTGACCCGTGGTGGGGAAGATACCATTGGGACAAAAGGACCATTTAGGGAAGATGGTTGACTGGAAGCCATATTTGGGCCAGGAAATGAAAGCTGGTATACGGTGAAAATTCTGCCTTCATGCGGGAAACACATCACTCGAAAGAGTGTTGAAACAATAGCTCCCATGTCATAAACATAGTCGCGCCCAAGAAGTAAATTGTAATCTAAAGGGCCTAGGACTACCATCACATTGAGATAAACAATTTTTCCTCCCAAAGTAATAGGCAACTAAGGAAGGATCCCTAATGGTTGACTGGTTCCTCTGTTAAAAGCCAACAAATTCTGGGTAACAAGCACAAGTGGTGGTGAACCGAGTGCCTACCAAGCAGTGGAGGAAAGGATACTCACAGATGCACCTTCATTTATAATAGTGCCAGATACAATCATATTATAAACCTAGACTATTATCTAGAAAGGCACATAAGAAGGAAAAGGGCATCCTGCTAGTCGATTCCAATCAAAGGAAGTGGCCAGACTACTTGGAGGGGGTACCGTAAGAACGGGATAATTACCCCCTTGAGTTACGAGAACAGGAGGATTTTCCTCCTGTCTTGATGGAACAGGAGGGTTGCCTCCAAGCTCATTGGAATCTGAAGAAACAAAAAGAACCTGAGTGGTATCATACTCACTCTCTACGGGAAAGGTATGATTAACTGAAGGTGAAATTGGGTCAACTGTTTCCTTGACCTGTGATTGGTCAGGTATAGACTCATGGGATTCACATTCAGAGAGAGTGGGTTTGACCGACGGTTGATTTGGGTCAATCACTTCATCAACTAGTGAAGGATTAAGGGAGAGTCTCCTGTAACCAGATGGAAGTTGTTGTGGAGAAGCAAGACGGTTATCCAACACTTTTTGGGCTTCATCCAGATAGGGACAAAGGTGAATGGGGTGATTCCCTTCGCATAACCTACAGGGAAACTTAACTTTACCCTTCTTTCCATGAACTTTACTACCACTAGTTGATGGTGTGTCACTAGCATGATCTCCAGAATTTGATGACACAGGATTATGTGAACAAGAAGACCATTCTTCTAAGATCTGAGGAATACCAGAACAATTTCAAAGAAGATGGTCTCCCGTACAAAGTTTGCAAGGATATCGAATTTTATGAGGCTTATCGGATGGTTTCTCATCAGAAGTTGCATTCGAAGCAATGGTTGCTTGGTTGCCCCCTACTGAATTTTCTTCTTCTTCTTCTTCTTCCTCCCTTTCTTCTTCTTCGTATCCACCTGGTTACTAGTGTCAATACTTTCACCAGGAGAAGAGGAAGAAGGGGAGGAAGAAACAACTGACGAAGAAGGTAAAGGGTCAACTTTAGGATCAATTGGAGGTTGATTTTGTTCAGTTGTGGGGCCAAGGAGGTTGAGAACAACCATATTGGAAAGCCAATGGTAAGTCCTGAAAGGGATAATTTAGCCATATAAGGAGCACTAATATTTCCAAAAGGAGGAAAAGGACTAGGATTCCCATCAAAAGGAATTCCTTGATTGGTAGACTCTGGAGTTGTTGCCATATGTCTCAACCTAAGATCAACTAAGGAGTGACGTGGAGGATGTTATTCGTGGTCAATTAATTTTATTTTAATCAAAATAACATAACAAAACAAAAAAGGGATAATATAGGAAAAAGGATTACCAAGTAATTGTGAACTGCAATATACTGCCTCAGTAAACCAAGGACTTAACGTACGTGCAAGCAATCTCCCCGAATGTTGTTTTTGGTGTATCACAGTATACAAGGCGGTCAACTTGGTTACATATGGATACATAGAAACCTAATGTAGTCCTCCCAAATATACCCGAAAGTACGTGGAGGCCCAATCCATGTTAGCAATGTCTAATGCGAAACTGCACAATGAGAGCATTCCCTTATACTTTTCGTACTGTAACACCGCCCAATATATCCGAAAGTACGTGGACGAGCTATGATATACTTATGTACGTGGAATGAGGTGTCATACTCGAAATGTATCGTAGACCATTAGCGACATCTTCTATGTTTAACGACGCTAGAACACGTCTCTAGCCTAGACCTATAAATGTTATGCGTTAAGATACAATGCTCCATTAGGTTAACTGAGATAAATTTTAGCTGATCTTGTTTAAAAGTTTTCCTTTCAGGTTCACTCCGTGATGTTTTTGAAACTCCTAGAATGAAACTAAGATGGGAAACATTCTTTTCATTTGATTTAAACAATGAAAACCGTAACTAAAAGGGATAGAGCAATCAGAATCTCTAAATAAAGAGCATAGAGCACATCTAATGCAACTTTCCCTATACCATTCCTACAAGCACACACAAACTTATAAATGCATTATGCATGTTTTTCTTTTCATTCCTTTAATGTTTAGATGAACATAAATAAACTAAATGAAAAAACGATCAATCAATGCTTTTCACAAGAAACGAAGACTTTACGACAGTTTCTTTTTCAAAGAAATGAATACTTTACGACAATTCTTTTTCAGAAAAGTAAAGACTAATCAATTTAAGATAACTTTGACAATGAATTGATAATGATAAAGAAATTTCTTAAGAAACACTAAACAATCAAGGTCAAATTAGGGCTGGGATAGGAAATGCAAACTGATTTCAGAAACAAAGAAAAACATTGATCTTCAACAAACAACATCAGAAGCAAATTTGGAAAAAATCAAGCAAAAGATGGATTTTTTGGCTTGACAGGGACCAGCGCAGCCCTGAGTGGGAGACAGTGCATTGCAAATCATTGTCTCTAAGCCAAGGGTGCTCTTCAGAGCAATGTCCCTTGACCAAGGGTTCTCTGGTAATAGAACATTCCTAGAGTAGGCACTCTAGTGCAAATTTTTGACCAAAAAAACTTCAAAATGACTGAAAAGAGATCAATGAAGTCACGTAGTCTACTAGGATGTAATATGATCAGGGTAAACCACCAAGAACTATTGTTGTGTCCCCAGTGGAGTTGCCAATTTTTTATACAGAATTTATACCTACGAATAAGTATATATTCCCTAAGTGGGTAGTTACACTTAGAACAACTGAAGTAAAGATGTTTAACCTTTTCCTACAATAAGCAGATAAGATAAAGGAACCTACTTGTGATCCTTTGCTTCCTTTAATCTCCTTTGAATCTAAAAGGAAGTTGGTCATATTCAAATTCTTGAACATGAGATCAGTTATCCATGCAAAGATTTATTGCATTCGGTAGTCCTTTGTATATATCTACCTCCACACAGATATGTGCATAGGAGAATCGTTCATCTTTAGGCTCGGCACAATTGATATAGCTACCCAAGGAATTTTCAATCAATCTGAAGGTTGCATCATTCTAGCAATGCAAGGGAAAATAGGGAAGATTTACCCAGACTGGGATAGTCGTGGGGATATTGCAGTCTGGGTTGAAGTTAGGGTTCCAACAATCTAGATAAAGACCCTAGGCTCCCATGAAATAAGGACCGCTCCTAAATATTAGATCTCGATCTAATTTGTTCTCATAGTAAAAGGTGTAGAAACCCTTATCACAGAAGGAGGACGCCACTTATCCCTTGATGAGGGGTTTCCAGTTCTTCTCAATCCATGTCTTAATTGAGCGAGGGGAGGGCCAAAGACCCATAACTGACTAATAAGACCCTGATCTGCCAACTGCAGGGCTTAAATCCATGCTTGAGGAGTCTTGATCTCAATCTTCGGGATTTCATCAAGCTTTTTCACAAAGAGAGATGATCCAGTTGCAGACACTCATTGTTCTACTCGCATTGTTTTGATAACGACAAATCACTTTTAAAGAACATTATAAATTTAGTTAATTCGTATAATTTTATTTTTTTATTTTAGCAACTTAATATGTACGTTGAAGTAAGTGTTTCAATGTTTTATATGGATTGATGCCTGTCAGCATTTACCAATCATTTAATTTAGGCATACTCTAACTAATAGATGAAATGACTTTCTTTATCAGAATCTGACAATACAATTTGTTGCGAGATTATGATTTCTTGTTATGTAAAATATACTTTTGAATGCATAAATAGATTCAACAACCTGAAAAACCCATAAAAAACTTTATCTTTGTAAATTAAACAACTTAAACTTATGTTTTTAAAAATTTCATATATTTTTAAATATATATTTGTTTTTTAAAATATATATATATATATATATATATTTGTTTTTATAATTAATTGTATGATTGTTAAAAAAAATGAAATAAATAATTCACGTAAAAGTTAAAGTAATAATATTATTGAATTTTTTATATTATTACTGTGAAAATTATTATATCAAAGTGAAATAAATATGAAAAATAACTTTTACCATTTTTAATATAAATCTTTATGATTAATAATTTATATATATATATAGGGCATAAAAGGTGAAATTAGTTTTAAAAGTTATCACTAATAAAATAATAAAATAAATTCTATATCTGAATATCTTTAATATAATGTTGATAACCCTTGGAATATCTTTAATATAATGTTGATAACCCTTGGAATATATTAGAAAAGTTACGCGTGATTATTATCTTTTTGTTCTTTGAAGGATGGCCCTTTGAGACCGCGTGACACGTGGACTCCAGTTGCCCACTACCTGTCAAGCATCGATCATTCTCTCACGACATGATCAGATCAAGATATGGCTGCCGGATGAAGAAGTGAAGCAAAAGAAGAAAATAAAATTGTTGAGCACGACCTGACCTCACCTGGCCTCCACTCCACTTGCTTCCCAACAGCTGAATAGAAAAGACATTGTTGACGTTGAGTCAACATCTTTCCAGCTGTCCACTATGAATGGCCGTCAACATCTTTCCAGCTGTCCACTATGAATGGCCGTCAACATCTCTTGATGCGACGTAAAGTTGCTCATTGTTGAAGCAGTGTGAAAGCAGAGCAAGAAAATAGAGTAACAACCCTGGTAAATGGCGCTGTCCGGAAAGTGGGCCCTGGAAATAGTGAGATTCCACGAAGGAGCAACATGGGACCATTTTGAACGACAAATCAAAATCATGTTGTTTCCCACTTAATGTTGAACTATTTTAATAATATTGAAACAAAGTTGAATCTTGACTTTCAGATTTAATAATAAAAATACTCAATCACATAGAATAGGATAATGGGAATTTATACTAAATAATTTTGTAAAGAAAAGTTATATTGAATCTTTCATTTCTTATATGTATTTTTATTGTGTTCTATTTGTTAAATGGATAATTTATTTTAATGATAGTGATAAAATTTAAATCAACGTAAAATAGGAAATATAAAATATGATATTGTAAATTTGTTACAATTAAATTTTCCAAGTTAATTTTGAATTAAGTTTGAAAAGTAAAAGTTAATTATAAATTATTATAATAATTGTTATAGAAAAGATAATATTATAAATTAAATTTATAATAAAAATAATTTTATATTAAAATATATAAATTTTTTTGGTAGGTAACCATCTACGAGGATTTGAACCAGTGACCTAAACAAGGAGTGCCTTAACCGTGCACTCATTCACCGTCAATCCAAAATCCCGTGGAAAATATATAAAATATTAATTAATATTAAAATATGTATAATTTATTTTATTATATTTATTGAAATATTGTTAGGAATATCATTTTTAAAACTATATGTTTTTGTCATATATATTATGAAAAAGTTGAATTAAAATATAATAATATTATTTAATGTCAAATATAAATATAATTATATTGATAGTTTAAAAAAGTATATTAAATATGGTGAGGGTGTGGCTAAAAACATTAATTATGGCAGTGAGGGTTTTTGGATTATTAAAATGCAACGATTTTTCCCTATGGTAGGGGTTTTC
The DNA here is from genome assembly GCA_031772625.1 of Pinus tabuliformis. Lineage (NCBI taxonomy): Eukaryota > Viridiplantae > Streptophyta > Pinopsida > Pinales > Pinaceae > Pinus > Pinus tabuliformis. The sequence goes on from CM062805.1 coordinate 1,260,114,765, forward strand.
ATGAATTTGTTGTTTGCTTCCTAGTTGTGTGATTATCTCCCTGTTGTTTTGAGGATTGGTCTTCCCCCAACCTAGACATATGGTAGTTTATTGTCATGCTTTGGTTACATATATCTAGGTCACTGCTTCACATCCACTCCTGACATTATATGGAGGTAGACATTGTTGACTGCAAGTCCTCACAATACCTGTGTGTACACATTTTTGTGGATTTCATCAATGGGATAAAATATTCTCCACTTTCTGCGAGAACTATGCATTATTCTATAGGTGTCTAGTGTTTCATGGTTTTCAGCATGGGTATTTACTAGGTGTCTCTAGTGGCGAAAATGATGGCCATAACAACTGGTTACCTTCCAGCCTTGGTATGGATGCGCGACAATTTTCTTAGAGTTACAGCCTTAGATCCACAGGTCTAGTGTGGGGAGCAGGTCCATCTCATCCACTATCCCTTTTAGATTTCATGCTTTGTAACCCTAACCTGGTTGGCTCTAGTCAAATGTTCTCATCTTCTCTTTTGGAGGTGGTGAATTATTCATATCGATTTTGTATTGTTGGTGAATATAATGTTCCAGATCTTCTAGAGATCAACATTTCTCAACAACAAAACCCTATTGGTTTTGGGTTGAACATTCAGGTCATTGTAAATAGTAATTCCCCTCTGGTCTGGTTATTCCCCTTCTCCCAGGACAGAGGTTGCCCGAAGCAGGTGGTATGTCTCGGGCAGTTTTTGACCCCAGTAATCTCTTCCTTTAATGCCTTCGTCTTCCATGGAATCCTACCTCCTGTGAATAGATATCTGCCTCTGTTTCTGGAAGCTCCCTTAGAAAACCGACAGTGCATCTCCGCTGATGGGCCATCTGAAGTGAATTTATCCATCGTTTTCATAAAGTAAAATTCTTTCTCTTGAATTTTCCTGATACTGTTGTCTGTCACTGAGGGCCCGGGATGAGCATTCCTCCTTCAACCTATCATCCATTACCTCCTCCCACCTACAGCACAAGTCGATATGCTTGTTTCGAACCCCCTCATTGGCAAGCCAGTCCGCAACTTTGTTGGCTTCCCTGCGGACATGTACCAACCTAAGAGTTCTCAGCATTCTTAAGTGCGCTTGGATTCTTTGGTAGACTTGCAGAAGCCACCAATGTCCTGAGATTTTCTCTGGTGCAGCACCAGCATTAATTCTCTTCACTAAGTTAATGACTAATTCCGAGTCAGCCTCAATGATGACATTGTGAATGTTGTACTTGAGCAGTATTTCTAGGCATAGTTCCATCGCCATGAGCTCAGCCATATTATTGGTAGCTTTTCCTAGATAACTGTGGAAGATGATTTGTATGTTTCCTTCCTCATCCCTCATGACCCCTCCATATCCAGCTTCTCCCAGATTCCCTTTTGATGCCCCATCAATGTTAAATTTTAAAAAGCCATGTGAAGGGGGTTGCCATGAAGCCTTTTCTGCTGAGGTATTCTTGTTGATCTGCATAGAACCTTGAGGGGGATGAACCTTGAGCTCTAACTTCTTCAGTATTCTGGCCTCTCTTTGTCCGGTGGGTTTGCCTGTGGCTACACCTCCCAGGATGTGAACAGTCTCTTTGAGTTGTTTAAGGATTAGCTTAAGGATGCTGCTCACCGGGCTCGCTTTATCCTTGAAAATCCTGTTGTTGCGCTCCTTCCAAACATTCCAGATTATGAAACCTGGGACCAGCATCCAGGTGGAGTTAATGATCTCATTATCTGAAAAAAATTTCCTCCATTTTTTTAAAGTAGCAATGATGTCATTTACATTTCTGTCTGTCTGCTCGAAGACTTCTCCCACCCAATTCCAAAGTATTGTAGTGAAAGTGCATCTATTCAGGAGATGATTTGTAGTTTCTTCCTGTTGTCTACATAAGTGACATCTTGAGGGGCCAACAAAGCCTCTTTTCCTTAGGTTATCCCATGTCAGAATCTTGCCCTGTTGAACCAGCCACTTGAACAGTTTGAATTTCATCCAGTGAGGATTATCCCAGAGTTCTTTCCATGTCTTATCAATGTTTGGAAGGTTAAGCCCTGAATCTATCCTTTTGGCCTCCTTAAGGTTGAAGAGACCTGCCTTGTTCTTTCCCCATCTTAGTTGATCGTCCAAGGTTGAGGTCAAGATTTGCCTTTTGTCTAAAAGACCTTTAAGGGCTATAGCTTGAGTGTTCAACATGCCCATTCCACTGTAGTCTGGAAGTTTCCATGTTCTCCATTTCTCATTGTTCCTTGATTGGTCCCAATAGTCACTTACCCACCTTAATCCTTTGTTGATGGTATCGGTGTGAATGTTTGCTAATTCTTCACTTCAAAGATTGTCCTCCTGCTGCCAATTATCCTCCCAGAACCAGGCCAGATTTCCATTTCTTATCTCCCAAAAACTGTGATTTTGGACTAGGGCCTTATTCTCCCATGCCCTATTCCATATTGCAGAACCTTTAACTTGCCCTGTCATTCTGATGAGGTTCTTCTCCTGCCACCCTCTTGCATATTTTTGCTTCCATAGTTTTGCCCAAGGGGCTTGTATTTCCTTTAGCCATCTCCACCAGATTTTGGCTCCAAGAACTCTGTTAAGAATTCCTAGGTCGTGAAGACCCAAACCACCATGGGACTTAGGTTTGCATACCCTGTCCCATGCCACAAGGGCCCATTTCTTCCTTTCTTCACCTTTCCCCCAGAGAAAGTCTCTCTGAATATTTCTTATATTAGTAATTACACCAGTTGGTGCCGGAATGGCTGAAAGCATATAGATAGGGATACTTTGGAGGATAGCCTTAGTTAGAATCAGTCTCCCTGCTAGATTCAGTGCTCTATTTGTCCATTTGCTAATCTTATCTTTTAGCTTGTTAAGAACAGGCTCCCAGATATCCTTGTGTAGGGGTTTGTCAGTGAGGGGAACTCCCAGGTACTTCGCAGGCAGTGACTCCCTTTGAAAGCCCAAAATTCTAGAAAGATTTCTTTGTATTGAAATATCTGTATTGAAAAAGAAAATCTTTGATTTAGTAAGACTTACCTCTGTGCCTGTTGCCCTAGCAAACTCACTCAGAATCTGCTTGAATGCTTTGGCTTCCTTGACAATGGGTGTGCCTTGAAGCATAGTATCATCCACAAATTGCTGATGTGTCACTGTATCCCCACCTTGAGTGAGTCTCAGACCCTGAATTCTCCCTTCCTCCTTAGCAGCTCTAATTGCTCTCCCTAACCCTTCCATCATTAGAATGAAAAGGAAAGGAGAAAGAGGATCGCCTTGCCTGAGACCTCTAGAAGGCTTGAAGGTTTCAGAGGGAGAGCCATTGAGAAGAATTGAACAGCTGGCGGTGGTGACTAGCGCCATAACCCATTTAATCCAATTGTAATCAAAGCCATAGGCTTTTAATATTTCTCTTATGTACGACCAGCTAAGTTTGTCATAGGCCTTTGCTATGTCCAGCTGAATTATCATTCCTGCCTATTTGTTGGTGTTGAGTGAATGAACCATTTCATGTGCTTGAATTATGTTATCTAGAATTTGTCTCCCTTCCACATAGCCCGTTTGCTCCTCTGACACTAGGGATGGGAGGAGTGGTTTGAGACAGTTGGAAAATACTTTGGATATTATTTTGTATACCACATTGCATAGTGCTATAGGTCTAAATCTGTCTGGAGAGGTGGCCTTTTCCTGTTTGGGGATTAAGGCTATGAAAGATTCATTGAGCGCCTTTAAGACTGTCTTAAAACGTCGAGAGTCTTCCACTACCTCCAGGATATCCAGTTTAACTATCCTCCAACAAGCTTTGAAAAAGTCCACATTGAAGCCATCCGGGCCTGGTGCTTTCCCATTGTGCATCTCTTTAACAACTTCCTCAATTTCTTCCTCTGTAACTGGTCTGTTGAGATTGTAATTATCTTCTCTAGTAACCAATTTAGGAATGTACTGAGAAATTTTTTCCATAAACTGGGTTCTGTCTTCCGAGGTTTCCTCAGCAATTTTCTGAAAATGCTGGACTAGAACCTTCTCCATCTCTTCATGAGTGTTTCTTTCTATTCCATGCTGATCTTTAAGTTTCACAATTCTGTTGTTGTTTCTGTGAGCTATGGTGGATCTGTGAAAGAATTTGGTGTTTCTCTCCCCTTCTTTAATCCATTGAACTCTGGATTTCTGTCTCCAGAATATTTCCTCTTGAAGACATCTGTTATCCCATTCCTGCTGGAGTGACTCTGCCATCTCTTTCCTCTCATCTGTATAGCCTTCTGTGATAAGAATATGGTTTATTTCCTTTAGTTTCTTTTCCACATCTCCTTTAGCTTTGAAGATATTACCAAATTCCTTTTTATTCCACTCTTTGAGTTTGCCTTTAATGTGTTTGAGCCTGCAGTGTAGAAGGAACATTTTTGTACCTTGAAGGTGAAGCTCTTCCTTCCACCATTTTTCAATGTTTGTGAGGAAATTTGAGTGTGTGAGCCAAGCATTCTCAAATCTGAAGGGGGAGTTCCTTGGTTTACCAAAAAAATAAGCTTCCAATTGGATAAGCCAGTGATTTGAACCTCCAAAAGGCAATATGTGCGCAATAATGCTATTTCCCAAGAGAAGAAGTTCCTCTGAAACAATGAATCTATACAATTTTGAGGCTACTTGGGTATGGCCCCCTCTTCTTTTATTCCAAGTGTAGATTCCATTGCTTGTTTCCATATCAACCAATTTCATATTGGTGATGAAGTTCTAGAAGGCAGTTGAATCTCTACCAAGTTTTCTAGTTCCTCCTTTCTTCTCCATGAGTGATTTTGTCATGTTAAAATCCCCTCAAAGAATCGAGGGTAAAGCTGGGTATCTCTTCTTCAAATCCTCCAGTGTTGTGAGGAGTCGAAGTTTGTCCTCCATTGGCTGTGGACCATAGACATTGGTGATCATGTAACATTGTCTGTCACCCACCGGTTGGAAAATCAAAGAAAGGTGATGTCTGGATGCCTCCGCATCAATCACACCAAATTTCTGTGGATCCCATAGAGTGAGAATGCCACCACCAGATTTATTTGACTTAAATTCAAGGTATTCATATCTATTTAACCATTTGCTATGTCTCTCGCGGATCTTCTCCACTGAGCATTTTGTTTCCTGTATGAAAACTATGTCAGGCTTTTCCTCTCTGATCATGTTACCTAGGTTCCTTTGTTTTCTTCTGCTCCCTAGTCCTCTAATGTTCCAGGTTGTGATTTTCATTGAGGTGGGGTTTTAAAGGAGTAACTGGAAAGATCTTTCATCCTTCCTGAGTCGATCATGAGTTTGCCACATTCCAGCAGTAGTTCTTTCTGTCTTTTTCTTCCCCTCCTTTTACCTAGATATTTTGTCAGTTTTCCTGTTATTAATCCTATTGAGGAAGTTCCTTTATTTTCCTGATTATCATGTCCTCTTTTGACTCCTGCAGCTGTTTGATGTGACTTGTTGAGGAATATCTGTTGTACCTTGTCCACATCCTCCTGAGGGATGGAGTTTATTCCCAGGTTTCCTCCTTGTTCTAGGAACTTTTCGAGCTCTAGGTTCTCCCTTTCTAGGATCTCCTGTAAGTCTTGGTCCTCTGTACCACTTTCACTTTGAGTCATTTCCTGGTCTTTTTCTATTTCCATGGTACTCAAAGGGTCCTTCGTGTGTTCATTCTATTCCTAAGTGAACTCCATACTGGTTTCTTTTCCTTTCCCCCTTGCTGACTGATTCTCTGTACTCTCTTGATCACCTCCATCTGCTTCTTTTTCTCCTAAGATCTCAAAACTATTGTGACTTCTTGTTTTGTTATCATTTCCAATAGGGTTCTTTTGTGTCTTCCTTCCCCCTCCTTTTCCTTTTCCTCCTACTTTGGTGAAACTTGTCTGGTCTTTCCCTTTGCTGGTGTTTAGGTTTTCCTCCCTTCTATTAAGAGGACAATCTCTAGATAGGTGCCCATGCTCATGACATTTGTGACATCTGAACGGGATATGTTCATAGTCAACTGTTTGAACCCATTCCTCGTCATAGACTTCTAGAATGACCTCATCTAGAAGGGCTCCTGATAGGTCCATCTCCACACATATATGGGCATAGGAGGTGTATTTTCCCCGTAGAGTTGCCTCTGAAATTTTTAAGAAATGACCTAATTTATTGCCTATAGCTTTTAAAGACTCTAGCATCCAGTAATCTAAAGGTAAGGAGTAGAGTCTAATCCATACTGGTACCAAAGTGAAGGTTTCTCGTTCTAGCACAAAGTTCATCATCCATGGCCGCATATAGAGACCAGTAGCTGCAAAGAAGTATGGTCCTCCTTCAAAAATCTTGTCTCTGTCTTCCATGTTTGTGAACACCACTGTAAAAAAACCTTTGGATCCAAGATGTATATTTAACTCCCCCTTTGGTTTCCAGTTGTATTTTATCCAAGTGTACAATGCTTTCTCTGACGGCCAGATTCCCATAAATTTGCAAATGATGGCATAGTTTGCCATGTGATCCTTGTGCGCTTGCAGAGCTGGATCATTCAGAATAACCCGAGGTTTGGTTATGGTCTTGGGTTTACAAGGCCCCATCTTGGCTCTGTTCTCTATTCCCTGACCTCTGTCTTCCGCTTTCTCCTCCTGTCGGTCTTCTTCGTGGGCCCCTTGATCTGTTTGGGTTTTGCTACCTTCAGCCTTCTGAGTTTCAGTGTTTTTTGTCTTGACCTCCAAGGGTTGTTGAGGTTTGTTCTTATTCCCTCCTCTTCCTCTGTTTGAAACCACATTACTGTAGGAGGGAGTGGAGCTCCCTCCTCCCTGGGCCTCCATGGGTACCTGTTGCCCTCTGTCAATCTCTCAGTTAAACCCTAGAATCCTCTGTGGAACCAGTCAATTTCTATCAATCGACCAACCCCAATCTTACTAACCATAATTATCTTTTTTTTTTTACTAGTGCTATGAATAAAATGAACATTTGAAAGATAAGAACTAATTCTCATGAGCTTTGAAGTGAAACCTATAAGTGGTCGATTCCCAAAACACCTTCAGACGAAAGAGTCTGTCACCTTTGAGATACTAAGTGGGTTGAAGATGAAAAAAACTTTCTCTTGGATTTTCCAACTCTTACTCACATCCATTCTCATTTTCAAAACCTTTGCCACACTACCAACCTTCTTGACTCGTTAATTTAGTAAAACTATAGCAATATGTGTTAGAAATAGTTGTCATTAATATAGTTTTATCTACAATGTTTTGTTCATTCTTCTATTATTTAGATTTATTATGTTATTCTCATGTCTATGTATATCTTCTATTTTTAGATATATTGAGTAACATTAAACCACCTATGACAAATATTATTATAGTTAATAAAATCCACATATATTGTTTCATGACCCTTAATTGTAGATCACACCATCCATGCACAATCAGGGTTGCGGCTTCTTATGAAGATATTTCTACCATTAAAAATTATATTCTAAATTTATAAGTAGATCACAATATTCGACAAAAGCATTTATTATAATTGTGGTTATATATTTATATATCACTTTCTTAGTTCGGTGCCAGGTTTTAGGTAGTAAATTTTTAACAACAAAAGAGATAGAATGATGTCATAACAAGTAAATAGAAAATTCACAACCTCAATTGGAAAAACTTTTAATTACCAAAAATGATGTCTTCTTAAGGAAATTGTCCAATAAGACTAGGACAAATTTATTAGTCTATATACAAAAAATAAAATAAAAATTGTTCTCCATGTAACATTACCATGTATTTGAAAAATCATTTTGAAAGTTCAACAGCTTTAGTAATTTAACTATTTTAATAATATTGAAACAAAGTTGAATCTTGACTTTTAGATTTAATAATAAAAATACTCAATCACATAGAATAGGATAATGGGAATTTATACTAAATTTTTGAAAGTTCAACAGCTTTAGTGATTTAACTATTTTAATAATATGGAAACAAAGTTCTCATTATAAATCTTGACTTTTAGATTTAATAATAAAAATACTCAATCACATAGAATAGGATAATGGGAATTTATACTAAATAATTTTTTTAGAAAAATTATATTGAATCTTTCGTTTCTTATATGTATTTTTATTGTGTTCTATTTGTTATATGGATAATCTATTTTAATGATAGTGATAAAATTTAAATCAACATAAAATAGGAAATATAAAATATGATATTGTAAATTTGTTATGATTAAATTTTCCAGCCTAATTTTGAATTAAGTTTGAAAAGTAAAAGTTAATTATAAATTATTATAATAATTGTTATAGAAAAGATGATATTATAAATTAAATTTATAATAAAAATAATTTTATATTAAAATATATAAAAAAAATTTGGTAGGTAAGCACCTAGGGGGATTTGAACCAGTGGCTTATAGCGAGGAGTGCCTTAACAGCGAACCCATTCACTGTCAATCCAAAGTCCCATGGAAAATATATAAAATATTAATTAATATTAAAATATGTATATTTTATTTTATTATATTTATTGAAATATTGTTAGGAATATCATTTTTAAAATTATATATTTTTGTCATATATATTATGAAAAAGTTCAATTAAAATATAATAATATTATTTAATGTCAAATATAAATATAATTATATTGATAGTTTAAAAAAGTATATTAAATATGGTGAGGGTGTGGCTAAAAACATTAATTATGGCAGTGAGGGTTTTTGGATTATTAAAATGCAACGATGTTTCCCTATGGTAGGGGTTTTCATGAATTTGTTGTTTGCTTCCTAGTTATGTGATTATCTCCTAATTGTTTTAAGGATTGGTCTTCCCCCAACCTAGACATATCGTAGTTTATTGTCATGCTTTGGTTACATATATCTAGGTCACTGCTTCACATCCACTCCTGACATTATATGGAGGTAGACATTGTTGATTGCAAGTCCTCACAATACCTGTGTGTACACATTTTCATGGATTTCATCAATGGGATAAAATATTCTCCACTTTCTGCGAGAACTATGCATTATTCTACAAGTGTCTAGTGTTTCATGGTTTTCAGCATGGGTATTTACTAGGTATCTCTAGTGGCGAAAATGATGGCCATAAAAACTGGTTACCTTCCAGCCTTGGTATGGACGCGTGACAATTTTCTTAGAGTTACAGCCTTAGATCCACAGGTCTAGTGTGGGGAGCAGGTCCATCTCATCCACTATCCCTTTTAGACTTCATGCTTAGTAACCCTAACCTGGTTGGCTCTAGTCAAATGTTCTCATCTTCTCTTTTGGAGGTGGTGAATTATTCATATGGATTTTGTATTGTTGGTGAATATAATGTTCCAGCTCTTCTAGAGATCAACATTTCTCAACAACAAAACCCTATTGGTTTTGGGTTGAACATTCAGGTCGTTGTAAATAGTAATTCCCCTCTGGTCTGGTTATTCCCCTTGCAATGTTTTACTTCTAAGTCTTTGAGGATTCACTTCAACAAAAACTGTAACCAAATCCGGGTAGGTTTGGTGAAGAAGCTTCATTATGTTAATAACTACAAGCCTACGAAGCTTTTGCTAGTTCCGGGGTGGGGACATTAAGATGGACAAGGTTGTGGAAATGGTAGAGAAATATTTGGTTGGTTGTGTAGAGGGTCAGTGTTTCTTTGTCCAGACTATTAGAGAATGGGTGGCATCAGATGTTTCCCCTCATGTAAAGTCTACTTTGTGTGTTGACCTCTATTAAAGGGGTGGATTCGCCTAAAATTTGAAGTGAAGAAGGTTGCACAAGTTGTGGTGATTCGGGTCTAGCACATTGACTAATCTCCTATCTTGTTTAAATCATGGATTCCTTTGTTCAATCCTAGTAAGGAGCATTCATATATTGTTCCCATATGGTTTCATCCTCCTGGGTTACCTTTGGAATTTTAGGCCGTTGATATCTTCTAGGACATCATGAATTATATTGGCTCTTATCTCACCCATGACTCTTCATATCTTGTTTCTAGGGAGATGATAATTGATAAGGTTCCTATTTTGGTGGATTTAAGAGTCAATTTACTAGAGGAGATGGAACTTGGTGGGGACGAGGGTTTCATTGAATATCTTGGTTATGAGAGGGTTCCCTTCTGATTCTGTCGGTGCTATAAATATGGTAACTTAGTGAATCTTTGCCCTGTTATTTCTATTTTGGAGGAGGGGATGAAGATTTCATTTGGGAATATTTTGTTCCAAATGTAAGAATCCATACTCTAGGTGGAGAATCTAGTGGTATGCCTTTGTGATCAATGGAGGTTATGTCTACTTATGTTGCACTTACCTTGGACCCTATGAGGGAGAATGGTGGTTGTATGATCCCTCCCAAGCCAAACGTGCTAGGTAAAAATCATATATCTCTCGCGTGTTCATCTTTTCAACTGAAAATTTGTATGGAAATTACATCCTTTGATCCCTTTGTGTCATCTATTTCTTATTCATTGTCAATTCTTATATTTCTTTCTTCAAGCCTTCCTCACCTGCACTCTCGTGTCCATTGCTCCTCTTCCTAGGGGATCAAAGACCTTTCTTCTATGGTCATTTCTCCTTGCTCATCTCCCTCCCTTCCTTCTAAGGGTGGTTCATCCTCCTATAACTTTCTCCTACGCAGTAAAGGTCTCTCTTTTTTCCTTCCATCTGAAGGTTTTAACATCTTACATATTTTTGGTTCTGATCTGCAGGATGATAGGAGAAAATAAAATATGATAAAATATATGGAACGTGCGAGGGTTGACACAACTACTAGAATAAAAATCATCAATTCATGGGGCCCTTAGAGTTTTCGTTTCCCATTTTGATGTGTTGAAATGTATAATCCTTTCTTTGAACTATCGGGGTCTTACAAGTCTCCCTAAGTGGCTTTCTCTCAAACGTATTATTGAATATGATCACCCTGAGATAATCTTTCTTAAAGAAACCCTTGGTCCAAATGAAACCATCAAAAAATGTTTGGAGGGCCTCTTGGGTGGATGGTATTTTATCTGTCTGGATGCCTCTGGACATTCAAGCAGTTTAGTGATTGGGTGGAGTAATAAGCTCATTAAATTGATCAATTCTTGGAGACTTATTATTGGTTTATTCCTCAAATTTTTCTCTGAGGAATTAGGTCGACACTTTTATTTGCTTAATGTATATGGAACTAATCACAATCAAATATATTTTTAAGAATCCCTCTTAAGAATATCATTTATTGATTCCCCTTCATTAATTATTGGCGGTAACCCAAATTTTTCATTGGAGGCTTCTAAATCCTAGGGTGTCCACGCATTGGCATTGAGCCTATTAAGTTGAAGCTCATATGGATGAATAAGAGATCAAGGTCGGATCAGATTGCTAAGAGACTAGATTTCTTTTTGGTCCTAGAATCATTTTTGGACCATTTTTCTTTCATTAAACAATGGGTTGGCATTTGTGGTGTTTCAGATCATTCCCCTATCTTCATTAAAATTAGGGGAGCTTCCCAAATGCCTAAATTTCCATTCAAAATGAATTCTTGGTGGCTCAAAGAGGAATATTGTTTTGACATGGTAGTGACATGTTGGTCCCCCTATGATCCACATTCTAGTATTTTGTTGGGAAAAATGTTTGCTAAAAAGTTAAAATGTATTAAATTGAAAATGAAAGAATGGGCCTTGGCCAAAAAACAAGCTGAGCTAGTAGAATTCAGAGACATTGAATCCAAACTTCATACTTTTACATATTTGGATCAAGAAGGCTATGGATCAACCATCTTGAAAGATGAAATTTTTCAACAGGAGTCCCAAAAACTCAAAATATTAGAAAATAGGGAATTTAGGTGGCGTCTTAAAAGTAAATCTATTTGGATGGAGAATGGGTACAAAAACACTAAATTTTTTCAAGCCTTTGTAAAAGGATGCAAAATGAATAACACTATTTGGCCTCTCAAAGATCATAATGGTCAGGTGGCTTCAACATTTCCTTCTCTAACCTATTTGGGAACCCATATTTTCAAAAATATTTTTAAGGCACAAGATAAAGCCACCATTGTCAACGTCATCCATACGACTCTCCATTTTCCTCTCTTTATTGATGATGAGGGAAACAAATTACTAATGTTTGAAGTCTTGGAAGATGAGTTAAAAAAAATCTTCACAGTTTTCAAAAAGATAAGAGCCCTAGGCTGGATGGTTGGGGTGTTGAATTTTTTCTTAGATTATTTTAAATTCTTGTGCCAAATTTATTGGTCGTTGTTAAAGAGTCCTAAAAGGATTGTCATATCCTCTCAGTTTTCAATTCTATTTTGATTTCTTTAATCCCAAAGGTTGAAAATCCCTCTTCCTTTGAGGATTTTAGGCCAACATCTCTGTGTAATTCCATCTATAAAATCATAACAAAGGTGATTTCTCTCAGATTGAAAGCTATTCTATTTGCATCCATATCTAAGGAGAAATTTGGTTTCCTTAAATGTCGTCAAATTCATGAAGCCATTGGAGTGGCACAAGAAGGCATTCATAGTCTAAAAACTATGAAGCTCGAAGGTGTAGTGATTAAAATTGACCTCTCCAAAGCCTATGATCATGTTAGCTGGATCTATATCAGACTTATCCTCACTCATGCTGGTTTTTGCCTAGATTTTATTAATTGGGCAATCAGTTTCATTCAAAATGTATCTTTTGTTGCATTGATTAACGGTGCAACTACTCGTTTCTTTCATTCTCATTGTGGTCTTTGACAGGGTTGTCCATTGTCTCCCCTCCTATTCTTATTGGTGGTGGGGGGCTTAATTCATTTATTGGATGAAGAAAAATAGAGGGGCGAGTTTCAAGGCTGCTTTCTAACAAGATCTTGTGCAATATCACATTTATTATTTGTTTATGATATTCTTATATTTTGTAGTGGCTCTCCTCAAGAAGCGATTGTATTGAAGAATATACTCTTAGTATTTGAGAAATCCATTGGCATGGCTATAAAATTCTAAAAATATTATATTCTATCTGCCAATTTGGGAGCTAGGGAACTACAAGAGATCTTAAATTTCCTTCCAATGCCTTCTGCTTGTTTAGACGAGGGTATAAAATATTTGGGCTTCCACTTAAAACTAAATACTTATCAGCCCACTGAATGGCAATGGTTGGTTTGAAAAGTGGAGAAGAGTATTGAAGAATACACTCTCAGTATTTGAGAAACCCACTGACATGGTTATAAACATCTAAAAATATTCTATTCTATCTGCCAATTTGGGAGCTCGGGAACTATAAGAGATCTTAAATTTCCTTCCAATACCTTATGCTTGTTTGGATGAGCGTATAAAGTATTTGGGCTTCCAGTTAAAACCAAATACTTATTAGCTCACTGATTGGCAATGACTATTTTGAAAAGTGGAGAAGTGTATAACAATATGGTGTCATCGATGGCTCTCTAGGGTTGGGTGCCTTGTTCTAATTAAATATGATATCGAAGCCATCCCGATGTATTGGGCATCCTTAGCCTGGATTCCTAAAGGTATTCTTGAACACATTAGATGCCTTTGTTTTAAATTCCTTTTTTTATGGGAAGAAAGAGGAGTTCTCCTTTCCATGGGTGGACTAGGGAAAAATTGCTCGTCCTAAATCTTTGGGGGGTTAGGGTCTCAATAACATATTCATGTTCTCACATTCCTTTGCATAAAAATGTGGATGGTGTCGAATGAAAATGAAGAGTTTACAATCCTCTTTGGTAATTTTTAAATACATTCATCCTCTCTCTGTGGAAGATTAGGTTTGTCGGGTGAATAAACCAAAGGGGAATATCTTGATTACATGGAAGGCTTTAATAAATACTTTTGAGACCATTCGCAAGGGTTTGGATTGGAAATTTGGTTCAAGTGCTCGATTTTTTCTTGGTTAGGACCCATGGCCAGGGAGTGGTGGAGAGAACCATCTTCCTCCTCCCTTAATTAACGTTATGCGTGATCAGGGGTATCTAGGCTGGATCATATCATTGACCTGAATACTACTACTATTTGGCTTTAGAGTTGGAAATATCGTGTTGATATGGACATTCCAGTTGCATTTTATAGTGTGTAGCAATAATTCCTAGGGGACCTTCATCATGGAAATATTAGAATCTCTGAAAAAGATGATGAATTTGTGTGGTCGATGTCTCCTTCTAGAGTCTATTCTCCAAAGATAGGTTATGCCTTAATTTCCACTGATCATAATCTTATTGTCCCTCAATGGTGGTGGAAGTCTGTTTGGAAGTATCATTTCCCATCCAAATCAAAACTCTTTATGTGGTGCATCTTGAATGTTGAATTTCCATGACACTGGTGTATAGGATAGAATCTTGAAATATCTGACGCTACCAAACCAAGAATCTCAACAAATCTACTTTGCACAATGGAATATAAATAACAATAAATCACACATGCACAAGTATAGACAAATTTTTACAAAATATTTTACAAATATGTACAACAACCCAATCTTCGTTATATTAAACCAACTGAATAATACAATTGTCTAGGGCTCCCATACAAGGGATAATGGCCCTAAATTATCCACAAATACAAGAATAAGAGATACAATGACACTCTCGTTGTTCAATTTCACAATCACAACCTCTATATCATATCTCGTCTTGTCAGTCCTTTGCTTCCGTTTTTCTCTCTAATGCCCCTTAGTCCATCAAATAACAACACATAGAGACTCCAGGAGGGTTTCCACCTATCACTGTTGCAAGTCACTTTTGCTTCAATGAACAACTGAGCTCTAATCTAGAAATATAGCAGTCCACTAGTCCATCAATGTAATGCACATTACGCTTCAATCTTCACCCAATCACACAACAATCAATGCCCTTCGTGTATGCTTCTCTAGGGATACTTTGGACACTTTCTTGTTACCCTCCACAAACCACTAAGTGCCCAATAAATCCACTATGAAATCTGCTCCTAGGAGAGGCTTCTAACCACCAAGATCAGTCCTCCAGTTGGCTCCCACGGGCTGCAACAAATCTGTCCACACTAGGACCTATCCTCTAGCATCTAATTCAACATGAATACCATACTTCTACACTCCTTAAGGGTTGATGTCACTGTTATAGATTTGGTGCTCTAGTTAGGGCTTGTTGACAAACTGCAACAACCCTCTTTCATTACTCCAGGACCCCTTCCTTGACTTCGGCCTCCCTCCAAGCTAATATTCTCACACTCCTTTATTTTATGGGCTATTTCTAGCCCTCTTTTATGTCTCACAACCTACCTGCTTCAAGGGAATTAGGCTTGTGACCCTTCTTGTAACCACAACAACCTTTCAACCCCTTGTTTTGAAGAGAATAAAGCCTACAACCCACCTGTAGGTGTTGTTGAGGAATGCAGCCAACTTCTAGGAGGAAGATCCCACCTCAAACTATCCCAAAACACCAACAAAACTGCCCTTAATAGTTGTGGAAACCTTCTGTAGTAATTTGGCCTTGTAAGAGACAAACAAACCCACAAAAATAGTCCCTAACAAGTTTGATATGTCTTCTTCTCTAACTTGGTTGCCTCATAGATGTATCTTCTATGAATGGATGCACTTGGATGTGTTAGAATGAAATCCATAACCTTCTATTTATACATGAAAGAAGGGCTCAACAAATTTCTTGAAGAGAAGTGTCTTTTGGACAACTTCACCTCTAGCCTACATGACTTGACCATCCAAAAGCCCACTATTATCTTCAAAATTTCATATTTCATCATTGACAACTCAGAATTCGACGATTATTATTGCATTGGATTCTCCTCAATGCTCTCTATAATATCCTTCCATCACATGTCCAAAATGCTCCATGGTTTTGGCCCAAACATCGATGGGTTCAAAACCCCAACCATGGGTTCCAATCCCACAAATGACTTTTGTGGCGGTCCGACCTCCGAACCCCGAACCCTGGGGCTTGGAGTACCTCCCAAGCTACTAAAAAATAAACACTCCCTTTTAGCGAGGGAGGTACTTCCAAGACTAGGAAGTAACTCATCATCATCATCACTACTCGTAACACTCGCCCAACCTCTAGCACTTACAACTGCAACAATCCATGTAGCATGAACTACACCTCTCTCGGAAGTGGTGTTGTCACTGGAAGGTTCCTACTTCTTCTTGTGTTCTTGTATCTATTTCCAATCTCTCCATGATTCCTTCTTGGCAGATGTAGAATCACCCTTTATCCCCACTGACCATGCACTCTTCTTAGGCTGTAAAGTCTCCCTGTAAACCTACAAACTCCCTCTAGAACTTGACTCCCCCTGAGTCTCTGGAACCTGGATATTCTTCTCTAGAACTTGTACCTACACCTCTGAATCCAACACCTACACTTGCTTCTCTAGAACCTATACCTGGTCCTCCTCCTTCTTATTCCCATGATCCATAGGCATGCCCGTCAGCCTGTATAGACCATTCCCTCTAACTCCAAGCACAATACCTACGGAGCTAGAGCCTTTGGGCCCGAGTCTTTCCTTCCCATCTTGGAACAAGACCTCAAACCCCTTCTTATCGATCATCGAGACATATATCATGCTATATCTGAGTCCTGGTACAAATAGTACATCCTGGACCCACATCATCTGTCCTATCTCCATCTAGAATGACACAACTCCTGATCCTTGGATTTCCTTTTGACTCTTGTCGCCCAATACCATGTGCAACTTTCAATCCCATCCAGCTAGAATCTTGAAAATCTCCTATGACCTTGTCATATCTTTTGACACAATACTATCCATGTACCATCCAACCTCATCAATGGTACTCTGCAAGAAATGAGACATCATAACAAATTCCTCCTCCTCCAACCTCTTGGTGATAGCATCTATCTTAGCAGAAGTGGCAACACTAGTGACGTGCTTCCCTTTCTTTTTCTCATCATCTCCCATCTTCTTCTTCATCATACATCTCGATGAAAATGACCCATTTCCCCCCAATTGAAACACTTGAATTTACTCAAGTCCTTCTTCTTCTTACCCTTCATTTGTGCTTCAATTACCACACCATCATCTGAATCCCTCTTCTTCGGATGAAGATCCTTGTCTCGCAACTCTTCCGAAATGAAGTCGTCCCACAACTTATTCTAGTTTGGAAATTTTTCCCTAGAAATGATCCCCTTGATGAATAGTTTCCACTCTGGAGTAAACTCTTTCAAGGAAATCCTCAACATATCAGTCTCTAAAATACTCACACAGACGACAGCAAGATCATCTTTGACCTAAAACAATATCGTCAGATACGAAGTCACTACTTCACCTTGTATCATCTTGGTGGAATTCAACTTATTCTCCAATACTAGTACTCAGTTCTAGTTTTTATTCTGAAACAAATTCTAAAGAGCCATCCACATCTCATGTGCAGTGTTCTTCCTGGACAAATGAGGTATTAGGGGATCCTTCACACCATCTAGGATGATCAATCTCACCCTAGTATCCAATTCTTCGTACACTTCCATCTCCTTAGGGTTGGTTGGCTTCTCGATTTCTTTCTCAGTGAACTCCCGGATCCTGTTGACTTGCAATACCAACTTGATCATTTCCTTCCAAGGAATATAGTTGGACAACCCTTCCAACCTATCCTCATACTAGAGACCAGTCTGCAACTTTGACATTGTAGTGAGCCCTTCACCTACAATGTGACTAACTCCCTCTTAAGTTGTACTTCATTGTGCACTCTTTGATTCACTATCTTCAAAAGTAGCTCAGAAACCCTCTAATACCATGTTGAATTTCCATGACCCTGGTGTATATGATAGAATCTTAAAATATTTGACACTACCAAACCAAGAATCTCAACAAATCTACTTTGCACAATGGAAGATAAATAGCAGTAAATCACACATGCACAAGTATAGACAACATTTTACAAAATATTGTACAAATATGTAGAACAACCCAATCTTCATTATATTAAACAAAATAAATAATATAATTGTCTAGGACTCCCTTACAAAGTATAATGGCCCTCAATTATCCACAAGTACAAGAATACAAGATATAATGACAACCTCGCTGCTCTAGTGCACAATCACAACCCCTTAGTCCATCAAAGAAAAACACATAGAGACTTCCAGAGGTCTTCCACCTATCACTGTTGCAAGTCACTTCTACTTTAATGAACATGGGTTGATCCAATCTACTCTTCTAGGCTAGCCAACACCTGAGCTCCAATATACCAATCTAGCAGTCCACTAGTCCATCGATGTACTTCACATTAGGCTTCAATCTTCACCCAATCACGCAACAGTCAATGTCCTTCTTGTATGATGCTTTAGGGCTACTTTGGAAACTTTCTTTTTTCCCTCCACCAACCACTAAGTTCCCAATAACTCCACTATGGAACCTGCTCCTAAGAGGGGCTTCTAATCACCAAGTCCAGTCCTCCAATTGGCTCCCACAGGCTACAAAAAATATGTCCACACTAGGACTTATCCTCTAGCATCCAATTCACAACGAATACCATACCTCGACACTCCTTAAGGGTTGATGTCACTGCTATAGGTATGGTGCTCTAGATAGGGCTTGTTGACAAACTACAACAATGCTCTTTCATAGTTCCAAGACCACTTTCTTTACTGTGGCCTCCCTCTAAGCTAATATTCCCACACTCCTTTGTTGTTTGGGCTATTTCCAACCCTCTTTTATGCCTCACAACCTACCTGCTTCAAGGGAATTAGGCCTATGACCTTTCCTATAACCACGATATCATTTCAGCCCCCTATTCTGAAGAGAATAAGGCCTATGGCCCATTGGTAGATGCTGCTAAGGAATGCAACCTTCTTCTGGGATGAAGATTCCACCTCAAATTGTCCCAAAACATCAACAAAACCACCCTTAATAGCTGCGGAAACCTCTTATATTACTTCGTCCCTATAAGAGAAAAACAAACCCACATAAGTAGTCCCAAACAAGTTCGGTCTACCTTCGTCTCTAACTTGGTTGCCTCAAAGATATATATTCTATGAACGGATGCACTTGGATGTGTTAGAATGAAATCCATCACCTTCTATTTATACAAAAAATAAAGTCTCAACGAATTTCTTGAAGAGACATGTCTTTTGGACAAGTTCACCTCAAGCCTACATGACTTGACTATCCAAAATCCCACCATTATCTTCAAAAATTCATATCTCATCGTAGACAACTCGGAATTAGACGATTCTTGTTACGTTGGATTCTCCTCAACGTCCTCTATCATTTACATCCATCACATGTCCAATGATCCATGATTTTGGCCCAAACATCGATGGGTGAAAAACTGCAACCTTGGGTTCCAAGCCCACAAATGACATTTGTGGCACTCCAACCTCCAAAACCTGAACCCTAGGGCTTAGAGTACCTCCTAAGCTACTCAAAAATTAACATTGAATGGGTTTGTTTTTACATGGGTTGTTCTGTAAACATTTCTCACAGGGCCTTGTTTGGTGTTCTCTTTGCAAAGAAGTTGATGAATCGATCACCCATTTATTTATTTAATTCAATTTTGGTAATTTTATTTGGTCCTTATGTAGATATATGGAGGGTTATATTGGTGCCTGTGCTAGTTTATCTGTGGAAAAATACTAGCAACAATGGTTGTGTTTCCATTCTTCTCGTACTTTTAAAGTGTATTCTTTGATCGTCTGTTAGGGGATTTGGGTATCCTAGAATCATTCCATTTTTCAAAATAAAGTTCCATCCCCATAGTTTTTTGCAGTTGAATCTATGACTATTCTTTTCCATTTTCCTCAAGACAAGGATGTGCGCAATGTTTGAATTATTGTGTGTGAAATTCCATACCAATATTTTCCATGGGCTTACTTTCATGGGGTATTTGATGCCTCAGGTATTTGATGTGGTGGTGGCTTCATCTTACACATCCCATGTTCACACTCCTTCCATGTTTCCATGGGATTTGGGCAAGGATCAAACAACTTTTTGAAACTATTTTCATGTAGATATATTCTTTCTTTTTCTCAGGAATAGGGGGTTACATATCTACAGTTATGTGGTGATTCATTACAAGTGGTGAACTATACTAACAAAGTATAGGCTTGTAGAAATATCTTACTTTCTCCTATTTTTTATCACATTTTTATGATAAATACTTTTTAACTCTTTCCCATGTCACCACATATTCAGGGCACAGAAATTGGAAGTTGACAGACTATCCAAATCAACATTAACATTGGATCCAAGGATTTGGAAGATTGTCGAAGTTCATGATGGTTCCTATTTCTCATAATATTATCACTTTATGTTGGAGCTCATTCCTCCTCATTCGGGGGGATCAACATAATTTTTATATTAACAATTTTTTTTTGTTTTGTTTTTGATGATGCTTGAGCTTATTTCAGTGCTCTTTATTGCATTCTAGTTGACTATATGTGTATATATTTATGTTATCTTGACTCTAGATTGATGCTTACATGGCTTCTCATGTGACTCTAAGGACGATACTCTCTATGAATTTTATTGTATCTTGTGACTGTAGTTATTTAGACTTTCTAGACTAGTTTTGGATCAATACTTGCATACACACTCAGTGTGTCTACAAAATGTAATTTTTATTATCCTTTAATAAAAATTAAGGTTTTTTCCGCATGAAAATATTTTAAAATTTATACTTATATGAATTATAATTTAAATATTAATGTTGGTTAAATGGTTCTTCGTGATTTCTGACCCAAAAACCCTAGGTGTTGATCCTTTCGCAATGGCCACTTCGGAGGGGGTTGGCCCCCCTCCTCCTCCTCCTCCACCTCATTCTACAAGCTAGATGCATTCAAATCTTTGATAGCTGAAATCAAAAATCATCCTCGGTCTAAAGAGGCTCAATCCAAATTCATGAAGCGTGCCAAGACAATTCCTTTTGTAGCCCTCCCCAATGGAGCAATCAAAACCACACTTGCCTTCTCCCACTATGCCTTAGTTGGAAAATTCATGGGGATGTGGCCTTCATCCCGATCTATTTAATCCTAGCTCGAGAATTCTTGTAAGATAAACATGGAAGGAGGGATTCATTTTTATGCCCGTGGTAATGGATTTTTCACTTTTCTCTTTGAATTTAAGGAAGACCGAGATGTAATTTTCAGGAATGGGCCATACTTCTTTAGATCTAGGGGTATGTATCTAAGTCAATGGTACCTAGATTTTAAACCAAATGAACATATCCCTACAAATATCCCAGTCTGGGTAAAATTCCCCCATCTCCCCTTGTCTCTCTGGAGCCATGATCTCCTAAGGACAATTGGGAATGGAGTTGGAAAATATTTGGATCGAGCAGAGCCGAAGGGTTCTTAGTTTTCTTGTGCCAAAATTTGTGTAGAAGTAGATATAGAAAAAGTATTTCCTTTTGAAACTAACTTAACCCTAGGGCGTTGGACCCACTTCCAAACCCTTGATTATGAGTAGATCCCCTTCAAGTGTCGATTCCATTGAAAAATGTGTAGTTTGGTTCGGTCTTCATTAGTATGAAATGTATTCTTGTAAATGTAAAATGAAAAAGAATTTATTATTATTATTGAAGCATGGGTTTCATGCTCAAGTTCCTTTATTTTATAGGTCAAGCACCCATTGAGTGCTTCTAGGGTTTGTCCTAGGTATAAGATTCATCGTCATAAATGGAAGACCCTATGGGCACATTGTAAATTGCAAAGAAAAATGTATTTTGTCTTGAAAGTGTCAAACTACCTCCAAGATAAAGTCGGCCTAACAAGCTTTCAAGTCAGCCTACATGAAGAGCCACGTCCACCCTTGAGGAAGCCTATATATAAGAGGAACTCATCCTCCATTTGACTCACTCACTCTCTCATATCTTATGCGAAGAAGATAGAAGAAAAGGAAGTCGAAGAAGGAAGTGTGAAGGAGAGAAGGTTTAAGAAGTCAAAATGTTTGGGTCTTTCTCTATTCTTCTAGAAGTGAGAAGCTAGGGTTTTTGTGTTGGGATATTATGAGGTTCAATTTTGGAAGAAAGAGAGAAGGGAAGGCAAGTGAAGGTCTCTTAGGGCATATTACTAACCCTAGGACTCAAGTCAAGGAAAGTGAATTCAAGAGGAAGGTTGTTAGAGGGAGATCAAAGTATTCTAGAGAAGCAACAGAAGTTGCAGTAGTAACTGGGGAGCAGAATTTCAGATCTACTAGGAGGTAGAAGATATTACAATAGGAGGCCATGGAATACTTGACCTTGGAGGGTATTTTTCTGAGTCTAGGTCATGGTATTCATCAATTAAAAGCCCTGAAAGATAAGAAGATATTTTCAGGTTTTCCCCTCTAGAGGAGGGGTTTTGGCCCTAGCTTGCAGCCTATATACTGTGTCACCATTCTTACTATTTTGGTAGCTTTTTGATGTATTGCACATTGGAATAATAACGAACAAAGATAATAAGAAAAATTTAACACAAATAGTTATCAAGTTAAGAGAATTAACATATTCATTGACCTATTGAATTCTCAACATGGTATCAGAGCTTTGTTTCTCTAAGGGCATCATGAAGATCTCCTCTACAATGAAGAATTTCATCAAGAATATTGCAAGCCATATCAAGAAAGGTATCAAGGAAGCATGGAGTCTATTATTTTATTCAAAGAAGGCATGAATCAATGAAAGGGGTGAAGGTATCTTTTCTACTCTCTCTGGTACATTCCAAGACAAAGACAACTTGGTAATTGATAGTGGTGCATCAAGGCACATGATTGGCCACTCCAACCAATTGAAGACCTTATCAAAAGTAAAATATGGTTACTCTGTAGAACATGAACACAACAAAAGCTATCTGGTGAAGGGCATTGGATCAACTTCCATAAAACTCAAGGATGGAAGCAACATCCACCTCAACAACATTTTGTTTGTTCTAGGTTTGAACAAACATTTACTTTCTATTTCAAGTTTAGAAGATAAAGTAGATAGAGTAGCCTTCATTGATGGAAAGGTAGTTTTTTGGGGAAAGGACTCAAGCATAGATCAAGATAAAGTTATTGGTATCCAAGGAGAAATGCTTTGCATATTAATATCTCATGTAAACCAAGTTGTAGTTCACACTGAGATTAGTCCATGTGAACTTTGGCATCGAAGGTTTGGTCATCTACATTTCAAATTTCTTCCAAATTTAAATTCCATAGTAGATGGAATCCAAAATCTAAAGGAAGATCATGAAGGTGTCTGCAAGAGATGTGCATTGGGTAAGAATACCAAGAGACCATTTGGAAGCAGTGCTTCGCGATCGAAAGAAATCTTGGATCTTATCCACTCTGATGTATGTGGCCCTATGAATCCAAAATCACTTGGAGGCCATCTATACTATGTCACATTCATAGATTTTCATTCAACAAAGACCTAGGTTTACCTAATGAAAACCAAGGATGAAGTATTTATAAATTTTAAGAATTCAAAACTGAATGGGAGAACCTTATAGAGAGAAAATCAAGATACTAAGATCTGATAATGGAGGAGAATATACATCTAAATAGATTATGGCATTTTGTAAGGAGTCTATGATTAATATGGAGTTGATAGTCCCATACAATCCCGAAGAAAATGGAGTCTCGGAAAGAGAGAATAGATCCATTGAAGAAAGTGTAAAAGTAATGTTACACGATCAAGATCTTCCTAAGTTTATGTGGGGAGAGGAAACCAAGACAATAGTCTACATTCAAAATCAATGTCCTCACAAATCTATAGACAAAAAAACTCCAGAAGAAGTGTTCATTGGGAAGAAGCCATCTGTAGATCATCTCTAAATCTTTGGGTGTCCCATGTATATTCATATACCAAAGGAAAAAAGAAAGAAGTTGGATCCTTCCGGTATAAAGGGGACTTTTGTTGGGTATAGTAACTCATCAAAGGCCTATATAATCTATATGAGAGATGGACATCACATTGAAGTTAGTCGTGATGTAATATTTGATGAGAGTATAGCATTCAAGAAATCAAAAGAACTTTCTGTAGATTCGGATGACGAAGAACTTACGATATTTGAGGAATAAGTTGACAAGGGAGGAGAAGGATCACACCATGAAGAAGAAGG